>CM063509.1:100917411-100949911 GCA_032207245.1 Pardosa pseudoannulata
AGAGAAGTAGTTTTCTCTTGGATGAATCAAACAAGAATACTGAAATAACTATTTTCTCAGAGAGGAGACTGATGGTTTTTGCAGTAGATACGAGGTCTCACGTAGAACTAAAATTTTATAACATGATATGAAATATCAGTTTCCCTTAGGAGCTAGCTATTCCTTAAACGTATGCACATGAAGGAGCTTCAATGGATATAAACAGTAAGAGTTCAACATTTTGAATTATTTATTATGAAATACAATAGAGACAATGCTGATCCAGGAAACAAAAAACTTTTAATGATACAATATATTAAGATGAGGATAATATAATGATTATAATATATATATCTATATCTATATCTCTCTCTCTCTCTCTCTCTCTCTCTATATATATATATATATATATATATATATATATATATATATATATATATATATATATATATATATATATATATATATATATATATATATATATATATATATATATATATATATATATATATATATATATATATATATATATATATATATATATAAGAATATAATAATTCTAACAAACTGAAATAGCTGTTCATCTATAATTAAAGACACTGATTAGGTTTAGTTTGATAATAGAAGATTGTGTATTTTACTTCGAAAATTTACTACACTTAACTTGATACATCTAAATAATATTGAAATAAAATGAATCATATTAAATGATATCGGAATCTGTGGAAATTAAAAATAAGCTGGAGTTTTCTCTATGATGAATTCAATAAAAATACAACAATAAATATTTTCACTGATACGAGATTGTAGATGAAAAGGTTGATAGCAGGTACCAAATATAAATAGAACTTGATAAATTAGTTTGAAACTTGATTTTTTCTTAGGATCTAGCTAATGAATAAGGATTTGAACTATTTTGAATGACTGCTAAAACATTTTAAATCTTGTAAAAGGTACGGGTTAATAATACAAAAACAAAATATGATTTGATGAGTAAAATGTTGTTATGTGGAAACTTTTTAGTCTCAAAAGTCGCTATGTATCTGTTAAAAAAACAGATAAGCTGAAATTTAATTTGAGATTTTGAAAAAAGTAAGCATAGGTGAGAAATAGAGATGTTAAAAAGATAAGTAATTTTATCGAGGATGAATCAAACAAGAACACTGAAATAAGTATTTCCTCCTAGAGGAAAATTATTGTCTTAGTAGTAGACATGAGGTATCCCATATAACTAAAACTTTATAACAACGTATGAAACTCCATTTTCACTCTGGAGCTATTCCTTAAGCGTATGCAGTTGAACGATTTTCAATGGCAACATTTAAATCTTTATAAATAGTTTGAGGTAAACATTTTAATTAATTTATTTATGAAATACTATAGGGAAATGTTGTTCGAGGAATAGGGATGTTAAAGAAGATAAATAATTTTCAATTTGGATGAATAAAACAGGATTACTGAAATAAGTATTTCCCTCGAAACATTTCGTTTCGGAGTCTTAGTAGTTGAAAGTTTTAGTAGTCGATACCAAGTATCCCATATAATTAAAACTTTATAACAATGTGTCAAACTCCATTTCTCTTGGCAGCAAGTCATTCTGTAATGAGAACTGCTTAGTAAATCTTTAAAACTTAAATAGGTAAATAACTATAATTAAAAATTATAATTAGGATCCATTTGTGGAAATGAAAAGTTCCTGTATTTTTTCCGAAATGTACTATACAGTATTTGACATATCTGAATAGGTTTGAAATAAAATTATTTTATAAAAATGACATCGGAATGTTTGGGAGTTAAATCAAGATAAGGCGTTTAATCCAAGATAAAGGAAATAAAAATAAAGGGATAAGCATTTCCTCTGAGACGAAATTGATGATCTCTGTTATAGATACCAGATGCCCCGTCTAAATAGTTTTATAACAAATTTTGGATTTAATTTCCTATTGGGATATATTCTTTAAAATAGTTCAATTGAATTATTTTGAATGGATATAAAACAATCAAATGTTTACAAAAGGTGCACGAAAGATGCTTAATTAATTTATTCCCGAAGTATTAAAATCCAATTCTATTGTTTAGGATATTACTAGGTATTACATAATGTGAATTACTTCATAACGCTGAATATCTGAAATAGATGTTTAACTATAAAAGGAAACTTTCATAATGCTACAGTTGAAATTAAATGCTTTTATGAATTACTACCGCAAATGTTCATTACTTGCGACACTAAAGAAAACTGGGATTCTTTATGTAATTGAGCAATTTCTGATAGATGTTAAAATATTTACATATTAGGTTTTATTTTAAATTAAAAGCTCGTGTAATTAACTCTCAAAAGATACTCTAAATAATTCCAGACAATTAATAAAAACTGAAATAAAACGAATCTGAATGTATCTAAGATAAGACAAAAAAGAATTTTATCTCAGAGGACTGAAATAATAAAACAAAAAAAAGTATTTCCTCCGATACGAGATTGGTAGCCTCTATACAGCAGAACTGATACCACTTAGAACTAAAACTTGGTAACTGAGTTTGAAAATTGATTCTTTTGAATTTTACCTTAAAAGCTAGCTTGAGAGTATGGAGTTGAACGATTTGAATGCTAAGATATTTAAAGACTTCTAAAATACTTTGTATTTGTACCCTTCAGAAAACTGAAATGAATTGAAGTTTAACTTGGGATGTTGAATGTAAAAGTAGGTACCACGTGAAACTAGAACTTGGTAACTGCGTTCACAACTTGATATTCACTTAAAAGCTAGTTCAAGACTATGAGGTTGAACAATATGAATGCTAAGATATTTAAAGGCTTTAAAAGTACTTTATATATGTGTTGTAGCGTACTCAACTCTAAGTGAGCTGGAAAAGGGATAGCGGAGGCCTACGTACAGACTAAAGATCTTTATTTAGAAAGACAATGAAGTTATGATGAAGACATGAAGAAACGATGAATATCTACAAATGAAATGATGATTGTTGCAGGAATCAGCTTCCTAATCGTTTGGAGACAAAAAGGGGAGGGGCACTCTCAGTCGCTTGCCTCGACGTTCTCGGTCGATGAGTTCACAGGAGAATGGATCGGACAAACATTCTCCTGGGCTTATCGTCGTCTGCCCGCAAATGTTCATCTCAGCTGGTTGATAACGTGGTGATGAATATCGTGGTGACGAATAATGTAACCACTTGTAGAACTCTAGCTTGACAGGCTCAAGGGAAGTTAGCAGTAATCGGGAGCAATCTCGGAGATCATTAATCGATGTCTCTGGACAAACCTTTCGAGAAAAAGGTAGATAAGTTTTGCTTCTTCCCCTACAATGTAGAGGTTTTCTGTCGTGTGAGACTCTTTCTTCGTGATGCCATTGAAACTAACATTGGAAACATTTCACCAGCATCGTAATGAATTTCTCAGACAGAATGATGAGATGGTCTTCGGTGTTAACAATCCTCTATTCAGCATCCTATACTGCGCGAAACAACGTCCTTTCACTAGGTAAAGAGGAACTCAGTTCAAATGCTCACCAAAGGCGCGTTTGCCATTCTTACCTTATGCCGTTTTTTCTTACTGTCGTAAATAAATCTGTATCGGGAAATTTAATGTAACGAGAATTCGTTACAGTGTCTTTGAAAAAAACTTAAATAGAGTGAAGTGTAACTTGTGATGTTGAAAAAATAAATAGGTACTACGAGAAACTAGAGCTTGATAACTGCTTTTAAAGTTTGATTTTCCCTTGAAATATAGCTTAAAAGTATGGAGTTGAATTTTAAGATAAAAATACTAAGATATTTAAAGGCTTCTAAAATACTTTGTATTTGTACCTTTGAGAAAACTCAAGTGAATAAACTTAGGATGTTGAAAAAAAATAGGAATGTATCGCAAGTCAGGATGTTAAAATAAGATAAGTAGATTTCTCTAGGATGAATCAAACAAGAATACTAAAATAAGTGTTTCCTCCAAGAGAAGATTGATTATTTCAGTAGTCAATACCAGGTATCATGTATAACCAAAACATTTTAGCATTGTTTAAAACTCCATTTTCTCTTCGGAGATATTCCTTAGGAATAATTTACTTATAAATTATAAAAGGATAATTTTGTAATGTAGGAAACAAAACATTACACACAGAATATTGCTTCATGAAGCTGAAAATCTGAAATATACATTTGAATATAATTAAAGAAGCCAATTATGGTCTGTTTAAAGTTAAAAACTTGTGTATTTTACTTATGAAGTGTAATCTAAATTATTTGAGACAACTCAAAATTGATATAAAACAAATCTTTTTAAATGATATTAGAATGTAAGAAATTTCACACAAGGAGTTTTATGTGTAACGATTATAGTAAAAATGCAAGAACAAATGTTTGGCAGTATGATATTCATATTTTTTCAAGGGAAGTGTTAGTAGGGGTTACACAAACATAAAAGATGTCGTCCCAAGCTTGGCCGTGTTTTGAGACATAAAGTTCCCTGGCACAAGGCGGGAAGCCTATAGCAACAGCTCGATAGGACTAGGTGACCTCGGTTTGCCTCATCGCCTACCCAATGACATTTGTCATCCTCATGAAACTCCGAAAAGCACGCAAGTCGCCTCCAACAAACGCACACTAATCATTTTGAGGTCTCTCTCCTTTATAAACCCGAGCTCATTAAAGTTGTGCTGTGTGACCAGATGACTCTCCAATTTAGGGTACAAGAGGTCGTCTGTACCCAACAGGAACCAGTGGTAGTGATGATGCACAACCTCAATGCATGCATAGAATATTTATTTTATTTATGTCAATGTGCATCAGGGAGATTAATATCATCACTAAACGCTTGGACGCGTATTAATGTGGCTACGCCCTTCTTGATAGTCAGCAGATTAGGCTTGAGCATTCCAGAGCTGAACCTAAAAATGGGCTCTGGAGTTAGTTTATACCACGTTGCCTGAAGTTGTTTTGTGCGTACTACACGATGTTGCTCTGTAGCCTAATCATCAAACCGTGAATAAGAAAACATTGTTGTATAGAGTGGTTCAGGATCTCAGAGGCTTCGCACCTGGCCCGACATTTTCTCACATAATCGGGGTGGTCTTGAGACGCACTTGACCTGGGTCGCAGCGAATTAGTTGGGTCTTAATACAATGCAGAAAGTCTAGGCTTGTCATCAATAATGGGCCATTGCTAATCTAGGTATGGGACAGGGGGACCAGATTATCATGCTGTAATGCTTTCCCATAGACCCTGGAGTACAGTCGACTAGGACAAAAACTTTGCTGTTCCACCTGGGAATCAATGACCATTTCATTAGTTCTTTAAAGCTAAAGAATTGAAAAGAGATAAAAGAGTCTATGTCCGGACTAGCCAGGACATCGCCCAAAAAAGATAAAAAGCTCTTTACGATCTTAAAACGTAGACGTGGTCCCATAGTTCTCATGCTAGGGATTCTCAGGCTTCCACAAGCAACACTAGAATGTATAAAGACGAGAGGTACATCATGGGGGAGATCCAGGTAATTCCTAACCTGTCTCTTTAACAGAATCTCCAACTTCTCTAGGTGGCCAAAGCAACCAACCCCTACGGCAGTTAATGATAGACACCTGGTAGCAGATGACACCGGAGGGTAAAGAGCCGTTGTTGCATTGAGCTCTCAGTGTATTTCTCACCTAAGTACTCTGAGATCTGAACTTTGGTCCTTGTAGTAGAGGACCAGGTACTTGGTTTAGCATTATGTACCAGGTGTCATGTATAACTACAACTTGATAACTGCTTCTGAAACTCGATTTTCTCTTAGGATTTAGGTTATGAGTATGGAATTGAACGATTTTGAACGAATAGTAATATATTTAATCACTTGTAAAAGTTAAGGATTAATGATACATAAATCTATTTATGACATAGAGATAAGTCTGCTATAAAAATAAATTCATGAAAATTTTATGAAGCGAGAATGATACTGTAACAGTAGTTGATACCAGGTACCAAGTGTAACTTAAACTTTACAACAACGATGGAAACTTCCATTTCTCTTATCTTTTACTTAAGAGTATGCAGTTGAACGATCTTGAATGGATATTAAAATATTTAAAGGTTTATAAAAGGTAAGGAGTAAATCTTTTGATTACTTAATTTACGAAATTCTAAGGAGAAATTTTGTAATCCAGAAAACAAAATATTGCATAATGAGAGCTGCTACATGAAGCTTAAAAATTCGAACAGGTGCTTGACTATAATTAAAGACACTGATTAGATTCTATTTGAAATTAAAAGCTTGTGTATTTTACTCCCGAAGTATAACCTACTTTACTTGAGATGCCTCGAGAAAATTGAAATAAAGCTAATATGTGAACGATATATGTGGAAGTTAAAACAAGAGTTTTTTTCTCGAATGAACGAAATAAGAATATAGAAAGGATAATTTTCTCTAAGAGAAGATGATAGTCTCTTTAATAGATACGAAATACCCCGTATAACTAGAATTTTATAACAACGTTCGGAATTCGATATAAAATTATCTTCGGAGCTATTCCTAAGAGTACGTAGTTAAATAATTTTGAATGGATGTAATAATATTGAAGAGTTTATAAAAGTTATGGAGGAAAATATTTGATCAATTATCCACGAATTATTAAAACTGAATTCAATGAATCAGGAAACCTTGTTTAACAAAAGAAGAATGGGGCTTCATAACTAAATATATTTTTAAGGGAAGAGTAAGCCTTTAAAATGACAGATTTTGATCAAAAATATGAAATGATTTTTTTCTCTTAAATCAAGTTAAGTACATGCTTTATTACGAAAACCATGTGCCTGATAACATAGTTGATTTACTGCACTACTTGTTTTTTTTTTAATTTTTTGCACTGAATTTTATTTTCCTTATTTCAAACTTTGACGATTTGTGCATCAAATTTGGAATTTCTAAATGTTTGAGGTGTATTTCTATTAATGCGTTTGTCAATAAATTGAGGAAAGCTTTTGAAACTCGCAAGGTATCTTTTCGAATTATTGGGAATTTAATATCATAAAAATTTGCTGAAACACTGCATAATTTTAAAACGTTGTCTTACATATATATTATATAACGTAAGTGAAAATCGATACTCAGTTTTACTTCTGTATAATTTCTTACAAATACTAAAAATAAAAGCAAATGGTTAGTACGGAGCGTACAAGGAGCTAAATGTTTTCTATATAAATTCTTATAAATTCGGAAAATAAAAGCAAATGGTTAATATGCTTAGGTGCTTAGTGTGCTTTAGGAGCATTAAGGAATATTTATGTATGACTGAATATTTTCTTTATAAATTCTAATAAATTCTAAAATTTAAAACAATTGGTTAATACGCTGTGTCTTACGAGCACTAACGAATATTATTGAATGACTGTATTTTTCTGCATAAATTCTTGTAAATTGTAAAAATAAAAAAAAAACTGGTTTGTACGCTATGCCCAACAAACTTTGAGGAGTATTATTGGATGGCTAAATTTTTCTATATAAATTCTTATAAATTCTAAAATTATAAACAATTGGCTAGTATGCTGTACCCTAGGTGCATTAAGGTATACTGCTCGACAACTGAATTTGGTTCTACATAAATTCTCATAAATAATAAAAAAAGGAAGTGGTTAGTATGCCGTGCACTAGGAGCATTAAAGAATGAGTATATAATGAGTATATACAGAAGGGCATCAAAGTGAATCACTCAATTTATTTTACATAAATTCTTATAAATTATAAAAATAAGAACAACTGTCTGCTGTGTTGTATACTAGGAGCATTAAGGAACATTGTTTGACGACTAAATACTTTATTTATAAATTCTTGTAAATTCGAAAAATAAAAGCAATTGGTTAGTATGCTGTGCCCAAAGAGCATTAAGATATATTTTTGAACGACTGTATTTTTTCTTCATAAATTCTAAAAATTAAAGCAATTGGTCAATATGCTGTGCCCAAAGAGCATTAAGATATATTGTTGTACGACTGTATTTTTTCTTCATAAATTCTAAAAATTAAAGCAATTGGTCAATATGCTGTGCCCAAAGAGCATTAAGATATATTGTTGTACGACTGTATTTTTTCTTCATAAATTCTAAAAATTAAAGCAATTGGTTAGTATGCTGTGCCCAAAGAGCATTAAGATATATTGTTGTACGACTGTATTTTTTCTTCATAAATTCTAAAAATAAAAGCAATTGGTTAGTATGCTGTGCCCAAAGAGCATTAAGATATATTGTTGTACGACTGTATTTTTTCTTCATAAATTCGAAAAATAAAAGCAATTGGTTAGTATGCTGTGCCCAAAGAGCATTAAGATATATTGTTGAACGACTGTATTTTTTCTTCATAAATTCTAAAAATTAAAAGCAATTGGTTAGTATGCTGTGCCCAAAGAGCATTAAGATATATTGTTGAACGACTGTATTTTTTCTTCATAAATTCTAAAAATAAAAGCAATTGGTCAATATGCTGTTGCCCAAAGAGCATTAAGATATATTGTTGAACGACTGTATTTTTTCTTCATAAATTCTAAAAATAAAAGCAATTGGTTAGTATGCTGTTCCCAAAGAGCATTAAGATATATTGTTGTTGACTGTATTTTTTCTTCAACAATTCTAAAAATTAAAAACAATTGGTTAGTATGCTGTTCCCTAGGAGTATTAAGGAATATTGTTGAACGACTGAATGTTTTCTAACCAAATTCGAAAAATAAAAGCAATTGGTTAGTATGCTGTGCCTTATGAGCTCTGGGGAATACTCAATATTTTCTGTATAAATTCTTATAAATTCTAAAATAAAATCGATTGGTTACTATGCTGTACATTAACAGCATTAAAGAATATTGTTGGGCCAATCAATTTTTTCTATATAAATTCTTATAAATTCTAATTTAAAAGTAATTGGTTACTATGCTATACACTAGAAGCATTAAGAAATATTGTTGTACAACTCAGTATTTTGTATATAAATTCTTATAAATTCTAAAAATAAAAGCAATCGGTTACTATTCTATACACTAGGAGCAATAAGGAATATTTTTTAAACTACTCAAATTGTATGTAATGGTCCCGAATTCAAATCAAAACTATATTATATATTTCCATTATAAAAAATTGTTAAAAATAGAAAACATTAAAAATTTAAATTAAACGTTCCTTATGACTTAACTATACAAAGACGAATTTGTTATATGCCATTAGAATTTAAATGCTTGTATGTTTGAAGAGTATTCAAATTAAACGAATATTGTTGAATTAAATTGGGATGGATGGAAGTTAATATAAGAAGTAGTTTTTTCTATAATGAATGACATAGAAATAGAAAAATAAGTATTTTATATATTATGAAATTGATAGTCTTAGTAGTACAAACTAAGTGCATTAATAATTTTCAATTGATAGGTACTTTTAAAACTTGATCTTCTATTGAATGTTAGCTATAAAGTTGGGATTTAAAAGATTCTGAGTGTATGTTATAATGCTAAAATGTTTGTAAAAGGCAAGTGGGAAAAACTTTATTTAATTTATTTGCGAAATATGACAAAAGAAAGGCTCTGGTTCAGTTATCTAAGTAATACATAACTATAACTAATTTCTAAATCTTAACAACTGAAATAGATGTTTGACAATAGATAGAGATTATTATGCTTCATCTAAGACTAATAACCGATGTATTTAATTCAGAAAATATTTGGATATCATATTACTTGAGACAATTAAAATAAATTTAAAGTTAACAAACTATGTCCAATGAAATCGAGATACTTACAATTTAAAGACAATTAGTTTTCCCTGTTATTACCGAAGCAACAATACTTCAATTAGTTGTCCCCAAGAAATGAGATTGGAACAAGTAGCTAATAAGTATGTTATAATCCTGATTTTCTCTTGATAGCTTTTTCTTAAAATTATGCAGTTGGTGAGTATGAAAAAAAGTTTAAAAAAATCAAAGGCTTATGAGTGAATATTTGGATATCTTATCACTTAAGACAATTTATATGAATTTAAAGTAAATGCACTATGTCCAATGAAATTGAGATACTTACAATTTAAAAATGAATAAGTTTTTCCTGTTATTACCGAAGCAACTATACTTCATTTAATTATCGCCAAGAAATGAGATTTAAACGAGTAGCTAATAAGTGTCATTATTACAATGTTAATCCCGATTTTCTCTTCATAGCTATTTTTTAAAAGTATGCAGTTGACGAGTTTTTAAAATAGTTAAAACATTCAAAGGTTTATAAGTGAATACTTGGATATAATATTACTTGCGATAATTTAAATAAATTTAAAGTAAACAAACTATGTCCAATTATATCGAAATACTTATAATTTAAAGTTAATAAGTTTTCAATGTTATTACCGCAGCAACAATATTTCATTTAGTTATTCACAAAAATTGAGATTGAAACAACTAGCTAATAAGTGTCATTTTAACAATGTTTATCCCGATTATCTCTTGATAGCTATTTCTTAAATGTATGCAGATGAACGAGTTTGAAAAAAAAAAGTTAAAACATTCAGTGGTTTATGAGTGAAACATTTTTGTTTCTAATCGAGTTCTCATGACACAGGTCTAAGGTTCGATTTGTGGACTGGGCAAGTTTGACTTATCCTTTCATCCTTTCAGGTGGTAGACAAACTGAGGACCAAGCATGCTTTGGAACTTAACACTGGGGGTTTCGAGGTAAGATTGACCACCCAACCGGAATATATGCTTCGCAGGCCAGGACGCTTGGTCACATGAACGGAGATTGGCACCGTAAACCCTGGCATCCTAGGAGCTGTTGCGCAGAGGAGTTTAGAGTTTCTTATTGCAGAAATTTTAATAGAAATCTCTATACATCAAAAAGTGATTCAGAGAGCTAAAAATTGAAATTTATGTTTAATTATATTTAAAAATATTTATAATATTTTATTTGAAATTAAAGGCTTGTGTAGTATTTTACTGCTGAAATATTTAGACGGCATTACTTGAGACAATTTAATAAACTTAAATTGAGCATTGGGGAAGGAGATCAAAATGTATAGCAATTAAAAATGATAACAATCTACCTCTGGGATGAATGGCAACTAAATATTGCATTAAGTATTTCCTCTGAGACGAGATTAGTAGTCTGAGTAATAGTTACCAGGTGCTACGTACAGCCAGAACTTTATAACAGTGATTGAAGCTCAATTTTCTCTTGCAATTTTTAATTACCATATGAAGTTGAACGATTTTAAATAAATGTTAACCTGTTTAAAGATTTATGAAAGGTAAGGGTAAATGTAAAAACTTGTGATTTATTTGTTTACGAATTATTAAAAAATGACTTCTGTGTTTAACATACTTGAGTCTTATATATTGAGAACTGTCTCATTTAAAACTCATATGTTATACTATACATGAAAGTATTCATCATACATCATTTAAAATTAAAGATTAATGTAGTATTTCCCTCCTGGCATATTGGAACATTACATTTCTTGAGGCAACTCAAGTAAATCGAAATAAATTGGACCTTGTTAAACACACTAGGGGCATATGGAAGTTAAAGAAGATAAGGAGTTTTCTCAAGGATGAATGAAACTTCCATACCGTAATAAAGCATGTCCTCTGAGACGAGATTAATAGTCTTAGTAGTAGATATTGAATGATGCATGGAAGTTAAAGCTGATAAGAAGTTTTCTGTAGGAGGAATTAAACAAAAATGTCGATACAAGTTAAATGTAAATAGTTTTGATTAATTTGTTTAAGAATTATTAAAAAAAGGATTTCTATGTTTAACATAATTAAGTCCTATATATTGAGAACTGTCTCATTTAAAACTGATACGTTATACTATACATGAAAGTATTCATCTTGCTTCATTTGAAACTAAAGATGTAATATTTCACTCCTGAAATATTTGGACATTACATTACTTGAGACAACTCAAGAAAATCGAAATAAATTGGACCTTGTTAAACACACCAGGGGCATATGGAAGTTAAAGAAGATAAGGAATTTTCTCAAGGATGAATGGAATTTTCATACCGTAAGAAAGTATGTCCTCTGAGACGAGATTAATAGTCTTAGTAGTAGATATTGAACGAATAGGGAAGTTAAAGCTGATAAGAAGTTTTCTGTAGGAAAAATGTCGATACAAAAACTTTTGATTAATTTGTTTAAGAATTATTAAAAAAAGGATTTCTATGTTTAACATACTTAAGTCCTATATATTGAGTACAGTCTCATTTAAAACTGATATGTTATACATGAAAGTATTCATCAGGCATCATTTGAAATTAAAGATTAGTGTAATATTTCACTCCTGAAATATTTGGATATTACATTACTTGAAACAACTCAAATAGATCGGAATAAATTGGACCTTGTTAAACACACAAGGGGAGTATGAAAGTTAAAGAAGATAAAGAGTTTTTTCAAGGATGAATGGAATTTTCATACCGTAATAATGTATGTCCTGTGAGACAATATTAATAGTCTTAGTAGTAGATATTTAACGATGTATGGAAGTTAAAGCTGATAAGAAGTTTTCTGTAGGAGGAATTAAACAAAAATATCGATACAAGTTAAATGTAAATAGTTTTGATTAATTTGTTTAAGAATTATTAAAAAAAGGATTTCTATGTTTAACATAATTAAGTCCTATATATTGAGAACTGTCTTATTTAAAACTGATACGTTATACTATACATGAAAGTATTCATCTTGCTTCATTTGAAACTAAATATGTAATATTTCACTCCTGAAATATTTGGACATTACATTACTTGAGACAACTCAAGAAAATTGAAATAAATTGGACCTTGTTAAACACACCAGGGGCATATGAAAGTTAAAGAAGATAAGGAATTTTCTCAAGGATGAATGGAATTTTCATACCGTAAGAAAGTATGTCCTCTGAGACGAGATTAATAGTCTTAGTAGTAGATATTGAACGAATATGGAAGTTAAAGCTGATAAGAAGTTTTCTGTAGGAGGAATTAAACAAAAATGTCGATACAAGGTAAATGTAAAAACTTTTGATTAATTTGTTTACGAATTATTAAAAAAAAATTCTATGTTTAACGTACTTAAGTCCTACATATTGAGAACTGAAAAGAATTTAAAACTGATACGTTATATTATACATGAAAGTATTCATCAAGCATCATTTGAAATTAAATATTGATGTAATATTTCACTCCTGAAATATTTGGACATTACATTACTTGAGACAACTCAAGTAAATCGAAATAAATTGGACCTTGTTAAACACACCAGGTGCGTATGAAAGTTAAAGAAGATAAGGAATTTTCTCAAGGATGAATGGAACTCCCATACTGTAATAATGTATGTCCTGTGAGACAATATTAATAGTCTTAGTAGTAGATATTGAACGAATATGGAAGTTAAAGCTGATAAGAAGTTTTCTGTATGAGGAATTAAACAAAAATGTCGATACAAGGTAAATGTAAAAACTTTTAATTAATTTGTTTAAGAATTATTAAAAAAAGGATTTCTATGTTTAACATACTTAAGTCCTATATATTGAGAACTGTCTCATTTAAAACTGATATGTTATACATGAAAGTATTCATCAGGCATCTTTTGAAATTAAAGATTAATGTAATATTTCACTCCTGAAATATTTGGACATTACATTACTTGAAAAAACTCAAATAGATCGAAATAAATTGGACCTTGTTAAACACACAAGTGGCGTATGGAAATAAAGAAGATAAAGGAGGACTCTCAAGGAGGACTGACACTTCCATATCATAATAAAGTATGTCCTCTGGGATGAGATTAATAGTCTTAGTAGTAGATATTGGAGGAGATCGGGATGTATTGAAGTTAAATCTGATAAGAAGTTTTCTGTAGGAGGAATTAAACAAAAACCGTCCTGTGGTTCAGTATCGACTGATATAAAAACTAGTTTTCATTTGTCTAAATTTTTCCAGAATCTATGTATTAGATAAGAACTTTCGGCTTCACTTTCCTGTATATACCGTTAATTTTTCACCCATAAACAAACCATGCTGTTACACTAACCAGTACTAGTAGGAGATTAGCGCTCTAGTATTAATCGTCAGAAAACGTACTAGTACGTGTCCCGCATAGAATGTGTTGTTATACAGTTAAAATACTTTGGATGGATGTTAAAATATTTTGAATGGATGTTAAAATATTTTGAGGTTTCTAAATGATTAGTGTTTAAAAAATTTTGGTTCATTAATTTGAGAATTACTAAAAAACAATTATCTAGTTCAGCAGTCTAAACATTGCAAAAGGACAACTTCTTTCTAGAGCTTAAAAATTGAAATGAATTTTTCACTGTGAAAGAAATGAAGATATCTATTGTGTTTCATTTATAACTAATAACTGGCGTATGTTACCCAAGAAAAAACTTGGAGATCACTTTATATGAGACAAATTAAGTAAATGGATATTAAACGAAACCTGTTAAGCATCTACCTACGGTTCCTACGATTTGAGAGGGGTATCAGTTTCGTCCCCGACTACATGTCACGTGAAAATCACGGGCGAAGAATGTTTCCCTTTTTTGTTCAATACTGATCCCGCTATTTCCCAGTGTGAGTTAAAAGAACGTCATTTGATGCTTATTTTCTTTTTATTTTTTCTGTTTCATTAAAACCGGAAAGTATAAAAAGCCTGAACCTTATGCAGAGGGTTAAATAAGATCGGGATATATATATATATATATATATATATATATATATATATATATATATATATATATATATATATATATATATATATATATATATATATATATATATATATATGTGTGTGTGTGTGTGTGTGTTAACACTATTTTAGTGGTATGCAAAATGTTAACACATTGTATGCGGGACACGTACTAGTACGTTTTCTGACGATTGATACTTGAGCGCGGGTCACGTACTAGTACGGGTTAGTGTAACAACATGGTTTATTTGTGGGTACAAAAATAACGGTATATATAGGAAAACGAAGCCGAATGTTCTTGTCTACTACATAGATTCTGGAAAAATTTAGACAAATAAAAACTAGTTTTTACATCAGTCGATGCGGAACCACAGAATGGGTAAAAATTAAAACTACATACCATTTCTATTTGATTTTTCATATTTACGATACTATCATAAATTTATCCACTAAAAATTTTATGTTTTCAAAAATCTTATGGTTGTTATTTATTGTTTCTATTTATATATTTGTTTATATATATCAATATAAAATACGAAAAGTTGGTTAAAAATTAAATAATTTTCGATGAATTTAGATTTTTTCACTGAATAACTAAATTTAAGCGCAAAATGCCCGCTCCCGATACAATTCTGCTATAAAATGTACCCACACATAATGTGATAAACACCAAAAGAAGCTTTCCATTAGAACCCTTTATTAAAAGGCTAATATTTAAATAATAGTAACAAGGTAGAATATAAAAAAAATTATTCCAGATATGAGACCTGCAGCTTGCAGGTGATAAAAAATGTTTAGAAGAGTTCCCTCGGTCAAAGCACGAGGAATTCCACCAGTAAATGAAGAAATGCCCTCCAAGGTCAAAGCACGACGGATTCCACCGCCTCATGAAGACGTGTTCTCCTCTTTAGCTCTGCTGTGTGGACACGCCTCGCCTTGCATTCACTCTTTTCTCGCTTGGCTGTGATTTATAAAGCAGCCAATCACTGGCACATGCGAATCTGCTTAAGCAAATCCTTCTCCACTAGTAGAAACTTTGCATACTCAATTTAAAACAACACAAATAAAATAATATAAAGTATTTACAATTAGTGAGCACCACATATACATTGTCTACAAATATGTATTTGGACACCTGTGATAGAAATGAAAAACTAACTTTAATCAAAATCAATCGTTGGTAGAGCCTCCACGAGAGACAATTACAGCGTGAACCCTCCGGGACATACTTTTCCACAAGTCTTTGTATTACAGCTAGTGGTATTGTCTTCCACTCGGCTTGGAGCAGACATGCAAGTTCCATCACCCATTTTAAAGGGGTCGTGCACCCCTTAATACGGCGATCCAACTCGTCCCAGAGGTTCTCAATAGGGTTCCAGGTATGGGCTCTGGGAAGGCCAATCCTTTCGATGAACACCATTGGCACCATACCAAGCCTTGGTTAATCTCGAAACATCATAATTGGCATTGTCGTCCTGAAAGTAACAGGCGTCCAACCCGTAAAACTGCCACAACGTGGGAAGCACATTATCATCTAAAATAGTGCAGTAGGCATCGGCGTTGAGCTTACTATGAATGGGGATCAAGGGTCCCAGTCTATACCAGGAGAAACACCCCCAGATTAATAATAATAAACGATAGGCAAAATTAGATAAATTTATCCCCACCTTTATTTCATACGTACTAATTTTTTTTAAATAAAATGAAAAAACTTACCTTATAATTATGTACTGTAAATTACAGTTTTAAACATTAGAATTGTAGACATAATAAAAAAATGATAATTCGTTGACTGTCTACAGTTTTTGTAAGAAGCTCATTGTTGAATTGTTCTTAATCATAATGTTTTTCAAAGCCATCGGAGTGGTGTTGTACTCCATGCTTCCACACTTTCAATGCATTTCTCATTTCAGCACTTGTAGAAGATGGCTCAATATCAAGATATTCTCTATCTGACTCATTAGTTCCTTCGACCTGTCATAACGATTTAAAATTTCCATCTTTTGTTTTACTTTTAAATGATTTCGCTTTCTGGCTTCCATATTTACAAGCTGCATGTAAGCGAGAAAGGTATAAAATGTGTATTCTTCTTCTCAGTTCCGATAAAAATGTGTTGCCTTCCGCTTATCTGACAACTATTCACCATCAGCAGGGTGTGCGTATTTCTGAAAAATTCCAGGAACGTGTAAACTCCACTTCTTTGTTCATTTCCTATTTCCCTAGATGGACAAAACAGTTAATATTAAGATGTTATACTTATTAGAGTTTAAATTAACTACTTTCATGAGCTTTTAAAAGTAGGCAGAAAATAATTATGTAACACGCCAATGTTCCAATAACGGATTATGGCTAAAATGCCTTCAATTTTTTTTTACCTAATTTTAAAACTTTATTGCATTTATATACTCTTAATTACATAATAACCAAATTTCATGTCATCAGGATTATTATTTTTTAATTCAGCGTTTAAACGGTTAAAAACCCATGGAAGCATTTATTATATTTTATATGAAATTAAGCATTCGAATATATTTTACAGCTGAAATATTTTGACATTATTAGTTAAGAATACTCAAGCTGAAATAAAGTGAACATTGCTGAATGAGATCAGAATATATAAGTTAAAGAAGATAAGGAGTTTTATCTAGAAGGAGTGAAACATCAATACAGTAATAATCATGTCTTCTAGGACGAGATTGATACTCATAGGAGTAGATTTTGAAGGAGGTGGGAATGTATGAAAGTTACAGGTGATAAAAAGTTTTCACTAAGATGAATGAAATTTCGGTCAAAATATTTTTTGAAACAAGATTAATTATACCAGCAGTAGATACCGGTTGTCACGTTAGAATCTCGATTTCGTCTTTGAATCTTTTTTATAAGAATGTACAGGTAAAACTTTTTAAAACGATGATAAAAAATTGAAAGATATATAACAACATACAGTAAAAAATTTTTATTCCAATTAATGAAATAGTAAAAGAAAATTTTATAGGTAAACTTGTGTCATCAGATTTATCGTTTGTGCATTTCTGTAAAGATTGAAAGTAAGTCCCCTAAAACATCGAAAAATAGCCGAATGGATACGATGGTATCAGTAATTTATTTGTAAAAAATGGAATGGGCAATGAATCAAAATAGAAATAAATAAGTATGCATTAAGTGAATGAAATAAATAAAAAATTAAAAAATATGAATAAAATAAAATAAGTAAAAGAAATAGGTATATATTAAGTATTGGTGTTTAATATTAAATCCTGCTAAAAATAAAATAAAGTAAAATAAAATAAATAAAATAAAACAAAATAAAATAAGGTAAAATAAAATAAAATAAAATAAAATAAATAGTTAAGTATTAAGTATTGGTATGCTTAGTGTTAAATTCTGTTAAATATAAAATAAAATAAACAAAATAAATAAAATAAAATAATAAAATAATAAAGTAAAATAAAATAAATAAAATAAAACAAAATAAACAAAATAAATAAAATAAAACAAAATATATAAAATAAAAATATAAATAAAATAAATAAAAATAAATAAAACAAATAAATAGGTAAGTATTAAGTATTGGTATGTTAAGTGATAAATCCTACTAAAAATAATATAAAATACACAAAATAAATAAAATAAAATAAAATAAATAGTTATGTATTAACTGTTGGTATATTTAGTGTTAAATCCTGCTCGTGGAGTGGATGTTCATGTGGTATCGGCTTTAAGCAGTAGGTTTTGTTATCAGTTTCATTAGTTATTGTCTAGAAAAAAAGCGACTGCAGCTAAACCAGAGGGTTTATAATCGTGCAATCGAAAATAGAAGGAAGATCTTTTAAACATCACTCCCACAACTATAATCGGGGAGATCAACAACAGCTAAATCCGCAGATAAAACTATTACGACTTAAATACAAATATAAAAGTGACCCTTGTGTAACAAAATTGTAGACTGTAATGTATCAAATAAAACCAAACCTTTTTGAATGTTACGGTGTAGCCTTTACAAACCTCAAGTATTGTTATCTAGTTGTGACTGGCAATGTTAAAATTCATTACATTTTTTTCGTTGTATACACATTGTGTTGAAAGTTACAATGATTCCTTTATTTCGTATAAAAAAGAAAACAATGAAAATTAAAATAATTTTCTGCAAATAATTTTATTTTCATTTGTACTCGCTTGTTTAAATATAGACTTAAATAACATTGTTAGAACTACTTAGAAGAAATTCATTCAACGAATTCAAAAGCGTCGATATATTTCTATTATCACTGTTGTAGGCTGGTAACAATTATTAACGTTATATAGGAACTTTTCATTGAATAGAATACCTACTGGCACATAAATATGTTCTCACAGTCCTAATTTAAAGTTTATACCTTATACAGTTAAGCATTATATGAAATACATACCCAAACTTACTGATGTCATTTACGTTTTAACGTCAATACAAAAGTAGTTCAAATGGGCTCAAAGATAGTCAAACTAAGCATTTAATATTTCGATATTAAAGTATAACTTTACTTACGTACAAACTCAATGCTTAAACTGATACAAAATGATTCATGTATAATTAGAATGAATATTTTCACTTAAATCTAAACAATGATTTTTTCCGATTATTATACTTCATTTACTTCGGGTAAAGAAATAAAATGGCTTTTAATGTATATTTGAAGAGGGACTACTTGAGAATTGGGTTCCCCCGTGCAAATTTGGCGAAAATATTGGCGATATTTACTAAAACACAAAGGCAATCCATTCAAACATTCTATTTCTTGCTTTTTCTGGCAAACTTTAATTAATGCACAGTGCTCCATCGTAATGGTACTATACACTCTTACTTAATTAAAGAAAACGACTTGAAAACCGGACATTTATATTTATGGGCAATTAATCCCTTAACAGTTTACAAACGCAACACCTCCAAATTATTAAAAATCAGGCACAATGAACCATTAATGGTTTGTTATATCTAATTTTTTAAGCATTGCGCACTTTTAATATATAAGAAAAGAGTTACACAAGGAGAGTTGGATGCAAATATCATATAAATTATAATATAGATACAGATTGTTTGGACACGGTGAGATCAGGAGAAAATGTTAGGCGACCATACTTAAACCATTATAGCCAAGTTGGCGGGGGAACCCAGTTTTTAAGTCAAACCTTTGAAGCTAGTAAGAGTAAAATTTTAAGGTGAGAAAAATGGCAAGAATGCGCCGTAAATGTTGATACTTGATTTCTTAAAATAAGCAACTAATAACAATGTCTGAATTATTAAAATGAATATGTTGATAAATGAATGAATTGTACGATATCCCACCTTATTCAATCAAATATTTTACCTAACCCCTTCCTTTTGCTCCCGTTAAAATTACAGGGTGAAATTTCAATCTCTATTTCTTGCGTCTGTGATATTATCAGGCTGGGGTATGAAAAAGCAAAGGAGCCGAATATATTAAACAATCTATTTCTCATACACGGAATCATGTTTATTTCTCAATCTATACAACAGATAGATGACAGTACCAGACTACTTGTAAAATATTAGATCAAAGTATTTTGTACTCTACCTTATTTACAAAAACAAGGTGGAAAAAAATCCCACTTGATGTTCCGTTTATCTATAGTATATGAACTTATTGAAAAGTATTCGATATCAGATACCATTGTAAAATATTGTCGGTAAAGCTTGGGTAAACCCAATCGTTTGATGGAAAGGCGTTTTATTATAAAGCTGCCTCTCACTATTCAAAAGGCAACCTTCAACGGTTTGGTTTGGAGAGCTAAGGTCTACATTTTGGAACACGAGCGCTAATGATACCGGGACCTGCAGTTTAAAGCCGAATTCCGAACGGCTACTATCATCCATGCCACAGTGGAATTCGAACACAGGAACTCTGGTGTCGAAGGCCAACAACCTAAACATTCGGGTATCATTCGGAGCAACCATCAAGGAAATGCAATGTTTGTTGCTCCTAAAGAGATAAAAACTGTAAGAGATGAACAAAGGAAACACGGTACTACTATCTAGATTGTAATGTTGCCCTTTGCATGTCATGCTTTGAAATTTATCGCACAAGAAAAATATTACTAAAATATATTTATATTATAAGTATATATTATATATATATATATATATATATTATATATATATATATATATATATATATATATATAGAATATATATATATATATATATATATATATATATATATATATATATAATATATATATATATATATATATATATATATAAATATATATATATATATATATATATATATATAGTATATATATATATATATATATATATATATATATATATATATATATATATATGTATATATATGTATGTAGGTTTCGGTGTCTAGGGGTGTCGTTAGACAAATTCGATGACAATCTAAATTAACAATAACAAACATTTAATGACTTAACAACACAAAAAAGGCTGCTAAAAAGGCATTTAACCTCCGAGTAAACACACCGAGGAAAAAAGTCTCCAAAAAATACGCTAATTTCATTGTGTCAGTGACCACAGTGTTCATGATTTTTTACTTCAATTTGTCGACTAGATTGGAATACGGAAATCATCGTTAATGTTTATTGTTATAAATAGATAAAATAAATATATATTATAGATTTTAATTTTTAATACACATAAATCTATTCGAAATATTAAGAAATAATGGGTTCTAAAAGTACAAATAAAAATATTCTTTAAAAGAATATTATATCTTTTTTAAAGTCGTGCTATTAAGTGTGCAATTAGAGATACATTGTTATAAACGAATATTAAATATATATTTACAAATTATAAATATCAGCGTTTTGTGTATTAGGGATATTTGCTCAAACAATATGATTATAAAAAGATAGGGGAAAACACTAGAAATGTACATTACATCCATAGTAGGAACTTTTTTGTATAAAATTGTATACAACTGCTTTTAAGACATCATGTTTTGAATTATAACCGCTTAAATAACACAACGACAAATAGTTAGTGTGATAAATATGAATACTTCCTAGAATTTCATAGCAATAAATCTCTTTTTTAACATAGAAAATACATCCTACTCTTTTTAATAAATTGAGGGAGCTCAAGTGCCACGGTCCTTAAATGACCTTCATTTTCTCCTCGACTGACTCGAATTCTCTTAGCCAAACACACTCAGTGATTGTCGTCCTTTCGATGCGCTGCACTAAATTCCACATGTATATTATTATATATATATATATATATAAAATATATATATATATATATATATTTAATATATTTAATTATGTATGTATAATATGTATACATAATATTAAAAAAATATATATAAATATTATATATTATATTTATATAAATATAAATATGTATTATATATTATATAATATATATAAATATGTATATAGATTTATATGTAATGTATTTATATATTATCTATATAATAATATTATATTTATATATATATATATATATATATTATTATATTATATATATTTATATATATTTATGTTATTTGGTATTTTATATTATAAGTATAATAAAATTATCTTAATGCTTAAAACATATTTTTTCTAATTTTTTTTATCTCCTAGAAAACCGACATTCTGTCATGATAACCCTGAATATTGTCTTTTCTTACAAAATTATTTTATTTATATTAAAGTGAAAGTGAACCCAGAAGTTAAAAATGAATTCATTTATCATTCATGCACATATTTTTATATAATTTTCATAAATAAAAATTAGGCACCTTTGCGATTTTTTCCTTCAAAATTATACTAATGTACAGAGTTAAAATTCTTTGAAATAGAAACTACATTTAAAAACCTTTAGATTCTTTAAATTCTTCTAACTATGTAAATTCGTTAATTCCAAAAAAAATAATCATTCAACTTTTGAAAAATTTAAAATATCACATTGATATCCTATTATATGGGAGCAAAATTAAATGATACTTTGATTTTATGTGTATGTTTTCAAATCGGAAATCTAAGAATGAAAGAGAGTGACATAATAAATTAAATTAAAAAGAATATTTCATTTCTATTCTGCAATCGATCGGGATGTTTTTGTATTTGGGAGAGATGTTTAATTAATTATGTGAGACATTTTATATTTTATTTACTTATTCTTATGCAATGCTTTAATTTTTTCGTGTATTGGATATGGTATGCTCCAAACAGTAGATGTACTATTCAAATATGCTTTAAAGTTATCAAAACAGTGTTGTGTGAGCTGAATTCTATCAGGGATTTGTATTGACTAACTAACTGAAAACTATTTAACTTTTAATATGTGCAATATAAATATGCTTTAAAGTTATCAAAACAGTGTTGTGTGAGCTGAATTCTATCAGGGATTTGTATTGACTAACTAACTGAAAACTATTTAACTTTTAATATGTGCAATATGTGTATAATGACTTTTAATATGTGCAATCAACACATCAGACATTTTTCTGTATCGTGTGACCTAACGGCTTCCAAGCTGTAATTTCCATCTTTAGTCTGTTAACATGACGCAGCAGCTGCAAATTGGATCCAAATTGGAAATGCACTCTCTGACTAATATTTTGTAGACAAAAACGTCTAACTGCAGTGAAATCGTCAGAATTTACATAAAGTGTGTAAAGAAAATTCTTTAATTCCCCGTCATAAGGCCAAATCATAAAAAAAGTATTCAACTCGAAATCACCCAATGGAAACAAAGTTTCAAGCTTTCATTTGACTGATAAATATTCTAGACAATAATAATATTATATTAATAATAATATTACTAAAATTTATTTTATGTTTGGGAGCATTTATATTTGGGAGAGACTTAACTTAGAAGATTTTTATATTTTATTTACCAATTCTTATACAACGTTTTAATTTTTTTGTCTGTGATACTGCATGAGATATAAGATGGATTTGAAGCTATTGTAAATTTTCGATTCTGTTTTGTATTTTAATACAATTAACTATTTCCTACTGAAAATTTATTGCAGCTACTGCAAAATGATGACTCATTAACATTTAAATTTCAGATTGATTTCTTTTAACATCCTAATAGTAAGTTTTTTAGAACTATATTTGCTACTAAACAATTTTACACATCAGTATAAAATAGTATATAAACTTGACATCATTTTATTTTGATAAATATTTCTCTAAACAAAACAGTATCTACAGCATTTCATATATGTATATTTTCTAATCATAAATACCAAAATAATTTATCTTCTTTGCATTTTGTGTGTTTTGTATCAAATATTCAAAATTTAATTCTTTCTTCAAATCCTAACATTAAGTGAATTTTAGAAAACTATCTTAATATGTTTTAATTTTTTTGTCTGTTGTGATACTGCATGAGATATAAGATGGATTTGAAGCTATTGTAAATTTTCGATTCTGTTTTGTACTTTTGCGGAGTACAATTAACTATTTCCAACTGAAAACCTGGTACTGAAGCTTGCAGCTACTGCAATATGAAAAATGCTTCATGCCTAACATTTGAAAAAGTCATTCAGATTGCTTGTTTAACATCGGCTTAATGGGTAAGCTTTAATATTTAGAACCTTAATTTGCTACTATACTGCTATTTTACACATCTCTTATAAAATATTATATAACCTTGACATCATTTTATTTGAATAATATTTCTCTAAACAAAACAGTATCTACAGCATTTCATATATTTATATTTTCTAATCATAACATCCCATAATAATTTATTTTCTTTGCTTTTTGTGTCTTTTGTATCAATTATTAAAATTTCTTTCTTTCTTCTAATCGTAACATTAAGGGATTTTTAGAAACTATCGTAATATGATACTTTACTTCTATTTTACACACCAGTTATAAAATAGTATATAACCTTGGCATTATTTTATTTGAATAATATTTCTCTAAACAAAACAGTATCTACAGCATTTCATATATGTATATTTTCTTATCATAACATCCCAAAATAATTTATTTTCTTTGCATTTTGTGCGTTTTGTATCAAATATAAAAATTTGATTCTTTCTTCTAATACTAATATTAAGTAATTTTTAAAATTATATTATATTGCTACTATACAGCTTTTTTACACATCTCTTATAAAATAGTATATAACCTTGACATCATTTTATTTGAATAATATTTCTCTAAACAAAACAGTATCTACAGCATTTCATATATTTATATTTTCCAATCATAACATCCCATAATAATTTATTTTCTTTCCATTTTGTGTGCTTTGTATCAAATATTCAAAATTTAATTCTTTCACGGATCCTTAATATTATGTAATTTTTAAAAAATATCTTAATATGCTACTTTACTTCTATTTTACACACCAGTTATAAAATACTATATACCCTTCACATCATTTATTTTGATAAACATTTCTCTAAACAAAAGAGTATCTACAGCATTTCATATATTTATATTTTCTAATCATAACACCCCTTAATAATTTATTTTCCTTGCATTTAAAATTTAATTCTTTCTTCTAATCCTAACAGTATGCAATTAATTACTACTTGACATCTATTTTACACATCACTTATAAAATACTATATACCCTTCACATCATTTATTTTGATAAACATTTCTCTAAACAAAAGAGTATCTACAGCATTTCATATATTTATATTTTCTAATCATAACATGCTGTAGTAATTTATTTTCTTTGTTTTTTGTGTTTTGTATCAATTATAAAAATTAATTCTTTCTTCTAATACTAACATTAAGTGAATTTTAGAAGCTATCTTAATATTCTACTTTACTTCTATTTTACACATAACTTATAAAATACTATATACCCTTCACATCATTTATTTTGATAAACATTTCTCTAAACAAAAGAGTATCTACAGCATTTCATATATTTATATTTTCTAATCATAACATCTCATAATAATTTATCTTCTTTGCATTTTGTGTGTTTTGTATCAAATATTCAAAATTTAATTCTTTCTTCAAATCCTAACATTATGTAAGTTTTTAAAACTATTTTAATTTGCTACTATACAGCTTTTTTACACATCAGTTATAAAATAGTATATAAACTTGACATCATTTTATTTGAATAATATTTCTCTAAACAAAACAGTATCTACAGCATTTCATATATTTATATTTTCTAATCATAACATCCCATAATAATTTATTTTATTACCATTTTGTGTGTTTTGTATCAAATATTCAAAATTTAATTCTTTCTCGGATCCTTAATATTATGTAATTTTTAAAAAAATATCTTAATATGCTACTTTACTTCTATTTTACACACCAGTTATAAAATACTATATACTCTTCACATCATTTATTTTGATAAATATTTCTCTCAATAAAACAGTATCTACAGCATTTCATATATTTATATTTTCTAATCATAAGATGCTATAGTAATTTATTTTCTTTGTTTTTTGTGTTTTGTATCAAATATTCAAAATTTAATTCTTTCTTCTATCCTTAACATTATGTAATTTTTAAAAAAATATCTTAATATGCTACTTTATTTCTATTTTACACACCAGTTATAAAATACTATATACCCTTCACATCATTTATTTTGATAAATATTTCTGTCAGTAAAACAGTATCTACAGCATTTCATATATTTATATTTTCTAATCATAACATCCATAATAATTTATTTTCTTTCCATTTTGTGTGTTTTGTATCAAATATTTAAAATTTAATTCTTTCTTCTAATCCTAACTTTAAGTAACTTTTAAAAACTATTTTAAAATGTTACTTTACGTCTAATTTACACACCAGTTATACAATACTATATAACTTTTATATCATTTATTTTGATAAATATTTCTCTAAACAAAACAGTATCTACAGCATTTTATATATGTATATTTTCTAATCATAAATACCAAAATAATTTATCTTCTTTGCATTTTGTGTGTTTTGTATCAAATATTCAAAATTTAATTCTTTCTTCTAATCCTAACAGTATATAATTTTTAAAAACTATTTTAATATGCTTCTTTACTTATATTTAACACTCTAGTTAAAAAATACTATATACCCTTCACATAATTTATTTTGATAAATATTTCTCTAAAAAAAACAGTATCAACAGCATTTCATATATTTATATATCCTTATCATAACATCCCATAATAATTTACTTTCTATGCATTTTGTATGTTTTGTATCAAATATTCAAATGTTAATTCTTTCTTCTAGCACTAACAGTATGTAATTTTTAAAAACAATCTTAATATGCTAGTTTACCTCTATTTTACACACCAGTTATAAAATACTATACACTGTTCACATCATTTACTTTGATAAATATTTCTCTAAACAAAACAATATCTACAGCGTTTCATATATTTATATTTTCTAAACATAACATCTCATAATAATTTATTTTCATTGCATTTTGTGTGTTTAGTATCAAATATTCAAAATTTGATTCTTTCTTTTAACTCTAACATTAAGTGATTTTTAGGAACTATATTACTATGTTATTTTACTTCAATTTTACACATCACTTATAAAATACTATATACCCTTCACATCATTTATTTTGATAAACATTTCTCTAAACAAAACAGTATCTACAGCATTTCATATATTTATATTTTCTAATCATAACATCCCATAATAATTTATTTTCTTTGCTTTTTGTGTCTTTTGTATCAATTATTAAAATTTCTTTCTTTCTTCTAATCGTAACATTAAGGGATTTTTAGAAACTATCGTAATATGATACTTTACTTCTATTTTACACACCAGTTATAAAATACTATATACCCTTCACATCATTTATTTTGATAAACATTTCTCTAAACAAAACAGTATCTACAGCATTTCATATATGTATATTTTCTTATCATAACATCCCAAAATAATTTATTTTCTTTGCATTTTGTGCGTTTTGTATCAAATATAAAAATTTGATTCTTTCTTCTAATACTAATATTAAGTAATTTTTAAAATTATATTATATTGCTACTATACAGCTTTTTTACACATCTCTTATAAAACAGTATATAACCTTGACATCATTTTATATGAATAATATTTTTCTCAATAAAACAGTATCTATAGCATTTCATATATTTATATTTTCTAATCATAACATCCCATAATAATTTATTTTCTTTCCATTTTGTGTGTTTTGTATCAAATATTCAAAATTTAATTCTTTCTCGGATCCTTAATATTATGTAATTTTTAAAAACTATCTTAATATGCTACTTTACCTATATTTTAGACATAACTTATAAAATACTATATACCCTTCACATCATTTATTTTAATAAATATTTCTCTAAACAAAATAGTATCTACAATATTTCATATATTTATATTTTCTAATCATAACACCCCTTAATAATTTATTTTCCTTGCATTTAAAATTTAATTCTTTCTTCTAATCCTAACAGTATGCAATTATTTCTACTTGACATCTATTTACACATTAGTTATAAAATACTATATACCCTTCACATTATTTATTTTGATAATATTTCTCTAAACAAAACAGTATCTACAGCATTTCATATATTTATATTTTCTAATCATAACATGCTATAATAATTTATTTTCTTTGCTTTTTGCGTGTTTTGTAACAATTATAAAATTTAATTCTTTCTTCTAATCCTAACATTTTGTGATTTTATGAAGCTATCTTAATATGCTACTTTACTTCTATTTTACACATAACTTATAAAATACTATATACAGTTCACATCATTTATTTTGATAAACATTTCTCTAAACAAAACAGTATCTACAGTATTTCATATATTTATATTTCTCTACGCAAAATAACTCCTCGAGAAAAACTTTTTTCGAAGGCGTCAGGTGCAAAATAAACCCAACAAAATATTTAATGGTGGGTAGAGGTAAGAGTAAATACAGAAAAATGTTTCAAAACAAATATAAAGATCCTTTACGCTGCCATTTCTTCTATCTTTCAACTCTTTAAGTGAACTGCAACTTTTACAATTTTTTTTTTCGTCTTTTATGTTAAAATAATACACTTATTTGTGAACCTTATATTATTTGCCAGTTTGTATCTTCTGACAGTGTTAGCAATATCTACTATTTTGTGTTTGAATTATTATCCATTTCTTTAGAATTTATGGAGAAAAGAACTTAGGTATTCAGTTTGTGATATATTTTATATTTAAAATGCAATTGTAAGTATTGGAAGATATTTATTTCTATCCATATTAGTAGTATTTTTTTATTGATAATGGATTTGGAACTTTTTCACTAAAGAAAGTAAATCTTATATAGCTATAGTTCTGTGGTTGAGTGCAAAAATGACATCAGTTCCGAGGTCAGGAAGAGAATTGATGCGGCCAACTAATGTCTATGTGGACTCAGAAGTCAACTGAGGAGCCATTTAATTAAAAGAAGAACGAAAATCCTGTTGTACAAAACTCTCATAAGACCAGTGATAACTTATGCCTATGAGACTTGGTCACTTACGTCAAAAAAAAAAAAAAATGCTTGCAATCTTTGAAAGGAGAATGTTGATGACCATTTTTGGCGATATTTTTGACAGGGTAGCCTGGCGGAGAAGATTTAACTTTGAACTGTACAAGCTTTAGAAAGAGGATAACGTCATCAAATTTATCAGGATGAATAGAATGAGATGGGCTGGACATCTATTGTGAATGGACGCAGATCAGACTGCTTTAAAAGTTTTTAATGCAGTCCCTTTGGGACAACGACCAAGGGGCAGACCAAAACGACGGTGGATCGACTGCCTTGAGTCGGACTATGGTCTCATAAAGATTCGATGCTGGAGGTTCCAAGCACAAAACAGAGCAGGATGGGAAAAACTTCTTAAGAAGACGAAGGCCCACAACGGGCTGTCGGGCCAACTATGATGATGATAGATATAGTTAAAATAATTTACAGTAATACTTCCCAATTAGAAAAATTTACCGAACCAGATAATGTTATACAATTAACCATTTAGCTGTGGAATATATTTGAGAAAAATGTGCCAAAAAAACTGGAAAAATATTATTTTTAATTTTGTTAGTTATGATCATCAAAATGATTGAAATAGATTATTTTTGAAAAATATTAAACGTAATAACAACTATTATCAATATTTTCACATATATGTAAAATGTTATTGGAGTACAGTAGTTTGTACTCAAATTACAGTAAAATAAATCAAATGACATAATTTATTGTAAAAATGTAAAAATAATGTTATGTTGGCCTAGTGTTTGAGAAAGAAGAAATTTAAACTCATTAAAAAACAGATGGATAGATATGTCTTGATTATATAATTTTATAAAATTAAATCCCTAAGGAATACAATTTATCATTTGTAGATATGGAAGACTCTTCTAGATTCGGCGTCGGTTTCGCAAATATGGCGACGCTTTTTTCTTTTCTCGTGTCGATCCAAAAAATGTCTATCCCGCAAGCAGAGGATAGCAGCAGCGATCCCCCTCTTCTCTCCTCTACTATCAACCTTGCCCTCTCAAAAAATCCGACTTACCTGAGGAGACATAAACGGGTCCATTCAAGAACGGAGGAGTCGGAATCCGACAAACCAACGGACCTTTCTATTGGTTGGGAGAAGTCAGAATTTACTTCCTAGTTCAAACCTGTCCTGTCCTCTATGTCTGTGACGAAGGCTTACGAGAAGGGGTAAAAAAAGCTGAACCGAATGTAGCTATTGTTACAATACTATTGTAACTATTGTTACAGTACAAACCGGTCCTGTCCTGTATGTCTTTGACGAAGTCTTACGAGAAGGGGTAAAAAAAAGCTGAACCGAATGTAGCTATTGTTACAATACTATTGTAACTATTGTTACAGTACAAACCTGTCCTGTCCTGTATGTCTTTGACGAAGTCTTACGAGAAGGGGTAAAAAAAGCTGAACCGAATGTAGCTATTGTTACAATACTATTGTAACTATTGTTACAGTACAAACCTGTCCTGTCCTGTATGTCTTTGACGAAGTCTTACGAGAAGGGGTAAAAAAAAGCTGAACCGAATGTAGCTATTGTTACAATACTATTGTAACTATTGTTACAGTACAAACCGGTCCTGTCCTGTATGTCTTTGACGAAGTCTTACGAGAAGGGGTAAAAAAGCTGAACCGAATGTAGCTATTGTTACAATACTATTGTAACTATTGTTACAGTACAAACCGGTCCTGTCCTGTATGTCTTTGACGAAGTCTTACGAGAAGGGGTAAAAAAAGCTGAACCGAATGTAGCTATTGTTACAATACTATTGTAACTATTGTTACAGTACAAACCGGTCCTGTCCTGTATGTCTTTGACGAAGTCTTACGAGAAGGGGTAAAAAAAAGCTGAACCGAATGTAGCTATTGTTACAATACTATTGTAACTATTGTTACAGTACAAACCTGTCCTGTCCTGTATGTCTTTGACGAAGTCTTACGAGAAGGGGTAAAAAAAGCTGAACCGAATGTAGCTATTGTTACAATACTATCGTAACTATTGTTACAGTACAAACCGGTCCTGTCCTGTATGTCTTTGACGAAGTCTTACGAGAAGGGGTAAAAAAAAGCTGAACCGAATGTAGCTATTGTTACAATACTATTGTAACTATTGTTACAGTACAAACCGGTCCTGTCCTGTATGTCTTTGACGAAGTCTTACGAGAAGGGGTAAAAAAAGCTGAACCGAATGTAGCTATTGTTACAATACTATTGTAACTATTGTTACAGTACAAACCGGTCCTGTCCTGTATGTCTTTGACGAAGTCTTACGAGAAGGTAAAAAAAGCTGAACCGAATGTAGCTATTGTTACAATACTATCGTAACTATTGTTACAGTACTTATCGTTACAATAAATGTAATAAACTAATACAACAATATTAATCTATCAATAATTTAATATTTCTCAATTCCTGAATTTCACAATCTACAGTAGAAAATAGCGAAAAATAGCATACCGAACTATTTACAAAAGTATTTATTTATTGGGAAAAGTACAAATTAAAATAATACGAACCGATTTTTCACTATTGAAATATATTGGAATACGATATCGAAAATTAATTTGTACATACAAGAATTAAGGTCAAAATATTATAAACCTTTAATGCCTACCATCTCATTTTAAATACTACTAAAAATAGCTTGTAGAAATTTTATGCTAAAAAAGTGGCAATTTATATATAAATTTAGATTTCTCAAGATTGAGTCATAATATAAAATGGGTAACATAGTCACAACAATTCATTTGATATTGATGGTAATGAAAAATGAAATTTCTTATTAAAAAAGTTTTAATTCTTGCAAAAATGTATGAAATAAAAATTTGAGTTCTGTAATTAATAAAACTTATTGAAAGTAACCCATTACGCATTTTATTTAAAAGTTTGAGCTTTGAAATTATTTTTCACAGAGATATTGTCTTTAACAGAATTTTATATGAAGTAATTGTCTTTCGAATTTACATGAATGTGAAGTACTCTTTTTTATTGTACAGCAATTTGTTTATTTCTGACCTATTGCCACATTTACCCTATTAAAAGAAGTTTTAAAAAAAGGTAATAATTTTTTCATTTTGATGTTTCCTTATCAGAAAACTATCTTTCACAGAGGACAAATTTGTCTTTTAAACCTCAGAAGATTATTCGTAAAAAGAAAATATATTAATTTTTTTCACTACATATACAAAATTTAAAAGACAAAATGGTATGCCTTAAATAGGAACTTTCATAATAAGAATTAAATATATTTAGGTTCCTATATTAAAAAACGTGGACCAATAGATATGTCATTTAAATAGAGATTTCTATTACCGAGAGGTATTGCGGTAGTTAATTTCGATATATGTGTTCTTATTATCTTATGATCGTTATTGGTACTAACTAATTTATATTAACTAATTTATTT
>CM063509.1:100952411-100954911 GCA_032207245.1 Pardosa pseudoannulata
TATATATATATATATATATATATATATATATATATATATATATATATATATATATATATATTTATATAGCTATATGCAATAATTTAGCTTTATTAAAAAACTGCTTACAGCCATTTTCAAAAATTTCGCCAACAAGGAGGTAATATTATATAAGTCAGAAGCCAAAATTACATAGTGCTTTCTTGCTTAAACTTATAATACGAAGCATTATCGACGCAAGCAAATTTAAAATCTGGTTTCAGTACATATAACAAATCACATGCTAAAATAAAGTAAATGCATTTAGACAATTCTGACATTATATATATATGCCAAAATGCATCTATATATCTCCATATAACAGGAAAATATTAATTTAGAATTTGAGAATTGATTGAGCTAAATTTTAGTGTTGTGTAAATTTCAAGATTATTTTATATATAGATTCCAATTCCAGTTTGCATGTATAAAAATATTAAATTTAACATTTTCCAGAATAAAGCTCTTCCAAGATGCACGAAATTCATAGTTTTTCAAGACTTGCAAGAAATAAATCTCAAACAAAGACAAATGATTTCTTCTACAAATTTCATTGCGTCTGTTATACATAAAATTACATTGTGTTTGAAATAAATTTTTCTTGTCTCCGAAAAGAGGGAACGCACTTTAATTTTTCGAAAACCCTCGTATGTCTTTCAATTTACCTTTTGTGAAGTAATTTCGAAAAGAAGAAATCCTCTTTTATAAAAAGTAAGAATAGAAAATAAAAAGATAACAGCAATCGAAGCTCAATGTGTAAATGCAAAGCAACACTTTTTTTTCTGTATTTACTCTGTTACAGCTGCCTCTCTTTATTAAGCACTGGAAGTAAAAATCTTTGCACCTGATACCTCCATAGAGAATCTTATAACTCTATAGAAAACTTTTCCTTTTATAAATTTCTTTTATGCACGGTAAAGATAAACGGGGCATATAGTTACTGATGAAAGGAATAAAAAGAAGTAAAGTTTACCTTTTTAAAAGAAAAATTGCTCTTTGCACTAGTAAAGCTTATTGACAGTAGTAACTGAAACTTGGATCTAAAGAACCGGTTTTAAAATTTGTCTGAGCTTTTTGAGAATTAAATGTCACATAGTAGAGATTTTAACTACACTGTTTCCATTCTTAAATTATGTTTTAAAGAATTCTATTCACAGAAACATTATTTTAGAGCATTTACTAAATGGAAAATATGTTATAATTATATAGTTATACACCATGTTATTTCGTATACATATTCAAAACTTGAGAACGTTTATGATATAAATAAAAATTTCTTTGAACTTTTATTTTACTCTTTTTAACTAATAATTTAGGCATATAAGCTCGATATAAATACTCTGTAATGATATTGAGCTGATATGCCTAAAATACATTGCCCTGATAAATATGAAAAATGATATGAAATTAAAGCTAAATAATTCTTTTAGCGAAGGAAAAAATCAGGCGTTAAAAATATTCAAGAACATTGTATAATGAAAATATAATAAAATGAGGAAATGACTCAATACTAAAATAAGGATTTTTTCTCCAATGTATAATACTGATTTTATCCCATCTGGAGACAAGAAATCAGAATAGAATGATAAGAGACTTTAAGAGTTATGATAAGAGATTTGACTGACATTCAAGTTATTGTGAAATAAGTGCAAAACATTCTTTTTCGTAGATATAATATCTGATGTAGCTTTTAATTTATTCATACAGCCATAACTATGCAGTTTTCGGATAAAAGTATAATATATATTTGAAACATACATTTAATATATTACAATATAATATTTTAATCTGTTAAAAATTTACTCAAAGTAATGAAAGTTTGAAAATACATAAATCTAGTTGCAAAAGAGTAGAGAATTAAAAAGATTTAGAACATCGATCAAAATAATAAGTTTACATCGATGAATAATAATGCAATCCACCTTAAAATAGTATGGAAAACATTTCTATCTTCATAGGTTTTGATTAGCAAATACAATTTAAAACAACATATTTTAGATACTAAACAAATAAGGAAAATACACGTGTAAAATTATTACTTTGTGCCATTACTTACAATAGAATTGTAACGGTTTCTTTGCCTGTAAACTCCGGATAAGGTTCACAGTTAACTTTAGGGTTCATAACAATGTTTTTATGCTTTCTGCTTTGGTCATTAGCAATATCATTAACCCATTAGCGCCCAGTGATCTATTTTTAGATCGCTAAACATAGCTTGGTAAACTCGCGTTTAGATGACTTTAAACCTACCCCACACATTCTATACTGCACAGGGTTCAAGACAAGGCATGCACCTGTTTATCAACAAGTGGTTTTCTTGTTTTGTTTATATCATTGATCTAAAGCGATAAGAGAAAATTTGTATCGCCCTTTCGTTCCGCCGTTTTTTCTACGTTTCTTAGCATAAACACTGAAACAGCTAAGTAATAAGCGAAAGTTAAATTTTTTTTGGCAATTTAATATCTTCATAGATGTAGCTATC
>CM063509.1:100959911-100974911 GCA_032207245.1 Pardosa pseudoannulata
TACTACGTTATCTTTTTTGAGATTTGAATTATGAAAGCAAATATAATTCTGATATTAAACTCTCATAGTAGTTTGTTATTCATAAAAAGTCTTTTTAAAAACCTTCGAGCTTTCAAAATAATGTCAGATCTTAGATATGTTGGAAATGCAGTCCTTGAATATTTGGTCACGATGTTGTGAAAATATTCTATTTTTAAGAATAACTCTATATAATTTTAGGAACTACTTCTATATGTTGCACTTTGTTTGGTTCTTATTCTTTGCTAATTTCCATCAATTTTGTACATTTTCATAGATTTTTTCTGTGATTCAATTTTGTGATTTTTAAAATTTTCAGATAATATGAAGTCTGATGTTTGTAACAATTTTGCATACAAAAGGAATTGAACGCAACATTTATGAAAGCAGGTTTGATTTTAGTGGATAAATTAATAATAGTATCGTAAATATGAAAAATCAGAGAGAAATAGTAGTGTATAGTTTTAATTTTTTCAAATATGTTATATATATAAACTTGTTTACAATATTAAAAAATGAAATGAGCAATCATAAATTAATAATGTAAAAACTAGTTTTATTTTTCTAACTTTTTTTTTCAGAATCTATGTAATAAACAAGAACATTCAGCTTCGTTTCCTGTATATACCATTATTTTTGTACCCACAAACAAAACATGTTGTTACAATAACCCGTGCTAGAACGTAACCCTAGCTCAAGTATCAATCGTCAAAAACGTACTAGTACCTGTCCCTCATATGAGGTCTTAAAACATATAATGATATATGTCAAAATAGCACATACCATGAAAGAATACTCTAAAGTCCCCGTGTCCGTTTTAAAGGAAAACATCAAAGAGGAGCTTCAATCTACAACACCATTAATCCCTGACTAAACAGCAGAAGTTTATTTTTATTAAAAGAAGGAATGCATTAGATAATTTTCTAAGGCACGTAACGAAAATGTTACAAACCTCAAAAAGGAAATTTCCTACTTCTCAAATTGACGACATTGTGCGAATACCAGTCCCTGATGTCGACCGTGGTCGTACATATACCCGAAATTTATTGGTGGTTGTTATTGGAATACAAGATTCCTACTTTTATAAATTACTAAACAAAAATGGTCCCCTCAAGCAGCTTTATACCCGTAATCAGTTTATATTTTGTAAAGAAAAGTTACTCTCCATAGATGAGATTTCTTCTCAAGATATGTCGCGCAGAGAGAAGCCGCTGAAGCTAATTCGAGAAGTGGGGGACATATCTATAAATGCTGCCATTGCAAAAAGAAATGTTCCATTACTAAATGCCATTGCAAATGTAAGGGAATCTTGTGTAATTCAAATTTCTATAAGAGATTAAGTTGTTGAAACATATAAGATAGTTTAACTTCAATCACATAATTAAGTTAATTATTGGTATTATTTACTGTTTTAAGAGTGTTCGGTTTATTTTAAGTTCAACAGTTACATGTGCTAGTAGAATAGATTTGACTGAATTACGGAGAAGTAAATATAGTATTCGACATGTTCAACATTCAACATTAGTGCATAGTGAATGTGCTAATGCACGTGCACCATACACAAATGGTGAATGTCGGCATTTACCGGTGTAAGACAGAAATAAGGGTATTTTGCAAATGTCTCGGACATACACCAAAATACTACTTGAATGTTGACATTCGCCGGTGAAAGTCGACATTCTCCAGATTTCAGTTTTTCACCGTAACATATATATATATATTTATATAAAATATAAATGTAATTCTTCTACATGGCGATAAAAAATTACACATATTATATATATAATAAAAAAAGTTTTTAATTCGCTGCTTTATATTGTTGACAGACCCAAATTTAGAGACGAAATATTGTTGCCAAATTTCACGATTTATAGTCAAGTTTGGTAACTCAAGCATTTCTTGACTAGATATACACCTATTCCAGGACACATGAAAGTTGCAAAATTCATTACAGACTTTCGTTGCAAAAAATCTTCTTATATAAGTGAGGTTAAAATGATTCATTACAATACACATTTAAATGCATCCATATTCAATTATACATAAGCATTTTATGGTAAAGTAATTACACATTTAATTTTCCCTTTTCCTGGAAAGCTATTTCTAAGTGTCCTCAAAAGGGTAGATTCACAATAATTTAATGAAAAACTGAGCGGAACTGCAGTCACTATGTGTCGAATTCATTATTAGTTCCATCTGTTGTCTTGATAGACAATTATTTTATGTCACGTCTTTTATTTTCGTTTGCCATTTGTCAGTTTCGGTTCATACCGTTTTAATTACGAAAATGTTTACTCCTTTTTTTATACGAGATGACAAAGTTATCAGGACATACATACAGAGAAATTGTTTTATTTTGTGTTCTGATAAGAGCAGTATGCAAACTAAATTGTAATAGATTATTCATCATTTCCATTTTATAGTAGTCATAGAGAAAATTATGATATTTGTGAAACATTGTTCTATTTTAACATTAAAAAGTATGATTAATTAACACTTTAATGTGAGTCATTTCATCCTATTACCTATAGATACATGATTTTATTATAGATTGTATAGAATAAAATATATACGGTATATTTCCGTGTATAAGCCGAGCATTTCTGGGGCTTTTTAAAGACCTAAATTGGAGGGTCGGCTTATATTTAGTGTCCATGGAACTGATGTAATACATATGCTTTTAGGCGACGTGTTTAGCCTTTGGCAAAAAATAAAAATGGTTTCTTAATATACACATTTAAATGCATCCGTATTAAATTATATATACGCACTTTTATGATAAAGTAATTACACTTTTAATTTTCCCTTTTCCTGAAAAGCTATTTCTAAGTGTCGTGAAAAGGGAATATTCACAATAATTTAATGAAAAACTAAGCGGAACTGCAGTCATTATGTCCTGAATTCATTATTAGTTCCATCTGTTGTCTTGACAGACAATTATTTTACGTCACGTCTTTTCTTTTCGTTTTCCATTTGTCAGTTTCGGTTCATATTGTTTTAATTACGAAAATGTTTACGCCTTTTTTATACGAGATGACAAAGTTGTCAGGACTACATACATAAATGTTTTATTTTGTGTTCTGATAAGCGCAGTATGCAAACGAAATTGTAATAGGTTATTCTTCATTTTTACTTTATAGAAGTCATAGAGAATATTATGTTATAAAATTTGTGAAACATTGTTCTATTTTAACATAAAAAGTATAATTAATTAACTCTTTAATGTGAGTCATTTCTTCCTATTACCTATCGACACATAAAGTTATCATAGATGGTGCTGAATAAAATACATACCGTATATTTCCGTGTATAAGCCGAAAATATATGGGGCTTTTCAAAGACCTAAAATGGGATCGGCTTATATACGTATCCATGCAACAGATGTAATACACATGTATTTAGGCGACGTTTTTGGCCGTTGGCGACAGACAAAAATGATTCATTAATATACACATTTAAATGCATCCATATTCAATTATAGATACGCACTTTTATGATAAAGAAATTACACTTTTAATTTTCTCTTTTCCTGAAAACATATTTCGAAGTGTCATGAAAAGGGAAGATTCACAATAATTTAAAGAAAAACTAAGCGGAACTGCAGTCATTATGTCCTGAATTCATTATTAGTTCCATCTGTTGTCTTAACAGACAATAATTTTACGTCACGTTTTTTCTTTTCGTTTTCCATTTGTCAGTTTCGGTTCATATTGTTTTATTTACGAAAATGTTTACGCCTTTTTTATACGAGATGACAAAGTTGTCAGGACATACATACATAAAAAAGGTTTCATTTTGTGTTTTTATAATTGCAGTATAGAAACTAATTTGTAATAGATTATTCATTATTTCCACATTATAGTAGTCATAGAGAAAATCATGTTATGAAATTTGTGAAACATTGTTCTATTTTAACATAAAAAGTATGATTAATTAACCCTTTAATGTGAGTCACTTCTTCCGATTATCTCTCGATACATAGAATTATTATAGATTGTGCAGAATAAAATAAATACCGTATATTTCCGTGTATAAGCCGAGAATTTATGGGGGCTTTTTAAAGCCTAAAGTGGGAGTCGCTTATATTTAGTGTCCATGCAACAGATGTAATACATATGTTTTTAGGCGACGTTTTTTGCCGTTGACGACAGATAAAAATGATTCATTAATATACATATTTAAATGCATCCATATTCAATTATATATACGCACTTTTATGATAAAGTAATTACACTTTTAATTTTCCCTTTTCCTTGAAAGCTATTTCTAAGTGTCGTGAAAAGGGAAGATTCACAATAATTTAATGAAAAACTAAGCGGAACTGCAGTCATTATGTCCTGAATTCATTATTAGTTCCATCTGTTGCTTTGACAGACAATTATTTTACGTCACGTCTTTTCGTTTCGTTTTCCATTTGTCGGTTTCGGTTCATATCATTTTAATTACGAAAATGTTTACGCCTTTTTTATACGAGATGACAAAGTTGTCAGGAGTATATACATAAATGTTTTATTTTGTGTTCTGATAAGCGCAGTATGCAAACAAAATTGTAATAGATTATTCTTCATTTTCACTTTATAGTAGTCATACAGAAAATTATGGTATGGAATTTGTGAAACATTGTTCTATTTTAACATAAAAAGTATAATTAATTAACCCTTTCATGTGAGTCATTTCTTCTTATTACCTATTGATACATAAAGTTATTACAGATTGTGCTGAATAAAATACATACCGTATATTTCCATGTATAAGCCGAAAATTTATTAGGCTTTTCAAAGACCTAAAATGGGGGATCGGCTTATTTACGTGTCCATGCAACAGATGTATTAGATATGTTCTTAGGCGACGTTTTTGGCTGTTGGCGACAGATAAAAATGATTCATTAATATACACATTTAAATGCATCCATATTCAATTATAAATAAGCATTTTTATGATAAAGAAATTACACTTTTAATTTTCCCTTTTCCTGAAAAGATATTTCTAAGTGTTGTGAAAAGGGAAGATTCACAATAATTTAAAGTAAAACTAAGCGGAACTGCAGTCATTATGTCCTGAATTCATTATTAGTTCCATATGTTGTCTTGAGAGACAATTATTTTGCGTCACGTGTTTTCTTTTCGTTTTCCATGTGTCAGTTTCGGTTCTTATTGTTTTAATTACGAAAATGTTTATGCCTTTTTTATACGAGACGACAATGTTGTCAGAACGAAGATACGTAAAAATTGTTTTATTTTTTGTTCTGATAAGCGCAGTATAGAAAATAAATTGTAATAGATTATTCATTATTTCCACATTATAGTAGTCATAGAGAAAATTATGTTATAAAATTTGTGAATCATTGTTCTATTTTAACATAAAAAGTATAATTAATTAACCCTTTCATGTGATTCATTTCTTCTTATTACCTACTGATACATAAAGTTATTATAGATTGTGCTGAATAAAATACATACCGTAAATTTTCGTGTATAAGCCGAAAATGTATAGTCATATAGGGGTCCATGCAACAGCTGTAATACAGATGTTTTTAGGGGACGTTTTTGGCCATTGGAGACAAAAAAAAAGATTCATTAATATACACATTTAAATGTATCCATATTCAATTATATATACGCACTTTTATGATAAAGTAATTACACTTTTAATGTTCCCTTTTCCTGGAAAGCTATTTCTAAGTGTCGTGAAAAGGGTAGATTCACAATAATTTAATGAATAACTAAGCGGAACTGCAGTCATTATGTCTCGCATTCATTATTAGTTCCATCTGCTGTCTTGACAGACAATTATTTTGCATCAAGTCTTTTCGTTTTCCATTTGTCAGTGTCGGTTCATATTATTTTAATTACGAAAATGTTTACGCCTTTTTTATATGAGATGACAAAGTTGTCAGGACGTACATATATAATTTTTTTGTTTTTGAATAAGCGCAGTACAGAAACTAAATTGTAATATATTATTCTTCATTTAAAAGTTTATAGTAGTCATAGAGAAAATAATATTATAAAATCATGTAAAACATTGTTCTATTTTAACATAAAATATATGATTAATTAACTTTGTAATGTGAAACATTTCTTCCGATTACCTCTAGATACATAAATTATAGATTGTAGAGAATAAAATGAGTATCGTGTATTTCCGTGTATAAGCCGAAAAATGTTTGAGCTTTTTAAAGACTTAAAGTGGGGGGTCGGCTTATATATATATCCATGGAACAGATGTAATAAATGTGTTTTGGTGTTTTTTTTTTGTTTTGGCGACCAAAAGTCCCAATTCGGCAAAAATTAACGAAACGGTGAAAAAAAACTTTAAAGAAAAAAAAATAAAATGCATAATGGCGAAAGGTAAATAAAGCTGCTTGTATATATTTGAAATGAGAAAACATAAAAATAAAAAATAAATCTAAAATGACTTTTATCTGTGTTATAATCGCTCTAAGACAACAGTACTATAATGGTAACGGATCGGCGAATATTCTAATAAACACAATTGTACTTAACCCGAAAGCAATCGATGAATTGCCAAACACAGCATCTTTTTTTTTTTTTTTTTTTCAACTTATGCTAATTAAATTGAAGGAAAAGTTACCTTTATATAGGTTTTCTAGAATTGAAACTTTTTAGCGTCTAAGTAAAAATACCATTTGTTGCATGGTCTAGCGCCTCGATGTCAAACCGTGCTCTGATGCAGTAACTTAGTTAATTTCGGCTAAATTGTGAAATTAATTAAGATGCATAAAATTAATTAAAATTCAAAATGTAAGTTCTTTTCTTCGCCCCTTTTGAAACGTGCTATGTCCTTGCATTTATCTCTCGTTGTGAGTATTCAAATTTGATGCTGTGGCGAAAATGATTTGAGAAGCGTTGGTGTAGCGTTAATTTAAAGAAACTTGATTGAAAATATTTCCCCGCTTTACCTGCTTGATATTTTTGGAAATGTATTTGAACGTTCTAGAAATTATTTTCTTACTTCGTCTTATATACGAATATTCAGTTTTGGGTAAATTTTTGGAGGAAAATCATATTCTCAGCTTATATACTGATCGGCGTATATTCAGAAGTATACGGTATGAAGTTTAAATAACTCTGAATACTATAGCACTTCATGTTAGTAAACAATTATACTTTTAAACATCACAAGATACCATTTATGAAAATGGAATAACTTTGTGAAAAAAGATTTGTTTTGTTATACGCGTGAATTAAGTACTGTAAAACATAATTTTATTATAGATAAAGCCATTTGTCATAATTTCAGTTTATGTACTTGCCGCAAAAGTAAATTTATAAGCTCTGCTTGACAAATGATAAAGTGTTAATCCAAAAAAATTATAAATAATAGAAATTTTGTAAGTTGTTTATAATATTGCCATCTACCTACTTTCAAAAGGAAAACTCGTTTTAAAAAACGTATAAATTCTACAAACTACTTTTTAATGCTATCGAAAAAGATAAATCATGCATTAATGTGTTAAATAGATTTATAAACTGAAAAATATCTAAAAAAATAACGAATAGATGATTTCTAATTATTTAAATTTATAACTATTTATTTGTACCTAATGCATCAAAATTGTGGACGTATGTACACACAATTGAGTGTAAATGTTTTAACATAAAGTCATAAAATTTTGAGCAGGAGTTTACACTGTCGAAAACTTTATGACGCTCTTTTTTAAATTTTGAGCTATTTAATACTTATTTCATACAATTATTGGTAAATTCTTTAATTTTTTGTTATTTCAGCCAACAATTTTTTGGTAGGAATCTTATATTTTTGCACACCTGACCAACGAATGCGTTGACAAATTTGCTATCTGCTTTACCACTTTCTATCCTGAGTAGATAAGTTAGCAACATTTTATCATTTATTATACTTATTTAAATATCTTTTATCCATGCAATCTGTTTTGTATCATATATGTTTTGGTATAATTTATGGGCTAAAAAGTATTTGTGAGACCCAGCAATTTTAGGTTCATCTTTACATTAAAATATTTTAATACATATGATATAAATTTTGTCTCATCTCGAAGAGTATCCATCTTGAATGCGCGGTATTCTGTCGGCCAGGGCTAAAACATCACCGATCAAAGAATTTAGGATAAAAAAGAATGATCAAAAAAAATATTACTACCCCCCTGCACATAAAATTAGGTGTTATGAAGCAGTTTGTTAAGGCTCTTCCTAAACATGGTGATTGCTTAAAATATATGTGTAAAAAGTTTCCTGGATTTTCTGAAGCCAAATTGAAAGAGGGAGTCTTCGTAGGACCAGACATCCGAAAACTTATTAGGAATAACAAATTTGAGACAACTATGACATTAAAGGAAAGAGAAGCTTGGGTTGCCTTCAAAGATGTTGTGGAAAAATTTCTGGGCAATCACAAAGATCCCAAATTTAAAACAATTGTTGGCAACATGCTAGACAAATTTCAAGTGTTGGGCTGCTCCATGAGTGTAAAATTGCATTTCCTCCAATCGCATTTGGACTTTTTTCCCGAAAATTTAGGATCCGTCAGCGAAGAACAGGGAGAAGGTTCCACCAAGACATGAAGGATATGGAGAGAAAATATCAAGGTAGGTGGAATAAGAATATGCTTGCCGACTATTGTTGGATGTTAGCAAGAGATGAAGATAAGATTGAACGTAAAAGAAGAACTTCAAAAAGAAATTTTACGGAAAAAATGTACGTAACTAAATTTAAATGTCTTTGTTTCGTATTGAGTTTCAAATATATTTCAAACTTACATTTATTATATATATAAACCTTAATAAAACGTAAAAACAGGTCGTTGGGGTTTTTCTAGGAGTGTTTTTCTTATAAAATTAATGTAAAAAATTTAATAACGAGGGAACTTTTTGTCTCGCCCTGGTGCAGCTCATGCGTTCTGGTTGCGATGGTTTTCATTCTTTATATACAAAATGTATACATTTTTAATTTTAATTGTTGTTTAAAAATTAATATGCCTAATCATAAACAGATTAAATAAACTCACATGAATAGATAAAACCCACTGTTGCCAGTCAGTACAAGCTAACAGTTCGAGAGCATTTTTTCCATATAGGATATTACCAGTAATATGTACATCAATTTTACAAAAAATCCTGACGTGATGGAAAAAAATGGAGGTCATTTTCGAAATCAGCATACCAAATAACTTAAAAATAAGAAAAAACTTCTCTTGTATTTTTCAAAAATTTCAATTTCGCAGGCCTGTGTTATTAGAACTTCCGGCTGGTTAAAATTTTAATATGAAAATATAAGAGTTATACCGAGTAGGTGAATTTTGTAACCCACCTTGCAGAAATTATACTTTTTTATTCAAACATATTCAGAACGTAGTGGGTTGTGAGACTTAAACCTAGTTATTAAATATAACGAAACTCAACGAATGCATTTGTTTAACGCTAAAAAGTTTATCACAATAAGCATTTTAAAAAGTAATCAAAATACTTGAAAGAGTTTATTTAAAGATGAATGTATAAATTTTTTTAGGTAATTAGAGATAGGAGGAATTTTACTGGTTAAAGAATATTGCTTATCAAATCAAATAACGTACATTTTTAATTACATCGAATTACAGCTGCTTATAAAGAAATCAAATTCTAGGAAAATCTCTAGTCTGCGTTGTAACCTTCTATTAAATTTGGTATTGATCCGCGCATGAATACAAAAGCTATTAAACTGCTGTACATTATTTAATAAATTATAAATATTTTAATTGCTGTTTCTTTAACTACTTAACTATTCATGTATTAGGAACAATATTAAAAATATCGTATTAGCAAATAATTAATCAATATATTAATGCATTACACATGTTTAAGTATTTTATTTATTTATTTATTTTACTTCATAATAGAAGAAACTCTTTTTAACTACCCCACGATACAACTACCCCTTCGTTAGAACGACCATCTTAAAAAGTCCCAATTATTTTACCATAGGAATAATGTTAATTTTGAATCATTACAACAAACCCAAGCGTATTATTTTTCGTTAGAACGACAGCCAATTTTAGTCCGCAGAAGTCATAAGCAAGTGGGCTATTTCAAAATTATTGTACTGTGGTGCAACTTCAAGAAACGTGTACTCCTCTCTTTGTGTTTGCTTAAAGGAGGGGAGGGGGCGTGACGAAAAGGGAAGACCTAAATCTTCAATTATCTTTTGATGAGTTTGTTGTGCTAGACGAAACTTTACAGTGCTGCGGAGAAAATTTGAAAACAATTTTATTGCTCTTATTACCGGAAATGAAGAAATCTGCGATTCCGACTGCAGAGAAGAAATCATCCAAGCTTTTGAAAAAGTGAATGAAAAAGAAGCTTTCAATGCAATCAATGCCTTGCGTCAATATTCTGAAGGACAATTTAATTCTCAAGATTTCCTTCAAAATCTAACGGATATGGAATCAGTGATAATGAAAAATTCACAAGTGAACTTGAAACAGGTGTCAATCAAAGACTTTTTTTAAAAAATTCAGTAATGGAAATACAAATAAATAGAACTGTTCTCTAGGTATTTATTGTTGCATCATATCTTTGCTCAAATTTTATTATTATTTTTTCAATTCGTTACAACGACCATATGATGTTGGTCCCACAAGGGGTCGTTATACCGAGGTTCTACTGTATATAAAGCAATATGGAAAGAAATAGTTGTTAAAACACTTGTTAATTATTCAATAAATGCTGATTAAAATAACAGTTGGTAATTTTAATTATGGAATAAATTATTGGCAACAGTATTTTTTAAAATATATTAAAGAAACCTATTTCTTTAACTTAATATTGTTTGACGTATCATTATGTATTCAAAGATTTCATTTATTTTGCGTATAAATATCTATTTAGATGTTATTTATCATAGCTTACAAATTTGAAAAAAAATATATAAAAATGATCTGCCTAGTTTAATATCTTTAACTTTCTTTAACTGCTGTACAGTATTTATTAAATTATAAATATTTTAATTGCTAATTATTTGACTATTTAACTTTTAGGACCAATATTAGAAATATGTCATTAGCAAATAAATAATCAATATATTCATGCATGCATTTTACGATATTTAAGTATTTTATTTATTTATTTATTTAATTTACTTTATAATATATAAATCAATAAGGGAAAAATAGTTGTTAAACACTTGTTAATTATTCAATAAATGCTGATTAAAATAACAGTTGGCTATTTTAAATATGGAATAAATTATTGGCAACAGTATTCTTTGAACTATATTAAACAAAAATGATTTCATTAACATAATATCGTTTGAAGTATCCTTATGTATTCGAGAATTCCATTTATTTTGCGTATAAATATCTCTTTACCTGTCTTTTATCATAGCTTACAAATTAGAAAAAATATATATAAATGATCTGTCTAGTTTAACATCTTTAACTTTCTTTAACTTCTGTACAGTATTTATTAAATTATAAATATTTTGATTGCTGTTTATTTAAATACTTAACATCTAGGACCAATATTAGAAATATGTCATTAGAAAATAATTAATCAATATATTCATTCATGCATTATACGATGTTTAATTATTTTATTTATTTAATTTAAATTTATAATATTTAAATCAATAAGAAAAGAAATACTTCTTTAAAAACACTTGTTAAATATTCAATAAATGCTAATTAAAATAACATTTGGTTATATAATTATGGAAGAAATTATTGGCAACAATATTTTTTAAACTGTATTAAAGAAAAACGATTTTAACTTAATATTGTTTGACGTATCATTATGTATTCAAGAATTTCATTTATTTTGCGTATAAATATCTTTTTAGATGTCTTTTATCATAGCTTACAAATTAGAAAAAATATATATAAATGATCTATCTAGTTTAACATCTTTAACGTTCTTTAACTGCTGTACAGTATTTATTAAATTATAAATATTTTAATTGCTGTTTATTTAACTATTTAACTTCTAGGACCAATATTAGAAATATCTCATTAGTAAATAATTAATCAATATATTAATTGATGCATTACACGATGTTTAAGTACTTTATTTATTTATTTATTTTTCTTTATAATATAAAAACCAATAAGGTAAGAAATAGTTGTTAACACACTTGTTAATTATTCAATAAATATTGATTAAAATAACAGTTGATTATTTTAAATATGGAAAAGTTATTGGCAATGGTATTCTTTAAACTGTATTAAAGAAAAACGAATCTTTACCTTAATATTGTTTGATATATCATTATATATTCAAAGATTTCATTTATTTTGCTATAAATATCTTTTTAGATGTCTTGTATCATAGCGTACAAATTTAAAAAATATATATAAATGATCTGTCTAGTTTAATATCTTTAAGGTTCTTTAACTGCTGTAGAGTATTTATTAAATTATAAATATTTTAATTGCTGTTTATTTAAATATTTAACTTCTAGGACCAATAATAGAAATATGTCATTAGCAAATAATTAATCAATATATTAATGCATGCATTACACGATGTTTAAGTATTTTATTTATTTCTTTTATTTTATTATATATAAATCAAGAAGAAAAGAAATAGTTGTTAAAACACTTGTTAATTATTCAATAAATGCTAATTAAAATAACATTTGGTTATATAATTATGGAAGAAATTATTGGCAACAATATTTTTTAAACTGTATTAAAGAAAAACAATTTCTGAACTTAATATTGTTTGCCGTATCATTATATATTCAAGGATTTCATTTATTTTGCTATAAATATCTTTTTAGATGTCTTTTATCATAGCCTAAAAATTAAAAAAATATATATAAATGATCTGTCTAGTTTAATATCTTTGAGGTTATTTAACTGCTGTAGAGAATTTATTAAATTATAAATATTTTAATTGCTGTTTATTTAACTATTTAACTTCTAGGACAAATATTAGAAATATGTCATTAGCAAATAATTAAATGCATGCATTATAAGATGTTTAAGTATTTTATTTATTTATTTTATTTATAATATAGAAATCAATTAAAACAGAAAAAGTTGTTAAAAAAACACTTGTTAAAAATTCAATAAATGCTAATTAAAATAACAGTTGGTTATTTTAATTATGGATTAAATTATTAGCAAAAGTATTCTTTAAACTGTATTAAAGAAAAACGATTTTAACTTAATATTGTTTGACGTATCATTATGTATTCAAGAATTTCATTTATTTTGCGTATAAATATCTTTTTAGATGTCTTTTATCATAGCTTACAAATTAGAAAAAATATATATAAATGATCTATCTAGTTTAATATCTTTAAGGTTCTTTAACTGCTGTAGCGTATTTATTAAATTATAAATATTTTAATTGATGTTTATTTAAATATTTAACGTCTAGGACCAATATTAGAAATATGTCATTAGCAAATAATTAATCAATATATTAATTAATGCATTATACGATATTTAAGTATTTTATTTATTTATTTTACATTATAATATATAAATCAATAAGAAAAGAAATAGTTGTTGCAAACACTTGTTATATATTCAATAAATGTTAATTAAAATAACAGTGAGTTATTTTAATTATGGAATAAATTATTGGCAAAACGATTTCTTTAATTTAATATTGTTTGACATATCATTATATATTCAAGGATTTCATTTATTTTGCTATAAATATCTTTTTAGATGTCTTGTATCACAGCGTACAAATTTTTAAAAAATATATATAAATGATCTGTCTAGTTTAATATCTTTAACGTTCTTCTTTTACTTCGAAAAGAAATACCTCTTTATTCCTCCATTATGAAGAACATCTGATCCCTTTCAATTTTTTTTTTTCAAAATAAATAAAATGAATAAAAATTTCCGTGGAAAAAACCATTAATGGACATTTTTGCGCAGTCGATGTTTAATTTACATTCCAAAACGAGCATAAAAGGGAATTAGATTTATATCCGTGCAGATTTTTCGATTTCGGAATATATATTTTTTTTTATCTGAAAATTAAACACCATTCCATACACGTGTTTTATCAGGATATAAAAGCCTTACGTTAATTTCTTCTAATTTTTTTTTGCTTTTATCGAGAAAGTAACTTGGAATAATAATAAGGTATGCAATTGTTTCCTAGTGAATTCAATTTTTATTCTTGAATTCAATGTAATCATTTTGCGATGGGGAAAAAAAACTAGACTTATCGGCTGAAATAGAATTGTCTTTGTCGATAATTAGAAGTCAAAAGTGTTGCAACACCTTATTCCTCTGAACGAGTCTCCTGAAAATGAAGGATACTTTTAATTTTGGAATGTTTTATTTTTATTTTTATTGAAATTTCATTTCCGTAAAAGTTTTTTCTTAATTTAATTTGATATATACTGGAATTATTTGTGTCCACATTTTTACTATATTATAAGGAAAAACTATGAGGTAATTAATGTGACCTATTTATTAACTTATGACTTTGTTTTTGTTGCATAAAATACATGGGATTCATTGATATTAGAAAAAATGGTTAGCTAGAAAGTTACTTAGAAACAAATTCTTTCTGAAAATGATATTTTCGTCTTGCTTTATATATATATATATATATATAATATATATATATATATATATATATATATATATATATATATATATAATATATATATATGAAATATAGAGTGGCCTGTTATGCTTATGTAGCGTCGTCGAAAAAAATACGATTTTTCACTATAAGTTTCACACACTTTATTTAACAACGTCAACAGCAAAAATCCAAAAAAAAATCACACGGCCTATTATAAACTTTGGGACGCGACATATGAGAAAAGAATTTGTATACTCAGCAAAGTAGAAATGCTCTTAATCACCAAAATACGTTGGCGAGTTAAGCTCGCCTACAGGATGGAGACAAAATAAGTTAACACCAAGAGGTCATTAAAAAGATGACGAAATTGCGATATGGTGGTTTATTAATAGAGGAGTTAGTAATTTCAGTTTAGGATTAAAGTTTTAAATTTTTACAGTACATATACACACATA
>CM063509.1:100982411-100994911 GCA_032207245.1 Pardosa pseudoannulata
AAAATATATGATTTTTTGCAAAAAATGACGTTTTTAACTTAGACTGATACCTTAATAACAAAGGCAAAGGGTTTAATTTTTTTACCTACCGTCTCTTTATCACTTAACATTTTGATAGCTTTATAGTTTGTTGATACATTGTTATAATTTTACTAGAAAAGTAATTATTAAATGGGAATCGAAAATTATATAATTAATAAAATAGAAAATAACTTATGTTTAGTTAATTCCATTCTAGTCTTTCATACCATTTATACAGTTCTCAATGTAGTTTGTATGGTATAATTTTATAATTATTTAAGAAGAATTATTTCAGTTTACCAAAAATATATACTGACATATATATCATATATAATGATTATTCGTTTTAAATCCACTTTTGTTTCCAGATAAAAATCAAATCAATACAATCATTATAATCGATATAATCATTATATATGATATATACTGACATATATATCATATATAATGATTATTCGTTTTAAATCCACTTTTGTTTCCAGATAAAAATCAAATCGATACAATCATTATAATCGATATAATCATTATATATGATATATACTGACATATATATCATATATAATGATTATTCGTTTTAAATCCACTTTTGTTTCCAGATAAAAATCAAATCAATACAATCATTATAATCGATATAATCATTATATATGATATATACTGACATATATATCATATATAATGATTATTCGTTTTAAATCCACTTTTGTTTCCAGATAAAAATCAAATCGATACAATCATTATAATCGATATAATCATTATATATGATATATACTGACATATATATCATATATAATGATTATTCGTTTTAAATCCACTTTTGTTTCCAGATAAAAATCAAATCGATACAATCATTATAATCGATAAAATCATTATATATGGTATATACTGACATATATATCATATATAATGATTATTCGTTTTAAATCCACTTTTATTTCCAGATAAAAATCCAATCAATACAATTTTTTTACATATAAAAATTTTCAATTTTTTGTTAAAAATTCTTTCTTTTTCCAAGCATTCTATAAAGACTTAAAAATAATTTTTATAGAAACAAAACTTTATATGCTAATGAAAAACCTCACATAATTCTCTCTCTAAATATTACTCTCCCACTAGGGGTTATACATTGGGTTATTCGAATTCTTATTGGCAACGTTATTTTTCCAAACAATTTTTAATAAAATTTCCAATTCAGCTGGCGTAATTGAGGTTGTCATCATTTCCTAAATTTCAAAGAAAAACTTTTCGGTTCTTCTGTCTCAAAGTCTCTTCGTCATATTTCTGGAGAACGAGATTATGAATTTTCGAACTACTTTTGCCATGAATAATACATGATGTTCTCCCCGTGTATCGCTATGTCAAATTTGAATAAATTTGCATTTTTAGTTCTTTCTGTATTGGGGTAAACAGTCCAATATGAATGTGGGAGACAGTGTCCTGATGAATGCTGATTAACGAGGCATGCAGAAAATTAATGTCGGGACAAAATTTCGCATTGTTTCCTATTAACAATCGATCTTATATTTCTTTCATTTATCAAGTTCATGGAAATGTTTTAAATAGCAGAAGAATAAAATATTTATCTACAGATTGACATAGTAACTAACTGTAGATGAAATGTAGATTAGTTTATTCTAGTTAGACTCCTCTATAGTATGTTCCACTGCATGCCATTACCATCGTCGGGAGGGAGTATACGATGGTCTGCCATGGATGGATCAAAGATGGCAGACGATAAAAAAGCATTGGTTGAAGATTGCTTAGTACGCATCCAGAGGGCAGCCAAATGCGTAACTAAAGTGTGCAGTAAACCCTATGACTTATATGACACTTTGCTCATTAAGTAGACCACTGTGTGATTGCAACTCGATAATTATCATCCAATGTCACCATCAGATAGTGGTAAACAATTGGACATAGTGTGGAGGCTACATAAGATACAGTGATCCCTCGTTTTTCATGGTTAATGGGGACCAGAACCTTCCACGGAAGCTGAAAAACCACGAAGTAGGATTTGCCCCTAGAAATTTTCGTGTTTGCGGGTACACGAATGTTTTAAATATGTAAACCACATTTGTACTCTGCACATTTAAGACAAAAACTACAACAGTATACGTATTTACTTAAACGTATCAGTGCTAATTAATATGGTTAATTACAAAACCTTATAGAGTAATAAACGTTAATCAACATTGCTTTCTGAGAGAGGCGAAGAGTCTTGTATTGGTGGCGGAGGAGAGGCTCTTACTTGACTTGTAAAAGTTTTAGGCTTATTTGGAGTCTTTAGCTGGAGGCGCTGACGGTAGAGCCAGGGGGCTTCACCTTGCATAGAAACATGGTGATGTTTACTTGTCTTTGTTTTTCCTTTTTATTCAAAATTCCCCTGTACAAGGACATAACTCCGTCAACGCGATTGCTGAATTCTACAGCTCGAACCATATTGTCGTCAATGTCGTCAATATCGTCAATTGTTGGAGATTCTCTAGGATAAGGCTAGGCTTTTTATTTTGTTTTTCGCCTTGCTCTTCATTTTCTTCTTCACTTGCAGACTTTGTCATCTCACGAGCCCGTGGTATGTTTTCTGAGTCAGCCCTTTGTCTGACCCTTTGTTTGACATGCAGGGATCCTTCTCTGTCATGAATCAACATGAAATAAAGCTCTTTCCGCAATGTGGCTGCCGACATGGTTGTATTTCTTCATTTTTATTTCTTGATGAATATTTTGGAAAAACCCGCGAAACACTAAAACCGCAAAACATGAAGCAGGAAGTGACGAGGGAATACTGTACACATGTCAGTAAACTTACAAATGTAAGATTTAGATTATTGATTCAGTAGTCATTAAGATGAAAATTAATTTGAAGCGATTATAAGGAGTATTTATTTCGTGATTAGGGTAAGAGAGGACTTCTAATAATCTTTTTGATCTTCTAATAAGGAATTGCGGCTTCAATGCAGTTTAGGGTACCTCGGAATGTGATTGTTTATCTATATTTATTATCACCAAATATGTTAGTTTTCTCACATATAGCAACACTAGGTTTTTCAGACTGCAATTGTGTATAATTTTAATACAGTTTTTAATATTTAAATACTCCTAGTTTATGCATTGTGTTTCATTATCTTTGCTTTTATTCAGTATGTACCCATATTTTCTCTAAAATTTCAGTATGATCTAAAAAATTAAAAAAAAATTGTTCTCCATGCTTTTACAAATTTTAAATTTGCGTAGAATCTGTGTATATGTTTTATCTGTACTGTACTTTACTAATTTAATACTTATAGTTTATGCTTTAATATTGCTATTGTGGATGCTCATTGCCGCCGTCTCAAATAGCATGTTGGCATTATTGGCACCATACAAATATCACCAATAAAACAAGGGGGTATCCTGAATTGCATTTTCTCCGGATTTAGTGATGCAGTTATTCAAAAGTTCAGTTAGAAAAATATAAAGCGAGTACAGTTTATCTTCTCCTAAACTATCGAATCGAGTCTAAAATAAATTGGTATAAAAATGCTTTATATCACATGGAGAAATTATGTCCTCTTTAAAACGTTCGAAATCATATCCTTAACCCCTTTTCGACGGTTCAATGACATTATTTCAAACCCTATTTTCTCCGGTTCAGAGCAGGCGATTCAATTTATAAATTTATCACACAATAAATAGGCAAAAATAACATTTTTTCTAGCATTAGGACGTCATTCCTTTAAACATCTTATTTAATCATTTCTTATTTTAAATTATTTAAATATCGTCTGCATTATTTTCGTACGTTTTATCACTGACATTAGATATTACGTAAATAATTTTCTTTTATATTTGTCTTAAATAATGAATTAGGTAAATATCCGATAGTTTTAGATTTAAACATCGATTATTTTTTGTTGCAATGAAAATTTTATCACCGGTTTTAACAATAAATTCTTTTCATAAAACAGTAGAAGTCTATTTCACTGAGTAATAAATATCTAGCGTTAAAGTTATATATCTTTGAAAATTAAGAATTTTTATCGTTTGCTTTTGTTTTCTATATATAACCAAACTGTTTGGAACTACCGGAGGCATTCAAACAGCCTCTTCATTGCTCGCTATATCACTCATCTAGCTAACTCTCTCGTTGCATTAGATTTAACTGTACCTCTCGCTATTTCACATCGCTTTCCGAGTATCACTGTTGAATTTTGGTAAAATTCCGAAGATTTTCTCCGAACCCACATCTTTTAACCAATTGTATTCCGCGATGGTCAAAAGACCTGGAATGGATAGAGGAATCCATATTTAATTTTTAATGTGTTAAGGTTAGCAAACTTTTACTGCTTTATATCGGCTATATACTAGTAATGATATTAATTATTTTTGTTTCCTAAATTATGTACCTTAAATGATGCACAAATAAATGAGAGTGTTAGTGTTTATTGTTAATAATAAATTTTCTCCGTATAGTGTGATACCGATCCTTTGCAAGATTCTTCATGATACAAAAACCTTTATTTCGATATATTTCACAATTAAGTAGGTTAAAAGTAACGAAATTTTAGAGAAATTGTATTCATGCGTAGTACGTACAAATGACATATACCAGGACTGTTTCAGATAACAAAGAATTAAGACACCAGATATAAATGAGCGAAGACTTACCCTTTTGCAGATTCTTTATTTATAATTCTATTTATGAACAATCTGGTGACGCAAATAAAATATATTCAATCTCAATATGGAGACGCCGAAAACTGCTGAAATGTTGGAGCAACTCCCGCTGATGACGCTATTTTCAGATGAACAAAATGGTTGAGCATTTCCTGCCTCTTCTGAGGTTCTCCGTTCTGTCCATCTTAGCCTGCTTTTCTTCTGAAGGGGCCTTCCAATCAGCCAAGCAAAATCTAAAAACTGCTGTTGCCAGGGTCAAAGACAACTGACCCGCGTTAGCAACCCCTCTTGTCCAATGCTGTCGAAGGAGGTCACTGACATTGCCCTTGGCTCTCGGTAAGTGTCCCGCGCTGGCGTTGTAACTCATTGTTACTCAGTGTATCTCAATGTTACAATGGGTAAGCCCACTGCCAAGTTAAATGAAACATTTATGTCACATACAAAAAATTAATCCTCGTAATACTCAGTGAATGTATAAATTTTTCAGAAGACAAGATAACGATTAATAAAAAATTCAACTTCTTAGAGGGCAGAGGACAATATAAACAATTAAAAATTGTACTTTTAAATTTTGACATATTCTAAGCATTTAAATATTTCAGTACATTTATCCAGGCACTACATTAGATCATATGAACTAGTTGCTGAGATACAATAGTGTTTATATGGCTGTTTGGATTTACACTTTAAAGTAAGTTTTCTCAATTTTGTTGAAAAGAAATTGTGTACCCTCTTGCAAAAGATAAAAATTTTTTTACATATCTAACACTTTTAATGCATATTTTCCTCATTACATTTTGCATTTGCATCCTAAAATCCAAAAATATCTGTTTTGTCTGTTTATAACTTAACTGAAAAATCTGAAAACCATTTAAATACTTTATCTTCTTTTTTCTCAAAATTTATTTATATTTCTCTGTACTTAAATTGGATTTAAATAAAAAGTAAATTTTTTAAGTTATTTTGATTGAGATCTTTGATTTATAAACATATTTATAAATGTTATGACATGAACAACATTAAATGTTTTTGTTAGATGTCGTTGCATGTTAAAAACCTTTAATCCAAAACCTATTTTCCGATGTGTAAATATTTAGTTTTTATTATTATAAATAAAAAGTATCTAATTTACATATATATTATAAAAATGTCCTTAAATAAAGAAATATAATTTTAATTAAATAAAAGACATATTTAATGTTAAAATTTATTTTAAATAAAAAAAAGATCAATATAGAGTACTAAAAGATTGTACTTACATTTTATTTGTATATTTATAATTTTATTTTATTTCATTGATCACTGAGTTCCTAATAGTTTGTAAGTGAAATGTACTTCCAATTTCTTATCAGTATTGTATTTTAAAATTGCGTATTAGTTTCATTCTTAACCTTATATCTTAGAGCACTTATAAAGCGTGGTAACTACCTAACAAAGAGTGTCAAAATAAAGGAAGCAGTCGGCTGTCCCCACTTAAGAGATAGGGTACTTGTATTCTAGATTGGTTGATGACAAAAAGACTGAGGAGAGGAGGAAAACATGTAAACTTTCTGGTATTGGATTTGAAACCAGAGGACAGTTGAAATTTGAGTGTCTGGGTGTTAAAAAGTTAAAGGCCTATTATCAGCAGTTTATTTGGGAGAAATGTATTTAAATAATCTACAAAAATAAAATCGAAAGAAAAAATTTTTTTTAATTACCAAAAAATCAAAATTTTAAAGTAACAAATTATCTGATTAAACTTTTTGCATCATTTTATTTATTATTTTCCAGAACTCAAATACCGTGTTATTTAACTATATAGGAGAAGAAATAATTCAACAATGTGCAATAATGCGAAGGAATGGATTAAAAGAAACCGCAATCAAATCTACAACACATAATGAAAATGAGAAAAACTTGAGAAGTTATTCCAGTGTACAGCCGTTCTAACAATTGCAACTTACAGGATAATGGAAAGCAGTTTAATACTATTGAAAAAGAATAAATATATTTATTTTATAAAGCTACAAGCATAAATACCACTGATGAAACAGAAATATACACTCAAGAGCCAAAACATTATGACCACCTGTCAATAACGAGTTGGCCCACTTTGGCTAGCAAATCAGCTTCAACCCCCCTTGGCATGGATGCCACAAGTCCTTGGTAGATGGACGGAGACAGATTGTACCAGATGTTTAACCAATGGTTACTCAAATCCTAGATATTGCAAATTGGTGGTCTTTGACCTCTGAGCTGCCGTCCCATGACATCCTAAATGTGTTCTATAGGATTGAGATCCAGAGTGTTAGGCAGTCAGGACATTAACTGGAATTCAGCATCATTTTCCTGGAACCACTCTGACACAATTTTAGCCTTGTGACACGTTGCGTTGTCCTGGTAGAACATTCCCTTTCCAGCTGGAAAAACAGAGGCCATGTAAGTGTGCAAATGGTCCGCAATGATATTCAGATACCCTGTAGCATTCATCGTATGTGTAGGGGGTCATAATGTATGATCTTGAGTGGTGCGTTTTCCTTCAAGTGTGGCTGCGCGATTCGAAAGTTATTGCATGAGTAACTGTCCGACACTGGATTTTTTCTCTATTCTCCGTCTTATGCATGTTGTAAATGTTGCTTGAACACCGGTCTGTAGCATTGATGTGTTACAATAAATGACATAACGGATGCAAAATCATGGGACTTTGTTTCCATACCATTTACCTTGAGTGGCCTTAATTGCAGATAGTTATTCTTGTCACGTTGACCTCCCTTTCCGGCTTTTGCAGAATAGTGCAGCATGCTTAACTTATGAGGTAACTGTCCTTTCTCCGATGGTTGCACTTTCATACCATATGGTCATTTAATAGCCACAATAAAAATGTCTGATATTCTCTAAATCTACAACCCGCATGTGCATCAGGATGCTTCACCATCAATGTTTGGACAAGAATTATAGTTAGATATATGATAGAAGTTTTTCGCAAAACATCTTGGCTAAGCTAAATGACGTTTTCTCAAGAGGTGTTGGCCGACCTGTTGGAGTATATTGTCGCATAAGGACACTTTCCAAACGAGCTCAGTGGCAGAATGGTCAAAGCACGAGATGCACACCCGAAACCTGTGGGTTCGGTGCTCTCTATGGCTGTTAATCCAGAGTATGGATTTTTAATTTTAAAATGTTGTTTATTGTTGCCTTATGTTCTACAACATTCTAGATCAGGGGTCTCCAAACTACGGCCCGAGGGCCACATCCGGCCCGCGAACAGATTTTGTCCGGCCCGCGGAGAGCTAGCATACTTGAAAACTCCTTTTAGAGAACATATTTTTTATAGCAAATTAAATTTAGTTTACTGAAGTATTCTAATTTTATGTTGAATAATGATTAATATGACATCTACATTGATATGGTCATGGGCTAACTTCTCATAACATTGTTGTAGGCTTATTGTTATTGTTTTTATGATAAGTTGGATAAAGAAACACATAATTGTAATGAGTAAAGACATGTATAATATGCAGAAAATTTAACTTCAGTATATAATAACTAACAAATTATTGAAATGAATCCAACTAACATTTTATACATTTTAAATAAAAACATAACTTATAACAAGCATAATGACATATGAAATACTAATGAGATTTATGTAATTCAGATTTTCCACTGACAATAGTTTGTAGTTGTTGACTAATTTTACTTGTACCAATTATTAAAAGAGATTTAAGATGCTCATCAGTTAATTTAGATCTGCACACATTTTTTGTGTACTTCATTTTGGAGAAGGTCTTCTCACACAAATAAGTAGTACCAAAAACAGAAAACAGCCCACGAGCAAATTTATGCAAATTATCAAATTGTGTCAGTGGAAGACTCTTATAAAATTCCAACAAAGATGAATTTTGATATTTGTTATTAATTACACTCATGTCCATAAATTAAGGATAATGAAGTTCAGGCAAAGAAAGAGACAAAAGCAAAATAAATTTGACTTATTTGTAAAGTCTATTTATTAAACAAAAGGTAAAGAGCAAAAAAGATGTTATATGTTTGAGATAATTGATAAAAATTGCGATTTTTACTCCCTGGTGCAAATTTCAAAAAAGAACCTATTTACAGAAAACAGTATAACATGGTTAGTATGATGGTTAATACTGAGTATGTCTCCCGGACGATGCAATACAAGCGTTACAACGCCTACGCATGCTGAGTATCAGATTATCAATCTGATCTTGGGGAAAATTACACCACTCATCAAGCAATGCCCTCCGAAGTTCCGATAGACAGTTGGGAGGGGGTTGACGGGCTGCAATTCGTCGGCCAAGCATGTCCCACACATGCTCTATTGGATTCAAGTCCGGTGAGTATGCTGGCCAATCCATACGGGTGATATCCTCCGATTGAAGGCATTCGTCTACAATGTTTGCACGGTGAGGTCGGGCGTTGTCATCCATATACAGAAATTCAGGACCCATGGCGCCCCGAAACAAACGTACATGTTGTTCCAGAATGACATCCCGATAGATGTGGCCTGTCATCGTTACACTCTGAACATGCAGGTCAGTTCTGGAACCAAGAATAATTCCTCCCCAAACGAGCCATCCTGCACCACCGTAACGGTGTCGTTCAATGGTGTTCTCTTGGTGGTAACGGGTACCTGGCGCTCTCCATATGAAAGTCCGGCGAGAATCAGAATGTAAACTGAACCTGGACTCGTCGGAAAACATCACACAAGACCACTGTTGCGGTGTCCACAATGCATGCTCTCTAGCCCAGCATAATCGCAGGCGACAGTGAGTTGCGGTAAGGGGAACACATCTGACAGGCCTACGAGCATATAGACCAATGTTCCCTAAGCGTCTGTACACGGTCTGCCTTGAAACTGTCGTACCGGTAGCTGAAGAGAGCTGACGAGACAGGTCTGATGCTGTGCTCCGTCTGTTTCTTTTGGCAGTAACTGCCAAATACCGGTCATCATTCGGCGTAGTAACTCGGGGGCGACCTGTGCTGTAACATCTACTCACATTACCATCATGTTTGAATCGTTGCCAAAGCCTGGAGATGACACTCTGGGCGATTCCAAGTTCCTCGGATACTTCCAGCTGGGTACGTCCACATTCCAGTCGTCCGATAATTCTACCACGTAAAAAATCATCCAAATGCTTCCTTTGTGCCATAACTATGCGGTTATTGCACTGAAAGGCTTTTAAAGCGCTTGTGAACAATTTTACTTCTTTGCAATCATTGCTTATATACCCCTTTCATACAATCTCATCATTGTGACGTACTATCCGCGCCATCTGGTGGTTTCCTGCAATTTGCATATTCTTCTTCAAGATGTGTGTGATAATTCTACAGGTGAAATTTTTATTTTAGAGCTCAATTTCTGTGTGATTCTGAATTATCCTTAATTTATGGACATGAGTGTATATCACTGCACTGTAGATCAATCATTTCCATTTGAAGTTCCGGGGCTATGATTTCAATGTAAGTATCAAAAGGATTCTGAAAAATCTTAATTTGATTCGCAATGGCATCAAAGTCCGAGAAACGAGTATCAAAATTTATTTTCAAAACACTCAAAGTTTCGATTGCAAAATCGATAGGAAACTCAGTCTCAGTGGTGTGGCTGAATACTTCACATGTTTTAAAATGTGAAAAACATTTACTTCGTAGTTGTGATTGAAACGGTATCAATTTTTTCCGGAATGATTTGATATTAGTGTATAAATCAGGAAAATGCTGGTTTTCTCCTTGCAATCTCAAATTCAGTTCGTTCACATGTTTTGTCAAATCAAAATAGAATGTTAACTTCCACAGCCATGCGTTGTTTTGTAATTCAGTAAGAGGGCGATGCTTTTCATTCAAAAAAATTTCGATCACTGCTCGAAGTTCAAAAAAGCGCTGAAGGACTTTCCCACATCGAAGCCAACGTACGGAAGTATGATAAGGTAAGTCATTTTCTCCAATCTCTTCAATAAATTGTTGGAATTGTCGGCGATTCAGCCCAAAAAATCTGATAAAATTAACAGTTGATATGACTGGTTTCAGAACTTCAGACATATCCAAACATTTTCCGCACAAAGACTGTTGATGAATGATACAATGTAAGACTAATGGTTTTGAACCACCGTCATTTTCTACAGCCTTTGACACAAGATCGACCACTCCTTTATCTTTTCCACTCATGTTTTTGCCTCCATCAGTTGTAATACATTTCAAGTTTTTCCATCGAAGGTTCTTTTGATTAATGGCCATTTCAACTCCTTTAAAAATATATGTACCAGTAGTTGTGCCATGAATACTATACATATGAAGAAGTTCTTCATGCACTTCATAGCTTTTATCTACTCCTCGAATATAAATCAACACCTGAGCAGTATCTGATTCATCCGTTGACTCATCCAAGGCCAAAGAAAACCACTCAACATGTCCATTTTTGTCGAACAGTTGAGAGGATATATTTTCAGTGATATTTTCTACCCTTCGAGCCACAGTGTTTTCTGACATACTGACAGTTTTTAATAAATTTACCTTTTCAGGGCACATTTCTTCGGCTACTGCAATTATGCATTCTTTGATCATTTCTCCATCGGTGAATGGTTTTCCACGTTTTTCAATTTCAAGAGCCACACGAAAGCTGGCACGAATTGCAGCCTCTTGTTCAGTTTTAAGTTTTGTAGATGAAGATTTCTGCGATTTCAATCCGCGCTTCATAGCTTCAAATTTTTCTGTCCGCAAACTTCCTGTATATTTTGAGTAATTTTGAAAATGTTTTGTTTCATAATGACGTTTAATGTTATATTCTTTGAGAACAGCTATGCTTTCATTGCAAATCAAACATAGCGCCTTGTTACTGGACTCAATTACGAAATACTGAATGTTGAATTTTCTGCATTCACTATCAATTTTTAGCTTCTTTTCAATACTACTAAATCACACACAAAAGCAACAATTTAAATCAAAATACTGTTACAAAGATGTTTTAAACTTAAACACGCACAAACACGTTTTAAGGGGGTACGCGATCTTTTATTTCACAACAGTGTCATAGGAACTGACTTGTGGTTGCGCCACTTGCCTTCTTATGTATTCCAATTACTGCCATCTAGAAGTGAGTGGAAGACACCAGAACTTTCTCGAACTAACGAGATTATTCTGTACGTGGTATTAGCGCCATCTGTAAGCGATAGAATTTACTACCTATTTCCGCTTGTGTCCACCAGAAATCGTGTCACGTTACTCCTCATGGCTCGTACTCTACGACTAATCTAGAAATTACAGATAATGACAGGAAAATTAATAATATGCTGCGTTGCCGTTTTGTTGACTTTAGTCCGATTTGCAGCCTTTTTTAAACGTTGCGTACGTTTTCGGACTTTTTTTTCATCAGTGGACTATTTCACTTTTTACCACCGGCAACAATGATAATATGGTTTTGGCCCACGGAACTTACTGGAGTAATCAGTATGGCCCTAAGGCTGGAAAGTTTCGAGATCCCTGCTCTAGAACATTGAAGTCGTCACAGTAGAAATCTTCACCTTAGGGAGTTGAAAGTTTTTCAGAGTGGTGAGGATGCCAACCCCTCCTTCGCCAGCTGCAATGAAGAAGATCCCTAGAGAGGTGAGAGCTTTACCAGGAGTGGGATGTACTCAACCCCCACCCTCGCCAGTTTCAGAACAAGGGGATACCAGCTCCGAACTGAAGAGAAAGTAAGCTGGAGTAGAGCTGGAACAGATAGAGAAACTTGTGCGACTGTTCGATACTATATTTTTTTTCTAATAATGGTTCAACATACTTTATGTTATTAATACTATTGTTTAATCTTCTTGCTCATAAATTGT
>CM063509.1:101002411-101019911 GCA_032207245.1 Pardosa pseudoannulata
TCTATATATAATAAATACATATAAATATAATATATAAATTATAAAATATTTTAATTTTATTATATATACCATATATATATATATACTTTAATATATATATATAATAAAAATATATACTATATATATAATATATAAATAAATATATATTATATATATATATATATATATATATAATTTATATATAATATATATACAAAAGACATATATATATAATATATAATATAATATATATAATCTATATATATATATACATATATATACAAAACACACATATATGCTTCTATATATATATATATTATATATATATATATATATAGATATATATATATAAATTTTGGTATTATATATATGTTATAAATATTAAAATTAATCATATTATCAAAAATATTAGAACTATAATGATATTGTAATAGGAAAAAGACAAATCGAGTAACTACACAGAGTAAAGAATATGCGGAAGTACTAGGAATTACCATAGGTATAATGAAAAAAGACAATTAAGTGTGTCTGATAATTCCAAATTTGTTATAAATATGAGAGCAAAGAATATCTAAATGCATATAGCTATGGACAGATTATAATAAAGGATATTTATGCATATTAAATGTTTCTTTCAATGTGTGTGTGTGGTTTAATATATCAAAATTGATTAACTTAAATATTTTCCTTAATAAACTCTCTCACATTCTAATTCCTTAAAAACTTTTTCCCAGCCTTTAAAGTGTCTAAAAAAGCGACTTTGACTTAAAATTCTTTCGATACATTTCCAAAAGCTTTAATCGTGTAGATGTAAATTTTCTGTCTCTTCAACACGTTTAAAACTGTCAGCGGCAAATGCTCCGCGTTTTTTCCTGATCTTACACTTAAATTAGTAAGTGGAAAACTTCTCTCTGTTCGTTCTTGGTACATCTCTGTTAAGCAGAGTGATTTTTTTGTATCTTTCCTTTGTCTTTATTTGACTAGTAAAAATGTCCTTTTTAGCAGCTCTTCAATAAAGTTTTTAATTAGAACTTACAGTCCTCAAAATATCGGCCATAATTTTTTTTTACTGCTAGCTGTTTAGCTTTTCCTGCCAGCAGTTTTATAAATATTGGATTATACACATAAACACATACAAGCATATATATGCATATATATATTAACCAAAAAATTTAAAAAATAAACCAACGTAATTATGTGTAAACATAGTTTTTAATTTGAATATCTTTGTTTTTCTTTTTGATTTTTGACTTTTCTTTGCAAGCTTCGATTAGTATGTAAATTTAAAAAATCCCGACGCTTAAACTGAGCATCGACGTCATCCCTGTGACTTGTAATTAAATGTTGATTGGTATGGCCCAGACAACTATTTAACCGGCAAACACGTTTCCGTACAGACGTCTCCAGAGAATGACAATAAATTTAGGTCTGAAATTTTTCTTATCTTGTTTCCATGACCTTTTAGACTTATCCTACTGCATAAATTCAAGATGTACGTATTCCCTTTGTATAACAAATATCTCATATAAAAACACACACACACACACTAAAAAACACACAAACACACAATATATATATATATATAAATATATATAAACAATATATATATATATTATATATAAAATATATTTTATATAAATATATATATATATGTTTATATGTATATATACATATATATATGTATATAAATTTAAATATATATATAAATAATATAAATATATATATATATTTATATTATATATATATATATATATATAAATATAATATATATGTATATATATATGTATATATATATGTAATATATATATATATAATATATATATATATATTATATACATATATATATATATAAATATTTAATTATAAATATATATATACATATATTATATATATATACTTATATTTTATAAATATATATATATATGTTATATATAGTATATATAAAATATATATATATTATATAATATATATATGTATATATAATATGTATATATATATATATATATATATTATATATATTTATTTATATATATATGTATATAACTTTATAGTAATAATATATATATAAATATATAATATATATATATATATATGTAAAATATAAATTTTCAAAATAACAGTATATTTACATATATATAATTATATATATATAATGTACATTTTATATCATAGAAACAAATACAGAATATACTACAAGTATGTATATATACAGGTTGGAAAAGTTACAAATTAACGTTTGTATATCATAAAAAAATTTACATAGAACTTTTCTGAAAATGCGAATGCGATAATCGCAGTGATCACAAGTGTGAGCAGAGAGAAAAAAAGATATCGACACTTTAATAGATTTATTAAAATGTACATCACAACAAATGCTCAAAATTGTTTTTTCCTTGCATGATTCACAGTACGCATATTATAATGTCAAATTGTATATGACACGTTTTGTTTAATGATAAGATTGTTGTTAGGGATTCTTACAAGAATTCAGTGTCTAAAATATCAGATCATCAACCGTATGCGACTATTCTACCAATCCAGCATTTTCCTGCAATTACTGTTTTTGTAGTTTATATTCTCACAATTTTCATATGAAATCTTGTTTTTGACATAAATTATTTTAAAACGTTTTTTAATGTAATATTAAGTTATCTGTATCTGTTTCGAATTTTATACGTTAGACCTAATGAAACACTATTATTTTTTATTTAAGTTTTACTCCAAACCAACGATGTCTAAAATAAATTCGTATAAATATATTCATATAAGTTAAAAAAACTGTATCTTTAATTTTTGAAATCCATTCCCTTTTGAGAGCTTAATGCCATTTATATCAATATTTTGCTAAGAGCAGAATTTGATGTTAATATATATCATTAAAAAATAAATAAAAATAATACGTTTTTTTTTCTTATAGGCCATTTTTGAAATTTTTAATACTTATTTAAATTATATAAAAACATCGATTTATTTTCATAAGTTTTATCACTGAAATGATATATTACATAATAATTTTTTTATATTTTTAAACAGATTAAGTACATATTATAATTTTAAATCGAATTATCATTTACTCTGGGAGTTGCGGTTCGTACCGAACGTTTTTACGTAATGACGTCATATTAAAATTTTAACATATTTCGGTACTCTGGGGTTACATGCGGAAATTTACAGCAACCTAAACTACGGTAAATTTCCGCATGTACGAGTACCGAAATATCGTTTGCTGTCAAAATTTCCGCAATCTGACGTCAAGGTGACGTCACAACGAACGTTCGGTACGAAAACTAGCTAAAGATTATTTTTTGTTGGGTTTTTATCATCTTAACAATATTTAATATTTTTTTTGTTTTTTTTATCTAAACAAATAAAGGATACATTAAAAGATTCGAAAGTTATATAATATTATTCGAACACCTAAAATATTAAAATTTTCTGTATTTTACAATTTCATTATTTAATATTAATTATTGTGTTAAAAGAAATGAACTAACGATAATTGACGTACAAGAAAACTTGAATTATTTTCTAAATTAATTTGGCATGATCCTAAACTGTATTACAATTATCGGAAGAATGAAATGTGAAGAAAAACAAACTATTGACTGTACCAATAATTTTCAGCCATAAAACAAACGATTTTTTTTCCTGTCATAATTTTACATTTCTGGAAAATAAACTTTTGCTGATCCTGCCATATAACAAATGCTAATACATACATATCATGTGCAATTAGTTTTTAGAAAATATGAATGTTAAAATAAAGATACAATTGTATAGTATGTGTTTTAACTGAAAGTAGAGCTTTCCATTATCCTTAAAACAGAAAAACAATTTGAAAAAAAACTGCAAACTTTGAAGAAATCTCCTGGTGATAAGGTAATTTTAGCAAAGAAAAAAATTTGGCATGTATATTTCATAAATATAGAAAAGAAAAATGCTATTCAACGTAAAAGTTTTAATATAGAAATTCTATTATTTCTCTTTTTGTCATAAAACTCCATAGTATAAACTTGGTTAGATTTTGCAACACACAAGTTTTTTTTATTTTTCGGAATGTTAATCTAACATATTTTTTTAGTCCCATCCTACGCACGTGAAAAATATGTGTGTCTTAGAGAACTATTAGAATATGCTAAATATTTACATTTGTTGTCTATAAGGTTTTAAGATCTGTGCACAGTAACTCAAAATTTTATACTTAAGATTCAAGTCGGAATATATTATTCCTGTTTATCAAAGCTCTCTTTAGACAAGGGTAGTAATTCTGCTGTCAGATTGTTTTAAACAGTCACTCGGAACATTTATTACAGTAGTATTTAGAGAATTATAATTTAATATTTTTTTCTACGTATTCTAATCGGTTTCTTTATGTTAAAATATTTTATACTTAAAAGATTTTGACACATAAACAAAGTCATCGGCGTCACCCACGTAAACTTGTTGAGTAAAATATGATTGATTGGTACAAAACTAATAACGACGAATACAGGATTGTGAACATTTTCGTTCTTTAGATTTTGTTTCTTGAATAACTATGTCATTTTGATAAAGACTCCATTTCGTTACAATTGTCTACTTTGCACCAAATAGCTGACTAATAAAGCTTATACTCCCTTTGTGAAAGCGTACTATATATATATATATATATATATATTATTTATATATATATAAATAATATAAATATATATATATATATATATATATAAATATATATATATATAAATATATAATAACTCCAAAAGTAAGCTTTCCATTAAACTCTTTTAATACGAGACTGATGAACTGAATAATAATAATAAAATAGTAACTAGAGAACATAAAGCACATCAGGTACAAAACTACATAATAAGAATCATCCGGCTAAACTCTCTTGTGGTCAAGAAGTCAGGATTCCGTAGTCTAATGCAGAATTGCTTTCCGAACATTCGAAACACAACGATTCTATCGCCGCGTGCGAAGTGCTCTCCGAGACACCGACTTACTCATTTTCTCGCCTTTGCGACTATAAAAATGTCGAACGTCGCGTACCCCACATACTGTCGAAAACTTTGTATACACAAATTAAAATAAAAAAAAAACGACAATTTAGTAGCCACAAAATTATAAAATTGGTGGGCAACATATATATCATAATATATAAATATATAATATATATTATATATTAAATATATAACAAAATATATAATATTTGATATAATTGTTCACGTTTGATGTTATGCATAGTTCGTGAGATATCCCGGCTTTTGTTGTCCATCTTCAAAAAAAAAATCTAATATGTGGAACATTTTTAGCGCGTAGTACTTTCCTGCCGGCTCGTGACACGGTCCGAGTAAACACACTGGTCAATATATAAATCAGTCCACACTCAAGTCATTATTTTCTCTTTATTATCTATTTATTATTCTCTTTATTCCTATTTATTATTCTCTTTATTAATCCATCTCACACGTTACTCAACATGGCGTCTCTTTTCTGGCTCCCAACTGCAAACAAAGGCAGTATTCACTACTTCGAGAGCCAAAAGGTCCGACTATAGTAATTGCTTATCGCTCTTTGCCAATATCACTGCGCCTGAGCCGTATTTATATGACTAGTAACGCGAGGCGCGTTACTCCCATTAAAATAATCCCTAATTAAAATCTCTTAAATTACTCTATATTTTAAATCCTGACATATATATATATATATATATATATATATATATATATATATATAATATATATATATATATATATATATATATATATATATATATATAAGTGTGTGTGTGTGTGTATTATGCATTCAATGAATATTTCAGTTATAAGGTTATTTTCAAAATCAAGTGATCTAATATACAAATTCCAGACACACAATTAATAATTTTAAAGTATTGTATTGATAATTTTAAATAACGAATAACTAACTTAAGTTTATACATTTAAATTTCTTCTCCACCACCAAATATAATGAGAAATTTTTATAGTTAAGTTATGTCTGTAGTATTCACAAGGGAATCGACGTGTCTGCTTTAAATTATATTAATGTTTAGGAAATTTTATCATATTTTGAAATAATTTTTTTTCAATAACTCAGCACCCTGTCGGTGACTACGTATAAAAACATTAGCAAATTGGCTCATATTTTCAAGTTTTTCTTAAAGTGTATTTGTAACAATATGTATCTTTTAAACGAAACAACTTGGCAAGGCCTCAAAATAAGCTCCATTCTGGAACTAAAATTTATTCTCTGCATTTAAAATAAAATGCGGTTTTCGTAAAAGAATTTCTTAGTTTTATCTCTATTTTTTTCAGTTATGCTTATTTGGAAAAAAATATAAACAAAAATATATGATTTAAAAATCCAATTTTAAAAGGTTATTTGTAAGCAGAATTCAGATTCATAAGTTATTACTTTTACTTCCTCAAGTTAAAGGGATTTTTAAATGGAATTATCCAGGCAAAACTTCAGAATATGTTATTTATACCTCAGATCCAGTTACTGTTTTGGAAAAATTCCTGTTTTCATATAAAATAAAGTTCCTTTTCTGTTTATGAAATATTTTATCTTAAGTTCATTTTGGAAATAACAGTGGCAATATTTCTTTATACATGCCAGTAACATTAAAATGAGGGTATTGATCTTATAAAATATTTAGTCAGTCAGTTGGCGTTTTAACTGGTTCTTCTCCTAAAATGTATTAAGATCTCAATACTTGGGTAAAAATAATGTTGTTGCTCCTTCGTCTGGTGATAGCACGTCTTGTTTCTGTACCTGGTAGCCTATTTGTACAGGAGCTCAAAATGTAGGTTTGCTAAATAGCCCATTTTGCCGAGAACTTATTAACTACGGTGATTAAACCCTAAATAACTTATTATTTACAATTTATGAGCAAGAAGATTAAACAATAGTATTAATAACATAAAGTATGTTGAACCATTATTAGAAAAAAAATATAGTATCGAACAGTCGCACAAGTTTCTCTATCTGTTCCAGCTCTACACTCCAGCTTACTTTCTCTTCAGTTCGGAGCTGGTATCCCCTTGTTCTGAAACTGGCGAGGGTGGGGGTTGAGTACATCCCACTCCTGGTAAAGCTCTCACCTCTCTAGGGATCTTCTTCATTGCAGCTGGCGAAGGAGGGGTTGGCATCCTCACCACTCTGAAAAACTTTCAACTCCCTAAGGTGAAGATTTCTACTGTGACGACTTCAATGTTCTAGAGCAGGGATCTCGAAACTTTCCAGCCTTAGGGCCATACTGATTACTCCAGTAAGTTCCGTGGGCCAAAAGCATATTATCATTGTTGCCGGTGGTAAAAAGTGAAATAGTCCACTGATGAAAAAAAAGTCCGAAAACGTACGCAACGTTTAAAAAAGGCTGCAAATCGGACTAAAGTCAACAAAACGGCAACGCTGCATATTATTAATTTTCCTGTCATTATCTGTAATTTCTAGATTAGTCGTAGAGTACGAGCCATGAGGAGTAACGTGACACGTCTTCTGGTGGACACAAGCGGAAATATGTAGTACCTGCTATCGCTCACAGATGGCGCTAATACCACGTACAGAATAATCTCGTTAGTTCGAGAAAGTTCTGGTGTCTTCCACTCACTTCTAGATGGCAGTAATTGGAATATATAAGAAGGCAAGTGGCGCAACCACAAGTCAGTTCCTATGACACTGTTGTGAAATAAAAGATCACGTACCCCCTTAAAACGTGTTTGTGCGTGTTTAAGTTTAAGACATCTTTGTAACAGTATTTTGATTTAAATTGTTGCTTTTGTGTATGATTTAGTAGTATTGAAAAGAAGCTAAAAATTGATAGTGAATGCAGAAAATTCAACATTCAGTATTTCGTAATTGAGTCCAGTAACAAGGCGCTATGTTTGATTTGCAATGAAAGCATAGCTGTTCTCAAAGAATATAGCATTAAACGTCATTATGAAACAAAACATTTTCAAAATTACTCAAAATATACAGGAAGTTTGCGGACAGAAAAATTTGAAGCTATGAAGCGCGGATTGAAATCGCAGAAATCTTCATCTACAAAACTTAAAACTGAACAAGAGCCTGCAATTCGTGCCAGCTTTCGTGTGGCTCTTGAAATTGAAAAACGTGGAAAACCATTCACCGATGGAGAAATGATCAAAGAATGCATAATTGCAGTAGCCGAAGAAATGTGCCCTGAAAAGGTAAATTTATTAAAAAACGTCAGTATGTCAGCAAACACTGTGGCTCGAAGGGTAGAAAATATCGCTGAAAATATATCCTCTCAACTGTTCGACAAAAATGGACATGTTGAGTGGTTTTCTTTGGCCTTGGATGAGTCAACGGATGAATCAGATACTGCTCAGGTGTTGATTTATATTCGAGGAGTAGATAAAAGCTATGAAGTGCATGAAGAACTTCTTCATATGTATAGTATTCATGGCACAACTACTGGTACAGATATTTTTAAAGGAGTTGAAATGGCCATTAATCAAAAGAACCTTCGATGGAAAAACTTGAAATGTATTACAACTGATGGAGGCAAAAACATGAGTGGAAAAGATAAAGGAGTGGTCGATCTTGTGTCAAAGGCTGTAGAAAATGACGGTGCTTCAAATCCATTAGTCTTACATTGTATCATTCATCAACAGTCTTTGTGCGGAAAATGTTTGGATATGTCTGAAGTTCTGAAACCAGTCATATCAACTGTTAATTTTATTAGATTTTTTGGGCTGAATCGCCGACAATTCCAACAATTTATTGAAGAGATTGGAGAAAATGACTTACCTTATCATACTTCCGTACGTTGGCTTCGATGTGGGAAAGTCCTTCAGCGCTTTTTTGAACTTCGAGCAGTGATCGAAATTTTTTTGAATGAAAAGCATCGCCCTCTTACTGAATTACAAAACAACGCATGGCTGTGGAAGTTAACATTCTATTTTGATTTGACAAAACATGTGAACGAACTGAATTTGAGATTGCAAGGAGAAAACCAGCATTTTCCTGATTTATACACTAATATCAAATCATTCCGGAAAAAATTGATACTGTTTCAATCACAACTACGAAGTAAATGTATTTCACATTTTAAAACATGTGAAGTATTCAGCCACACCACTGAGACTGAGTTTCCTATCGATTTTGCAATCGAAACTTTGAGTGCTTTGAAAATAAATTTTGATACTCGTTTCTCGGACTTTGATGCCATTGCGAATCAAATTAAGATTTTTCAGAATCCTTTTGATACTTACATTGAATCCCTAGCCCCGGAACTTCAAATGGAAATGACTGATCTACAGTGCAGTGATATAATTAAGAACAAATATCAAAACTCATCTTTGTTGGAATTTTATAAGAGTCTTCCACTGACACAATTTGATAATTTGCATAAATTTGCTCGTGGGCTGTTTTCTGTTTTTGGTACTACTTATTTGTGTGAGAAGACCTTCTCCAAAATGAAGTACACAAAAAATGTGTGCAGATCTAAATTAACTGATGAGCATCTTAAATCTCTTTTAATAATTGGTACAAGTAAAATTAGTCAACAACTACAAACTATTGTCAGTGGAAAATCTGAATTACATAAATCTCATTAGTATTTTATATGTCATTATGCTTGTTATAAGTTATGTTTTTATTTAAAATGTATAAAATGTTAGTTGGATTCATTTCAATAATTTGTTAGTTATTATATACTGAAGTTAAATTTTCTGCATATTATACATGTCTTTACTCATTACAATTATGTGTTTCTTTATCCAACTTATCATAAAAACAATAACAATAAGCCTACAACAATGTTATGAGAAGTTAGCCCATGACCATATCAATGTAGATGTCATATTAATCATTATTCAACATAAAATTAGAATACTTCAGTAAACTAAATTTAATTTGCTGTAAAAAATATGTTCTCTAAAAGGAGTTTTCAAGTATGCTAGCTCTCCGCGGGCCGGACAAAATCTGTTCGCGGGCCGGATGTGGCCCTCGGGCCGTAGTTTGGAGACCCCTGATCTAGAATGTTGTAGAACATAAGGCAACAATAAACAACATTTTAAAATTAAAAATCCATACTCTGGATTAACAGCCATAGAGAGCACCGAACCCACAGGTTTCGGGTGTGCATCTCGTGCTTTAACCATTCGGCCACTGAGCTCGTTTGGAAAGTGTCCTTATGCGACAATATACTCCAACAGGTCGGCCAACACCTCTTGAGAAAACGTCATTTGGCTTAGCCAAGATGTTTTGCGAAAAACTTCTATCATATATCTAACTATAATTCTTGTCCAAACATTGATGGTGAAGCATCCTGATGCACATGCGGGTTGTAGATTTAGAGAATATCAGACATTTTTATTGTGGCTATTAAATGACCATATGGTATGAAAGTGCAACCATCGGAGAAAGGACAGTTACCTCATAAGTTAAGCATGCTGCACTATTCTGCAAAAGCCGGAAAGGGAGGTCAACGTGACAAGAATAACTATCTGCAATTAAGGCCACTCAAGGTAAATGGTATGGAAACAAAGTCCCATGATTTTGCATCCGTTATGTCATGGATTGTAACACATCAATGCTACAGACTTCAACTATGTGATTAGAATTGGATGATGTTCCACATCAAAAAAGCTTTTGTCACACCCGGTGTTCAAGCAACATTTACAACATGCATAAGACGGAGAATAGAGAAAAAATCCAGTGTCGGACAGTTACTCATGCAATAACTTTCGAATCGCGCAGCCACACTTGAAGGAAAACGCACCACTCAAGATCATACATTATGACCCCCTACACATACGATGAATGCTACAGGGTATCTGAATATCATTGCGGACCATTTGCACACTTACATGGCCTCTGTTTTTCCAGCTGGAAAGGGAATGTTCTACCAGGACAACGCCCCGTGTCACAAGGCTAAAATTGTGTCAGAGTGGTTCCAGGAACATGATGCTGGATTCCAGTTAATGTCCTGACTGCCTAACACTCTGGATCTCAATCCGATAGAACACATTTAGGATGTCATGGGACGGCAGCTCAGAGGTCAAAGACCACCAATTTGCAATATCTAGGATTTGAGTAACCATTGGTTAAACATCTGGTACAATCTGTCTCCGTCCATCTACCAAGGACTTGTGGCATCCATGCCAAAGCGGGTTGAAGCTGATTTGCTAGCCAAAGTGGGCCAACTCGTTATTGACAGGTGGTCATAATGTTTTGGCTCTTGAGTGTATATTTCTGTTTCATCAGTGGTATTTATGCTTGTAGCTTTATAAAATAAATATATTTATTCTTTTTCAATAGTATTAAACTGCTTTCCGTTAACCTGTAAGTTGCAATTGTTAGAACGGCTGTACACTGGAATAACTTCTCAAGTTTTTCTCATTTTCATTATGTGTTGTAGATTTGATTGCGGTTTCTTTTAATCCATTCCTTCGCTTTATTGCACATTGTTGAATTATTTCTTCTCCTATATAGTTAAATAACACGGTATTTGAGTTCTGGAAAATAATAAATAAAATGATGCAAAAAGTTTAATCAGATAATTTGTTACTTTTAAATTTTGATTTTTTGGTAATTAAAAAATTTTTTCTTTCGATTTTATTTTTGTAGATTATTTAAATACATTTCTCCCAAATAAACTGCTGATAATAGGCCTTTAACTTTTTAACACCCAGACACTCAAATTTCAACTGTCCTCTGGTTTCAAATCCAATACCAGAAAGTTTACATGTTTTCCTCCTCCTCCTCAGTCTTTTTGTCATCAACCAATCTAGAAATACAAGTACCCTATCTCTTAAGTGGGGACAGCCGACTGCTTCCTTTATTTTGACACTCTTTGTTAGGTAGTTACCACGCTTTATAAGTGCTCTAAGATATAAGGTTAGGAATGAAACTAATACGCAATTTTAAAATACAATACTGATAAGAAATTGGAAGTACATTTCACTTACAAACATTAGGAACTCAGTGATCAATGAAATAAAATAAAATTATAAATATACAAATAAAATGTAAGTACAATCTTTTAGTACCCTATATTGATCTTTTTTTATTTAAAATAAATTTTAACATTAAATATGTCTTTTATTTAATTAAAATTATATTTCTTTATTTAAGGACATTTTTATAATATATATGTAAATTAGATACTTTTATTTATAATAACAAAAAACTAAATATTTACACATCGGAAAATAGGTTTTGGATTAAAGGTTTTTAACATGCAACGACATCTAACAAAAATATTTAATGTTGTTCATGTCATAACATTTATAAATATGTTTATAAATCAAAGATCTCAATCAAAATAACTTAAAAAATTTACTTTTTATTTAAATCCAATTTAAGTACAGAGAAATATAAATAAATTTTGAGAAAAAAGAAGATAAAGTATTTAAATGGTTTTCAGATTTTTCAGTTAAGTTATAAACAGACAAAACAGATATTTTTGGATTTTAGGATGCAAATGCAAAATGTAATGAGGAAAATATACATTGAAAGTGTTAGATATGTAACAAATTTTTATCTTTTGCAAGAGGGTACACAATTTGTGTTGAACAAAATTGAGAAAATTTACTTTAAAGTGTAAATCGAAACAGCCATATAAACACTATTGTATCTCAGCAACTAGTTCATATGATCCTAATGCAGTGCCTTGATAAATGTACTGAAATATTTAAATGCTTAGAATATGTCAAAAATTAAAAGTACAATTTTTGATTGTTTATATTGTCCTCTGCCCTCTAAGAAGTTGAATTTTTTACTAATCGTTATCCTGTCTTCTGAAAAATTCATACATTACGAGGATTAATTTTTTGTATGTGACATAAATGTTTCATTTAACTTGGCAGTGGCTTACGCATTGTAACATTGAGATACACTGAGTAACAATGAGTTACAACGCTAGCGCGGGACACTTACCGAGAGCCAAGGGCAATGTTAGTGACCTCCTTCGACACCATTGGACAAGAGGGGTTGCTAACGCGGGTCAGTTGTCTTTGACCCTGGCAACAGCAGTTTTTAGATTTTGCTTGGCTGATTGGAAGGCCCCTTCAGAAGAAAAGCAGGCTAAGATGGACCGAACGGAGAACCTCAGAAGAGGTAGGAAATACTCAACCATTTTGTTCATCTGAAAATAGCGTCATCAGCGGGAGTTGCTTCCATATTTCAGCATTTTACGGCGTCTCCATATTGAGATTGAATATATTTTATTTGCGTCACCAGATTGTTCAAAAATAGAATTGTAAATAAAAGAGTCTGCAAAAGGGTAAATCTTCGCTCATTTGTATCTGGTGTCTTAATTCTTTGTGTTATCTCAACAGTCCTGGTATATGTCATTCGTACGTACTACGCATGAATACAATTTCTCTAAAATTTCGTTACTTTTAACCTACTTAATTGTGAAATATATCGAAATAAAGGTTTTTGTATCATGAAGAATCTTGCAAAGGATCGGTATCACACTATACGGAGAAAATTTATTATTAACAATAAACACTAACACTCTCATTTATTTGTGCATCATTTAAGGTACATAATTTAGGAAACAAAAATAATTAATATCATAATACTAGTATATAGCCCGATATATGACGGGAGCAGTAAAAGTTTGCTAACCTTAACACATTAAAAATTAAATATGGATTCCTCTATCCATTCCAGGTCTTTTGACCATCGCGGAATACAATAGGTTAAATGATGTGGGTTCGGAGAAAATCTTCGGAATTTTACCAAAATTCAACAGTGATACTCGGAAAGCGATGTGAAATAGCGAGGGGTACAGTTAAATATGAAGCAGCCAGGGAGCTAGACAAGTCATACAGCAATCAACGATGACGTTGTTTGAATGCCCCCGGTAGTTCCAAACTGTGTAATTATATATAAACAACAAACGCAAACGAACAAACTTCTTAATTTTCAAAGATATATAACTTTGATTAAAGATTATAACTTTGATATTATTTTTTTTAAAGCTAGATATTTATTAGTCTGTGAAATAGACTTCTACTCTTTTATGAAAAGAATTTATTGTTAACACCTATGATAAAATTTTCATTGCAACAAAAAAGTTAATCGATTATTCAATTTAAAATTATCATATATGTACCTACTCTAGTATTTAAGACAAATATAAAAGAAAATTATTTACGTAATATCTAATGTCAGTGATAAAACGTATGAAAATAATGCAGACAATATTTAAATAATTTAAAATAAATGATTAAATGAGATGGTTAAAGGAATGACATCATAATGCTAGAAAATATGTTATTTTTGCCTATTTATTGTGTGATAAATTTATAAATTGAATCGCCTGCTCTGAACCGGAGAAAATACGGTTTGAAATAATGTCATTAAACCCTCGAAAAGGGGTTAAGGATATGATTTCGAACGTTTTAGACATCATTTCTCCCTGTGATATAAAGCATTTTTATACCAATTTATTTTAGACTCGATTCGATAGTTTAGGAGAAGATAAACTGTACTCGCTTTGTATTTTTCTAACTGAACTTTTGAATAACTACATCACTAAATCTGGAAAAAATACAGTTTAGGATGCCCCCTTGTTTTATTGGTGATATTTGTATGGTGCCAATAATGCCAACATGCTATTTGAGACGGCGGCAATGAGCATCCACAATAGCAATATAAAAGCATAAACTATAAGTATTAAATTAGTAAAGTACAGTACAGATAAAACATATACACAGATTCTACGCAAATTTAAAATTTGTAAAAGCATGGAGAACAATTTTTTTTTTAATTTTTTAGATCATACTGAAATTTTAGAGAAAATATGGGTACATACTGAATAAAAGCAAAGATAATGAAACACAATGCATAAACTAGGAGTATTTAAATATTAAAAACTGTATTAAAAATTATACACAATTGCAGTCTGGAAAACCTAGGGTTGCTATATGTGAGAAAACTAACATATTTGGTGATAATAAATATAGATAAACAATCACATTCCGAGGTACCCTAAACTGCATTGAAGCCGCAATTCCTTATTAGAAGATCAAAAAGATTATTAGAAGTCCTCTCTTACCCTAATCACGAAATAAATACTCCTTATAATCGCTTCAAATTAATTTTTATCTTAATGACTACTGAATCAATAATCTAAATCTTACATTTGTAAGTTTACTGACATGTGTACAGTGTTCCCTTGTCACTTCCTGCTTCATGTTTTGCGGTTTTAGTGTTTCGCGGGTTTTTCCAAAATATTCATCAAGAAATAAAAATGAAGAAATACAACCATGTCGGCAGCCACATTGCGGAAAGAGCTTTATTTCATGTTGATTCATGACAAAGAAGGATCCATGCATGTCAAACAAAGGAATGAGCTGACTCAAAAAACATACCACGGGCTCTTGAGATGACAAAGTCTGCAAGTGAGGAAGGAAACGAAGAGGAAGACAAAAAAAACTCAAAAGCCTAGCCTTACCCTAAAGAATCTTCAACAATTGACGACATTGACGACATTGACGACAATATGGTTCGAGCTGTAGATTTTAGCAATCACGTTGACGGAGTTATGCATTTTACAGGCAAAGGCAACAAGTACCCATCACCATGTTTCTATGCAAGATGAAGCCCCATGGCTCTACCGTCAGCGCCTCCAGCTATAGTCTCCAAATAAGTAAGATCCTCTCCTCCGCCACCAACACAAGACTCTTCATCACTCTCGGAATGCAATGATGATTAATGATGATAATTACTCTATAAGGTAATGTAATAACCCTTATTTAGCATTGACACGTTTAAGTAAATACGTATACTGTTGTAGTTTTTGTCTTAAATGTGCAGAGTACAAATATGGTTTACATATTTAAAACATTCGTGTACCCGCAAACACGAAAATTTCTAGGGGCAAATCCTACTTCGTGGTTTTTCAGCTTCCGTGGAAGGTTCTGGTCCCCATTAACCATGAAAAATGAGGGATCACTGTATCTTATGTAGCCTCCACACTATGTCCAATTGTTTACCACTATCTGATGGTGACATTGGATGATAATTATCGAGTTGCAATCACACAGTGGTCTACTTAATGAGCAAAGTGTCATATAAGTCATAGGGTCTACTGCACACTTTAGTTACGAATCTGGCTGCCTTCTGGATGCGTACTAAGCCATCTTTAACCAATGTTCTTTTATCGTCTGCCATCTTTGATCCATCGATGGCAGACCATCGAATACTCCCTCCCAACGATGGTAATGGCTTGCAGTGGACCATAGTATAGAGGGGTCTAACTAGAATAAACTAATTTATATTTCATCTACGATTAGTTACTATGTCAATCTGTAGATAAATATTTTATTCTTCTGCTATTTAAAACATTTCCATGAACTTGATAAATGAAAGAAATATAAGATCGATTGTTAATAGGAAACAATGCGAAATTTTGTCCCGACATTAATTTTCTGCATGCCTCGTTAATCAGCATTCATCAGGACACTGTCTCCCACATTCATATTGGACTGTTTACCCCAATACAGAAAGAACTAAAAATGCAAATTTATTCAAATTTGACATAGCGATACACGGGGAGAACATCATGTATTATTCATGGCAAAAGTAGTTCGAAAATTCATAATCTCGTTCTCCAGAAATATGACGAAGAGACTTCGAGACAGAAGAACAAAAAAGTTTTTCTTTGAAATTTAGGAAATGATGACAACCTCAATTACGCCAGCTGAATTGGAAATTTTATTAAAAATTGTTTGGAAAAATAACGTTGCCAATAAGAATTCGAATAACCCAATGTATAACCCCTAGTGGGATAGTGATATTTGGAGAGAGAATTATGAGAGGTTTTTCATTAGCATATAAAGTTTTGTTTCTATAAAAATTATTTTTAAGTCTTTATAGAATGCTTGGGAAAAGAACGAATTTTTAACAAAAAATTGAAAATTTTTATATATAAAAAAATTGTATTTATTGGATTTTTATCTGGAAATAAAAGTGGATTTAAAACGAATAATCATTATATATGATATATATGTCAGCATATATCATATATAATGATTGTATCGATTATAATGATTGTATCGATTTGATTTTTATCTGGAAACAAAAGTGGATTTAAAACGAATAATCATTATATATGATATATATGTCAGTATATATCATATATAATGATTATATCGATTATAATGATTGTATCGATTTGATTTTTATCTGGAAACAAAAGTGGATTTAAAACGAATAATCATTATATATGATATATATGTCAGTATATATCATATATAATGATTATATCGATTATAATGATTGTATTGATTTGATTTTTATCTGGAAACAAAAGTGGATTTAAAACGAATAATCATTATATATGATATATATGTCAGTATATATCATATATAATGATTATATCGATTATAATGATTGTATCGATTTGATTTTTATCTGGAAACAAAAGTGGATTTAAAACGAATAATCATTATATATGATATATATGTCAGTATATATCATATATAATGATTATATCGATTATAATGATTGTATTGATTTGATTTTTATCTGGAAACAAAAGTGGATTTAAAAG
>CM063509.1:101024911-101043468 GCA_032207245.1 Pardosa pseudoannulata
CATATATATTATATCCATGATCCTTATATAAATATACTTAATATAATTTTAAGAAATAAGTATTTTATATTAAAATGAATATATGATAATTTGATATTAAAAATTCACATAAAATATGTAATTCTTTTTATAAATTTTATATAAAATAGAACTTTTTCTATTTTAAAAGTGGATCTCAATTAAATAGATTTCTATTCATGTTAAACCTAGTATGTAATTTTGTCGTTTTATAAATATGTATATTACTTCATATCACAAAACTTAAAAAGACTGAATACACATTTTTTGTGATATTCGTGGGAACATCTTTACCTTATTGTCTGTTAAGCAGATGTTTTTGTTTCTTTCTCATAAATATTTATTTAATTAAGACTATTATCTCGGCCATACCATATTCCCTTAAACAAACTAGATTTTATACATTTCATTTCAGATTAGAACACATAGTTTTTAGTAATGAATTTTTTTTTTTTCATAATAAAATGTAGATAAACTTGATCGAGACTGGATATAAAATACGTCAATTACAATATTACTTTAAACAAAGCAAAAAAAAGTCATTTTCAGAAAAAAACTTTTGTGTGACTCTACAGATAACCAATTTTTCTAACTGTAATGAATCTCGTGTGTTTCATGAAACAAAAACAAACTCACAAGTTAATAAATATCACATTATATTGCCTCTTATTTATATTGTAATAGAATAAAAAGTTAACACATATAATTCCTTTATACATCAAATTATAAATTAAGAATATAACTTCTACAGAAATGAAATTTATTTTCTAAAAATAAAACATTATTTAGACTTTTAGAGGAATAATGTGTTGCATACTTTTGATTTCTAATTATCGACAATAAAAAATTCTATTTAATATATATTATCGCTATATATATCGGAAATATATTTACATTATATTCAAGAATAAAATTATATGCACTAGGAAACAATTGCATATATTGTTATTCTAAGAATAACGATAATAGAATAATTATATGAAATTAAGTAATATTTTATATGACATATATATGTATATATATATATATTTATATTATATATAATTGTAACATATAAAGTTATTTAACTTTATATATTTAATTAAAAACCTCCTCTATATATATATTCTATATTCTTTAAAACCTTTTTCCCATCCTCTGAATGTCTTAATCAAAGGAGTGTTTTCGACTTAAAATTCTTTTAATACAATTCCCAAAGCCTTCTTTCCTATAGATGTATATTTTCTTTTTAAACAGCCCATTTTCAGCCAAATGGCTCAGCGTTTTTTCCTGATCTTAACACTTAATTCATTGAGTAAGTTTCTTCTACCTTGGGAAAATTCTTTCTGTCTTCGCTTTTGGGTTCACCTCTGTTCGAGCAGAGCGATTTTTTGCTTCTTTCTTTTACCTGCCGTTGACTAGTAAAATTTTCTTTCTAGCAGCTCTAAAATAAAGTTTTAATCACACTTGTGCTGTTCTCTTCGATGTAGTCAGATTGCATTGTTACTACTCTTAGCTTATTTGGTTTATCCTTGTCCAGTTGACCGGGCAAGTTAAAAATAATAGGGGTTACATAATTATTGTGACCAGAGGAAATAATTCAGTACATATATATATATATATATATATATATATATTATATATATATATATATATATAGATAGATAGATATAGATATAGATAGATAGATAGATAGATAGATAGATAGATAGATAGATAAATAGATAGATACATACATATAGTGAAATCGAAACATTTGCATGGATATCAATCTAGTTCTCTTTTATGTTCTTTTCGGAGTGTAAATTAAGCATCGACTACGGTAATTTCATTTCATATTTAATCAAAATTATACTAAATTAAGAATTTTTTATGTCGAATGGTATTATTTTCTCTTAAAAATTTTAGATTAGAACACAATATTTTTATCAAAGAAATATATTTTTTTTAGAATGAAATTGTAGACAACGTGGACCAAGACTGTATTAATTAGAATAGCATCCATTACAAAATCCACTTTAAGCAAAACCTTTTCAAAAACAATTTTTTTCTAAGTAACTTAGCAGCTGACTAATATTTCTAACTGTCAATGAATTCGATGTGTTTTATGCAACAAAAACAAACTCACAAGTTAGTAAATAGGTCACATTAATTACCTCATATTTTTCCTTGTAATATAATAAAAAATTAGACACAAATAATACCTTTATATATCAAATTTAATGAAAAAAAACTTTACGGAAATGAAATTTGATTTTCAAAATGTAGATGTAAAACCTTTCTTTTCGCAAATTGGGGTGAGAGGAATAAGTTGTTGCAACACTTTTGACTTCTAATTATCAGCAAACTGAAAATTCTATTTCAGCCGATCCTTGATTCTGCAATTGCATACCTTATTATTATTCCAAGGTTCTATCATGACTAAATAATATTTAGAAGAAATTAATGTAAGGATTTTATATCCTGATAAAACACGAGTACAGAATGGTGCTTATATTTCAGGTTATATATATATATATATATATATATATATATATATATATATATAGTATATATATATATATATATATATATATATATGATATATATATATATGTATATATATATATATATACACACACCACACTATAATATTTATATATATATATATACATATATATATATATATATATATATATATATATATATATATATGTGTGTGTGTGTGTGTGTGTGTGTGTGTGTGTGTGTGTGTGTGAATGTGTGTATGTATGTGTGTATGTGTGTATATGAAATGTAAATCTTAAACTGAACTTTAATCCTAAACTGAAATTACTAACTCTTCTATCAATAACCACCAAATTCGCAATTTCGTCATCTTTTTAGTGGCCTCTTGGTGTTAAACTATTTTTTCTCCATCCTGTTGGCGATTTTAACTCGCCAACTTATTTTGTTCATTAAAAGCATTTCTATTTTGCTTAGTAAACAAACTCCTTTCTCACAGTGTGAAGTCTCAAAGGTTATAATAGGACCATTCATTGTTGGATTTTTGCTAGGCACGTTTTCAAATAAAGTGTGTGAAGCTTTTCCTGAAAAATCGTATTATTTTCGTCAAAGCTACATGCTCGAAGCATAGCAGGCCACGCTATGTTTCATATATATGCATATATATATATATATATATATATATATATATATATATATATATATATATATATATATATATATATATATATATATATATATATATATATATATATATATATATATATATAAAGCAAAACCAAAATGTCATTTTCAAAAACAATACTTTTCTAAGTAACTTTTTAGCTAACCAGTTTTTCTAACTTTCAATGAATCTCGTGAATTTTTTGCAACAAAAACAAAGTTATAAGTTAATAAATAGGTCGCATTAATTACCTCATAGATTTTCCTTATAATATAGTAAAAATGGACACAAATAATTCCATTATATATCAAATTAAATTAAGAAAAACTTTTAAGGAAATGATATTTCAATAAAAATAAAAATAAAACTTTCCAAAAATAAAAATATAACCTTCATTTTCGGGAGATTCGGTTCAGAAGAATAAGGTGTTGCAACACTTTTGACTTCTAATTATCGACACAGGGAAAATTCTATTTCAGCCGATCCCTTATTCTCGTTTTTTCCACATCGAAAACTGATTACATTGAATTCAAGAATAAAATTCAATTCACTAGGAAACAATTGCATACCTTATTATTATTCCAAGTTACTCTCTCGAATAAAAGAAAAAAAATTAGAAGAAATTAACGTAAGGCTTCTATATCCTGATAAAACACGTGTACCGAATGGTGTTTAATTTTCAGATAAAAAATATATATATTCCGAAATCGAAAAATCTGCACGGATATAAATCTAATTCCCTTTTATGCTCGTTTTGGAATGTAAATTAAACATCGACTGCGCAAAAATGTCCATTAATGGTTTTTTCCACGGAAATTTTTATTCATTTTATTTATTTTGAAAAAAAAAATTAAAGGATCAGATGTTCTTCATAATGGAGAAATAAAGAGGTATTTCTTTTCGAAGAAAAAGAAGAAAGTTACAGATATTAAACTAGACAGATCATTTATATTTTTTTTTTAATTTTTACGCTATGATAAAAGACATCTAAAAAGATATTTATAGCAAAATAAATGAAATCCTTGAATATATAATGATATGTCAAACAATATTAAGTTAAAGAAATCGTTTTGCCAATAATCTATTCCATAATTAAAATAATCAACTGTTATTTTAATTAGAATTTATTTAATACTAGCAAGTTTGCCCGTGCTTCGCTACGGTGAACTTAATATATTACTTTTAAACAAAGATTTATTTTTCGTGAATAACTCTCTAAATTCGTCACAGTTCAGTTCGAGTTATTGGCATGTTTATATATTTCTATCATAAGCGTATTATAACATTATTCAGTTTTTATAATCGAATTTGTCTTATATTAAATTTGCTCAAACTTTTTTTATTGTAAAATATAAGCTTAACCCTAAATTGCATTACTGTATTACTACTGTACGTTGATTAGCAAAGTTAACAGATCTTGCCATATTACGTGATAGAATAGGAAGCACAGGTTTTGACAGCAACAGTGCTAATTTTGTTGGTAGTAATAAATGTTTTCCAAAATTAAGGAAATTTATGACAAACCACATAGTTTTGTATGAAACAGAAACACACATTCATATCGACAACCATATGAATATGAAGATAACTATATAAAATGATAGGTTTTATTTGGCCATGAGAGTCACTGAAATTTGTACTTTTTGTACTTCGAAATTGTTGATATGCATTTCATTGTAACAAAAAATTAACCAAGTATTAAATTTAAAATTAGTTCTCATATAAAAATGCTATAATTTGCGTCACATAGAAATGAAAGTGAATCACTTTATATCTCAAATTTCAGTTCAAATCGAATAGATACTAAGCAGACGATTTTAAATAATATTAAACAAGAAATGAATAAATGAAATATTTAAATGAATGACGTCATAATGATAGAAAAATATCGTTTACACCTATTTTATTATATGATGAATTGAACATTTTAATCTCCTGCTTTTAACCGTTTAAAACAGCGTTTAAAACAATTACTTGGGATGACGTCACATTGCTGGAAATATTGCTTCTTTCCCTTAGATATGATGCGATAAATTAAAAACTTAATCGTTTGCGTTTAACCGGGGAAAATAATGCTTGGAATAATGACATGAAATGCTCGAAAAAGGGGGAAGGAATGAATTTCGAACGTTGAAAATTTACAAAAACCTTCCCAGGGATATACCTAAACATTTCCCAAATTTTCACGGCGATTGGATGCATAGTTTTTGAGTCTATTGAGTACAGACAGACAGATAGACAGAGAGACACACACAAATTCATTTTTCTATATATAGATTTAGAAAGTGTTTTTTAAAGAAGTATTTCTTTTCTTATTGATTTATATATTATAAAATAAAATAAATAAATAAAATACTTAAACATCGTATAATGCATGCATGAATATATTGGTTAATTATTTGCTAATGACATATTTCTAATATTGGTCCTAGACATTAAATATTTAAATAAACAGCAATTAATATATTTATAACTTAATAAATACTGTACAGCAGTTAAAGAACGTAAAATAATTTATATATATTTTTTTAAATTGTAAACTATGATAAATACATCTAAAAAGATATTTATACGCAAAATAAATTAAATTCTTGAATATATAATGATACCTCAAAAATATTAAGTTAAAGAATCGTTTTTCTTTAATACAATTTAAAGAATACTGTTGCCAATAATTTAATCCATAATTAAAATAACCAACTGTTATTTTAATCAGCACTTATTGCATATTAACATGTGTTTTTTAAAAACTATTTATTTTCTTATTAATTTATATATTATAAATTAAAATAAATAAATAAAATTCTTAAACATCGTTTAATGCATGCATGAATATATTGATTAATTATTTGCTAATGACATATTTCTAATATTGGTCCTAGAAGTTAAATAGTTAAATAAACAGCAATTAAAATATTCATAATATAATAAATACTCTACAGCAGTTAAATAAAGTTAAAGATATTAAACTAGACAGGTTATTTATATATATTTTTAAAATTTGTACGCTATGATACAAGATATCTGAAAAGATATTTATAGCAAAATAAATGATATCATTGAATACATAATGATACGTCAAACAATATTATGTTAAAGAAACCGTTTTTCTTTAATACAGTTAAAAATATTGTTGCCATTAATTTATTCCATAATTAAAATAATCAACTGTTATTTTAATCAGCATTTATTGAATAATTAACAGGTGTTTTAACAACTATTTCTTCTCTTATTACTTTATATATATATTATAAAGTAAAATAAATATATAAATAATTAAAATACTTAAACATCGTGTAATGCATGCATTAATATATTGATTAATTATTTGCTAATAATATATTTCTAATATTGGTCCTAGAAGTTAAATAGTTAAATAAACAGCAATTAAAATATATATAATTTAATAAATACTATACAGCAGTTAAAGAAAGTTGAAGATATTAAACTAGGCAGATCATTTATATATTTTTTTAAATTTGTACGCTATGATAAAATACATCTAAAAAGATATTTATAGCAAAATAAATGAAATCCTTCAATATATAATGATACGTCAAACAATATTAAGTTAAAAAAATCGTTTTCGTTTAATACAGTTTAAAGAATACTGTTGCCAATAATATAATCCATAATTAAAACAACCAACTGTTATTTTAATCAGCAGTTATTGCATATTTAACAAGTGTTTTTAAGAACTATTTATTTTCTTATTGATTTATATATTATAAATTTAAATTAAATAAATAAAATAATTAAACATCGTATAATGCATGAATGAATATATTGATTAATTATTTTCTAATGACATATTTCTAATATTGGTCCTAGATGTTAAGTATTTAAATAAACAGCAATCAAAATATTTATAATTTAATAAATACTGTACAGAAGTTAAAGAAAGTTAAAGATATTAAACTATACAGATTATTTTTATATATCATTTTTAATTTGTAAGCTATGATAAAAGACAGGTAAAGAGATATTTATACGCAAAATAAATGGAATTCTCGAATACATAAGGATACTTCAAACGATATTATGTTAATGAAATCATTTTTGTTTAATATAGTTCAAAGAATACTGTTGCCAATAATTTATTCCATATTTAAAATAGCCAACTGTTATTTTAATCAGCATTTATTGAATAATTAACAAGTGTTTAACAACTATTTTTCCCTTATTGATTTATATATTATAAAGTAAATTAAATAAATAAATAAATAAAATACTTAAATATCGTAAAATGCATGCATGAATATATTGATTATTTATTTGCTAATGACATATTTCTAATATTGGTCTTAGAAGAAAAAAGTTAAATAAACAGCAATTAAAATATTTATAATTTAATAAATACTGTACAACAATTAAAGAAAGTTAAAGATAATAAACTAGACAGATCATTTTTATATATTTTTTTAAATTTGTAAACAATGATAAAAGACATCAAAATAGATATTTATACGCAAAATAAATGAAATCTTTGAATACATAATGATACGTTAAATATTAAGTTAAAGAAATCGTTTTTCTTTAATATATTTTAAAAAATACTGTTGCCAATAATTTATTCCATAATTAAAACAACCAACTGTTATTTTAATCAGCATTTATTAAATAATTAACAAGTGTTTTAACAACTGTTTCTTTCCATATTGCTTTATATACAGTAGAACTTCGGTATAACGACCCCTTGTGGGACCAGCATCATATGGTCGTTGTAACGAATAGAAAAAATAATAATAAAATTTGAGCAAAGATATGATGCAACAATAAATACCTAGAGAACAGTTCTATTTATTTGTATTTCCATTACTGAATTTTTGAAAAAAAGTCTTTGATTGACGCCTGTTTCAAGTTCACTTGTGAATTTTTCATTATCACTGATTCCATATCCGTTAGATTTTGAAGGAAATCTTGAGAATTAAATTGTCCTTCAGAATATTGACGCAAGGCATTGATTGCATTGAAAGCTTCTTTTTCATTCACTTTTTCAAAAGCTTGGATGATTTCTTCTCTGCAGTCGGAATCGCAGATTTCTTCATTTCCGGTAATAAGAGCAATAAAATTGTCCTTCAAATTTTCTCCGCAGCACTGTAAAGTTTCGTCTACCACAACAAACTCATCAAAAGATAATTGAAGATTTAGGTCTTCCCTTTTCGTCACGCCCCCTCCCCTCCTTTAAGCAAACACAAAGAGATGAGTACAGGTTTCTTGAAGTTGCACCACAGTACAATAATTTTGAAATAGCCCACTTGCTCATGACTTCTGCGGACTAAAATTGGCTATCGTTCTAACGAAAAATAATACGCTTGGGGTTGTTGTAATGATTCAAAATTAACATTATTCCTATGGTAAAATAATTGGGACTTTTTAAGATGATCTATCTAACAAAGGGTTAGTTGTATCGTGGGTGGTTAAAAAGAGGTTCTACTGTATTATAAAGTAAAATAAATAAATAAATAAAATACTTTAACATGTGTAATGCATGAATTAATATATTGATTAATTATTTGCACATGCGATATTTTTAATATTTGTGCTAATACATAAATAGTTAAGTAGTTAAAGAAAGAGCAATTAAAATATTTATAATTTATTAAATATTGTACTGCAGTTTAACAGCTTTTGTATTCATGCGCGGATCAATACCAAATTTGATAGAAGGTTACACCTTAGAGTAGAGAATTTCATAGAATTTTATTTCTTTATAAGCAGCTGTAATTCGATGTATGTAAAAATGTATGGTATTTGATTTGATAAACAACATTCTTTAGCCAGTAAATTCCTCCTATCTCTAATTACCTAAAAATTTATACATTCATCTTTAAATATCTTTCAAGCATTTGATTACTTTTTAAAATGCTTTATTGTGATAAACCTTTAGCGTTAAACAAATGCATTCGTTGAGTTTCGTTATATTTAATAACTAGGTTTAAGTCTCACAACCCACTACGTTCTGAATATGTTGAATAAAAAGTATAATTTCTGCAAGGTGGGTTACAAAATTCACCTACTCGGTATAACTCTTATAATTTTCATATTAAAATTTTAACCAGCCGGAAGTTCTAATAACACAGGCCTACGAAATTGAAATTTTTGAAAAATACAAGAGAAGTTTTTCCTTATTTTTAAGTTATTTGGTATGCTGATTTCGAAAATGACCTCCATTTTTTTTTTCCATCACGTCAGGATTTTTTGTAAAATTGATGTACAAATTACTGGTAATATCCTATATGGAAAAAATGCTCTCGAACTGTTAGCTTGTACTGACTGGCAACAGTAGGTTTTATCTATTCATGTGAGTTTATTTAATCTGTTTATGATTAGGCATATTAATTTTTAAACAACAATTAAAATTAAAAATGTAAACATTTTGTATATAAAGAATGAAAAACATCGCAACCAGAACGCATGAGCTGCACCAGAGCGAGACAAAAAGTTCCCTCTTTATTAAATTTTTTACATTAATTTTATAAGAAAAACACTCCTAGAAAAACCCCAACGACCTGTTTTTACGTTTTATTAAGGTTTATATATATAATAAATGTAAGTTTGAAATATATTTGAAACTCAATAAGAAACAAAGATATTTAAATTTAGTTACGTACATTTTTTCCGCTAAAATTTCTTTTTGACATTCTTCTTTTACGTTCAATCTTATCTTCATCTCTTGGTAGCATCCAACAATAGTCGGCAAGTATATTCCTATTCCACCTACCTTGATATTTTCTCTCCATATCTTTCATGTCTTGGTGGAACCTCCCCCCTGTTCGCTTCGGAAATGCAATTTTACACTCATGGAGCAGCCCAACACTTGAAATTTTTCTAGCATGTTGCCAACAATTGTTTTAAATTTGGGATCTTTGTGATTGCCCAGAAATTTTTCCACAACATCTTTGAAGGCAACCCAAGCTTCTATTTCCTTTAATGTCATAGTTGTCTCAAATTTGTTATTCCTAGTAAGTTTTCGGATGTCTGGTCCTTCGAAGACTCCCTCTTTCAATTTGGCTTCAGAAAATTCAGGAAACTTTTTACACATATATTTTAAGCAATCACCATGTTTCGAAAGAGCCTTAGCAAACTGCTTCATAACAACTAATTTTATGTGCAGGGGGGGTAGTAATTTTTTTTTTGGATCAACCAAGCTTTTTTGAATTACTTTTTGGTGCCTGGCACAAGATTCTGCCTTTTGAGCCAATATTTTCTGACCCAATATTGTGTTTTGTTACGGCTGTCTCACAAATAAAACACGGAAATTTTGTATGCCTGTTTTGTTGATCGAGAAGCATGGTGATGATTTTTAAATCACCGCAAATGATCCAGCCGTTGTTGTCATATTTTATTTTGTTGAGAACGAGAGTTAGGTTTTCATACCTTTCTTTTAAATGCACCGAGTATTTAACTGACGCAGTCGCCTATTGGTTTCCTTGATGAATTAATACAGCTTTAAAGTTCCTTTTTGACGAATCTATGAAAAGCCTCCATTCATCTTTATTGTAGGGAATCTTAAATTTTCTCATCAATCCAGGAACATCTGAGCAATAAATGAGGTTCTCGTCTTCTTCAAAATACTGAATAAATTCCTTTTCACGATTCCTGTACCAATAAAAAGTGGTTCCTTTGGCCAATAAGTTTTTTTCTTTCAATCTGAAGCCTAATAATTGAGTTGCCTCTTTCACAGACTAAGTACTGGTGCTTACCTGAGGTCACTGATAAGGATTCAAGAGTCGCTACAGGTTAACAGTGATTGCGACGGGAGGGAGGGATGATGAAGAGGTACATTGCGCTTTCCTAGGCTCTTTCCCAGGCTCGCGCTCTTCCCGGAATCTATCTAATTGGTGATCTGGATCAACATTGAAGCTTTAAAAGCCCTAAAATACTAACTGCGCTGTTGTAGTTTACCACAGAATGGTAATTTTGAGGGTTTCATCACGGTAAAATGTCAAAACACGAAGGAGAGTATGAGAGCAAAATACGTGAGAAATATTCATAAAAAACCACATAAAATTCAATTTTTCAAAAAAATGTGACGTGATAGACATTTTTTATGATTCTTTTCAAAATCAGTACTAAAAAATATGTTAAGTTTAGATGTCACATTCCTTGTATTTTTTTCATCGCAGGCCTGTGTAATGGGTCTTTTATTTATTAGTTAAAAATAAGTTAACAATACACAATTAAAAAATCTGTATATATATTTATAACTTAAAATATATATAAAAAAATTCTCCTTTTTTCCCCTTCTCATCTTTCACAAGCCGGTGACAAACGTGTATATTCTTAGAGAATTCTATGAAGAACTTTTTAACTGTAAAGAAGATCGGTACACCAATACGTTTTTGATTCTCAATAAGAAAGTGCAGTTCCCCATCTCAGGACATTTTTTGCGATGTCATGACTGAAAATCGACCAAGAAATATTTTTGCTCATTATCTTGTAACATTTAAAATTACAGGCTATTTCTCCCGTGTAACAGGGGAAAGTTATTTTAAATGATTATGTATACCTATGTATGTATTTTCGAACAATTCTATCCTTTTCTAGCAACCTTCGTGTATATTTTGTTTTCCCTATTAATTTGGTTACTTAGAACCACCAAGCTTCCTGTTGCATAAGTACCTTAAAGTAACTGGTGACGTTTAAACTTTGTAATCAGCGTCTCCCTATGACTGGCAATTAAAAAATCTGATTGGTTGACGGAGATGTACATGTTTTGTGGGCAGTCCGTGAGAGAAGTTGCCTGAATTCCTTTATATCCTATATTGTCTTTGATCCGTGATGTTTCACCAAGTCCCTTTGCCTTATTCAGATTCAAGTTGAACATTCTTCCACTTCTGTAATGAGACAAAATTCTTATCTCATATACAAATAAAAATAAATTAATGTAATGATCAACCTTAATAAAATCTATATTTATATAGAACAATATAAGAAATTAATAAGAAATCAACTGGGTGTCACGAATATTTCATAGACTATAAATTATACTAAAGAATATATGATACAATATAGAATGCATAGATAATAAGTATAAAAATAAATATAATAAATGCTAAAAAAATTGCTAACTTATCTACTCAGCATATAAAGTGGTAAAACAGATAACAAATTTGTCAACACATTCGTTGGTCAGCTGTATATCAAATATAAAACTTCTACTAAAATATTGTTGGCTGAAATAAAAAAATATAAAGAATTTAGCAATAATTGTATTAAATAAGTATAAACTAGCTCATAATTTTAAAAAAGGGCGTCATAAAGTTTTCCACAGAGTAAACTATTGCTCAAAATTTTATGATTTTAGGTTAAAACATTTACACTCAATTTTGTTTACATACATCCACAATTTGATTCTCTGGGTACAAATAAATATTTATGTGTTTAGTTAATTAGAAAATATTTATTCGGTATTTTTTTCAGGTATTTTTTTCATTTTATAAATCAGTTTAACACTTTAATGCATGGTGTATATTATTTGATGCTATTAAAAAGTAGCTTGTAGAATTTTTATATTTTCCTAAAACGAGTTTTCTTTTTGACTGTAGATAGATGGCAATCTTATAAACAACTTTCAAAATGTTCAAGTAATTTCTATTATTTTTAACTTTTTCTTTTGGATAGACACTTTATCATTTGTCAAACAGAGCTCATAAATTTAGTTTTTCTGCAAGTACATAAACTGAAGTCATGACATATGGCTTTATCTATAATAAAATTCTGTTTTACAGTACTTAATTCACATGCAATACAAAACAAATATTTTTCACAAAGTTATTCCTAATTTATAAATGGCAACTTATGTTTAAAAGGATAGCTGATAACTAACATGAAATGCTGTGGTATTCAGAGTTGTTTAAACTTCTTACCGTATACTTCAGAATATAAGCCGAGGGTACGAATTTTTTTCAAATATTCACCCAAAGCTCAAAATTCGTATATAAGCCAAAGTGAAAAAACAATTTCTAGAACGTTCAAATATGTCGCCAAAAATATCGCCAAGCAGGTAAAACAGAGAAATATTTTCCAATCAAGTTGCTTTAAATTAAAACGCTACACCAACACTTCTCACAACCTTTTTCGCCACAGCATCAAATTTAAATATCACCGAGGTAGAGTAGCTGTCGCACCGCTACTATACCTCAGTAGTACGTTTTAAAAAGGGGGAAGAAAAAGAACTTACATTTTAAATTTCAATTAATTTTATACGTCTTAATTAATCTCACAAATCCGAAATTAACTAAATTACTGCATCGAGCACGGTTTGACATCGTGGTGTTAGACCATGCAACCAATGGTATTTTTACTTAGACGCTAACAAGTTTCAATTCTAGAAACCCTATATAAAGATAACTTTTCCCTCAATTTAATTAGCATAAGTTTAGAAAATAAAAAAGAAAAAGATGCTGTGTTTAACAATTCATCGATTGTTTTAAGGGTTATGTAAAATTGTGTTTATTAGAAAATTAGCAGATCCGTTACCTTATAGTACTGTTGTTTTGAAGCGATTGTACCACAGGTAAGAGTCATTTTAAATTTATTTTTCAATTTTTATGATATTTAATTTCAAATATTGTTACAACCTTTATTTACTTTCTGCCATTATACATTTTTTCTGTTCTTTACTGATTTTTTTTTTTTACCATTTCGTTAATTTTTGCCGATTTATGTGACTTTTTGTCACCAACAGTAAAAAAGTTGCCCCAAAACACATTTATTACAGCAGTTCTGTGGACTCGTATATAATCCAACCCCACACTTTAGGTCTTTAAAAAGCCCTAGAAATTTTCGGCTTATACACAGAAATATACGGTATTTATTTTATTCTGTACAATTAATAATAACTTTATGCATTATTATGTAATCATTATGTAATAGGAAAAAATGTCTCTCATTAAAATGTTAATTAATCATAATTTTTATGTTAAAATAGAACAATGCTTCACAAATTTCATCACATAATTTCCTTATGACTACTATAAATTGGAAATGAAGAATAATCTATTCATTTTTATTTTCTATACTGCTCTTATCAGAACACAAAGTAAAATTTTAATTACTTTATCATAAAAGTGCATATATATAATTGAATATGGATGCATTTTAAAATGTATATTAATGAATCATTTTTATATGTCGCCAACGGCCAAAAACGTCGCCTAAACACGTATATATTACATTTGTTCCATGGACCCGTATATAAGCCGACAACCCACTGCCAGTGTTTAAAAAATTCCAAAAACTCACGTCTTATACATGGAAATATACGGTATTTATCTTATTTTGCACAATCTATAATAATTTTATCTATGGAAGAAATCATCGGAATAATTGGAAGAATAATCGGAAGAAATTAGTTACATTAATGTGTTAATTAACAATACATTTGTGTTAAAATAGAACAATGTTTCACAAATTTTATAACATATTTTCCTCTATGACTACCATAAAGTGGAAATGAAGAATAGTTTATTATAATATAATTTCTATACTGCGCTTATCAGAACACAAAATAAAACAATTTTGATGTATGTACGTCCTGACAACTTTGCCATCTCGTATAAAAACGGAGTAAACATTCTCGTAATTAAAACAATATGGACCGAAACTGACAAATGGAAAACGAAAAGAAAAGACGTGACGTAAAATAATTTTCTGTCAAGACAGCAGATGTAACTAATAATGAATTCGGGACATAATGACTGCAGTTCCGTTTAGTTTTTCATTAAATTATTGTGAATCTTCCATTTTCACGACACTTAGAAATAGCTTTTCAGGAAAAGGGAAAATTAAAAGTGTAATTACTTTACCATAAAGTGTATATATAATTGAAAATGGATGCATTTAAATGTGTATATTAGTGAATCATTTTTATTTGTCACCAACGGCCAAAACCGTCGCCTAAAAAGATATGTATTACATTTGTTCCATGAACACTAAATATAAGCCGACCCCCCCCCCCCTTAATGGTTCAAAAGACCCCATCAATTATCGGCTTATATACGGAAATATATGATATGTATTTTATTTTGCACAATCTAAAATAACTTTATATATCAATAGATAATCGGAAGGAATTCTCACATTAAAGGGTTTATTAATCATATTTTTTATGTTTAAATAGAACAATGCTTCACAAATTTCATAACATAATTTTCTCTATGACTACTAGAAAGTGGAAATGAAAAATAATCTATTACAATTTTATTTCTATACTGCGCTTATCAGAGCATAAAATAAAACAATTTTTATGTATGTGCATGCTGATAACTTTGTCATCTCATATAAAAAAGGCGTAAATATTTTCGTAATTAAAATGATATGAACCGACACTGACAAATTGAACACGAAAAGACTTGACGCAAAATAATTGACTGTCAAGACAGCAGATGGAACTAATAATGAATTCGGGACATAATGATTGCAGTTCCGCTTAGTTTTTCATTAAATTATTGTGAATCATCCATTTTCACTACACTTAGAAATAGCTTTCCAGGAAAAGGGAAAATTAAAATTGTAATTACTTTATCATAAAAGTGCGTATATATAATTGAATATGGATGCATTTAAATGTGTATATTAATAAATCTTTTTTTTGTCTCCAAAGGCCAAAAATGTCACCTAAAATATGTGTATTACAGCTGTTGTATGGACGAGTATATAAGCCAACCCCCCACTTTCAGTATTTAAAAAGCCCCATTAATTCTCGGCTTATACACGTAAATATACAGTATATATTTTATTCTTTACAATCTATAATAAAATCATGTATCTATAGGTAATAGGATGAAAGGACTCACATTAAAGTTTTAATTAATCTAACTTTTTATGTTAAAATAGAATAATGTTTCACAAATTTCATGAAATAATTTTCTCTATGACTTCTATAAGGTCGAAATGAAAAATAACCTATTACAATTTGTTTTCTATACTGCGCTCATCAGAACAGAAAATAAAACAATTTTTACGTATCTTCGTTCTGACAACATTGTCGTCTCGTATAAAAAAAGCGTAAACATTTTCGTAATTAAAACAATATGAACCGAAACTGAGAAATGGAAAACGAAAAGAAAAGACGTGACGTAAAATAATTGTCTCTCAAGACAACAGATGGAACTAATAATGAATTCAGGACATAATGACTGCAGTTCGGCTTAGTTTTTCATTAAATTATTGTGAATATTCCCTTTTCGTGACACATAGAAATAGCTTTTCAGGAAAAGGGAAAATTAAAAGTGTAATTACTTTCTCATAAATGTGCGTATGTATAATTGAATATGGATGCATTTAAATGTGTATATTAATGAATAATTTTTGTCTCTCGCCAACGGCCAAAAACATTACCTAAAAGCATATGTATTACATCTGTTGCATGGATACGTATATAAACCGATCCCCCATTTTAGGTCTTTGAAAAGCCCAATAACTTTTCGGCTTTTACACGGAAATATACGGTATGTATTTTATTCCGCACAATCTATAATAACTTTATGTATCGATAGGTAATAGGAAGAAATGACTCACATTAAAGGGTTAATTAATTATACTTTTGATGTTAAATAGAACAATGTTTCACAAATTTTATAACATAATTTTCTCTATGACTTCTATAAAGTAAAAATGAAGGATAACCTATTACAATTTTGTTTGCATACTGCGCATATCAGAACACAAAATAAAACATTTATGTATGTAGTCCTGACAACTTTGTCATCTCGTATAAAAAAGGCGTAAACATTTTCGTAATTAAAACAATATGAACCGAAAATGACACATAAAAAATGAAAAGAAAAGACGTGACGTCAAATAATTGTCTGTCAAGAGAAGAGATGGAACTAATAATGAATTCCGGACATAATGGCTGCAGTTCGGCTTAGTTTTTCATTAAATTGTTGTGAATCTACCCTTTTCACGACACTTAGAAATAGCTTTTCAGGAAAAGGGAAAATTAAAAGTGTAATTACTTTACCATAAAGGCTCGTATATATAATTGAAAATGGATGCATTTAAATGTGTATATTAATGAATTCTTTTCATTTGTCACCAACGGCCAAAAACGTCGCCTAAAAACATATGTAATACATCTGTTCCAAGGACGCTAAATATAAACCGACTCCCACTTTAGGTTTTAAAAAGCCCCACAAATTCCAGGCTTACACACGGAAATATACGGTATATATTTTATTCTGATTAATCTATAGTAACTTTATGAATCCATAGGTAATAGGAAAAAATGACTCACATTAAAGGTTTAATAAGTCATATTTTTTATGCTAAAATACAACAATGTTTCACAAATTTTATTACGGGTTTTTTTATATGACTACAATAAAGTGGAAATGGAAAATAATCTATTTCATTTTATTTCCCATAGTGCTCTTATTAGAATACAAGTTAAAACAATTTTTATGTATGTATGTCCTGACAACTTTGTCATCTCCTATAAAAAAGGCGTAAACATGTTCGTAATTAAAACAATATGAACCGAAACTGACATATGGAAAACGTAAAGAAAAGACGTGAGGCAAAATAATTGTCTCTCAAGACAACATATGGAACTAATAATGAAGTCAGGACATAATGACTGCAGTTCCGCTTAGTTTTTCTTTAAATTATTGTGAATCTTCCCTTTTCATGACACTTCGAAATATCTTTTCAGGAAAAGGGAAAATTAAAAGTGTAATTTCTTTATCATAAAAGTGAGTATCTATAATTGAATATGGATGCATTTAAATGTGTATATTAATGAATCATTTTTATCTGTCGCCAAAGGCCAAAAACGTCACCTAAAAACATATGTATTACATCTGTTGCATGGACACGTATATAAGCCGATCCCATTTTAGGTCTTTGAAAAGCCCCATATATTTTCGGCTTATACACGGAAATATACGGTATGTATTTTATTCAGCACAATCTATGATAACTTTATGTATCAATAGTTAATAAGAAGAAATGACTGATATGAAAGTGTTAATTAATTATACTTTTTATGTTAAAATTGAACAATGTTTCACAAATTTCATAACATAATTTTCTCTATGACTACTAGAAAGTGGAAATGAAGAATAATCTATTACAATTTTATTTCTATACTGCGCTTATCAGAGCATAAAATAAAACAATTTTTATGTATGTGCGTGCTGACAACTTTGTCATATCATATAAAAAAGGCGTAAATATTTTCGTAATTAAAATAATATGAACCGACACTGACAAATGGAAAACGAAAATAAAAGACGTGACGTAAAATAATTGTCTGTCAAGACAACAGATGGAACTAATAATGAATTTGGGACATAATGACTGCAGTTCGGCTTAGTTTTTCATTAAATTATTGTGAATATTCCCTTTTCGTGACACATAGAAATAGCTTTTCAGGAAAAGGGAAAATTAAAAGTGTAATTAC
>CM063509.1:101043568-101048568 GCA_032207245.1 Pardosa pseudoannulata
CAAAAGCCGGGATATCTCACGAACTATGCATAACATCAAACGTGAACAATTATATCAAGGTATGATTTTCGAAATAAGATTATCCTAACTCTCAGCAGTTTAACAAAGAATATCCTACTACATTCAATTTTTCTGTGACTTTTTAAAAAGGAAATAAAAATTTTTTTTTCGAAAATGCCAAATTCAGATCCCAACGACTCCATGTCGGAAACAGCGCAGGCCAACTCAATTCAGCGGACTCTTTTACCACCCTTTGTGGACTCAAAATTTAGTTCAATGACGATATTCTTAGATAATTTAAAAAGATTTTGCGATGAGAAATTAAATGAAACCTAGAAAAAGAAAATTCTTCCCCAATGTCTGACTGGTGACAATTTCAAGTTTTACTATGATAATCGACTTAACGAACTATCCTTTGATCGCGCTTCGAAATTCCTGATTGAAGTTTTTGATATCACAAGGAAGGAGGAAATACAAATTTTTCATTCACTACAATTCCGTGAGGGAGACGATTTGATACAATTCTTTACTAAGAAACTGTCTCTGGCGAAACGACTGGGTTTTGATGACCCTGCAACTATCGAATATTTAACTCTTGCACTCCCAAAACATTATCAACGATTTATGCTCATGAAAGACATTTCATCGCCAACTGAGTGGGTAAGCGTAGTGCGTCAACTCCACAACATTTCAAATTCACCGAGTCAGGGAAACAACTTCAATGCTGAACGGCCTTGGTACGGAGGAGCAATTCGAAACAGGCGACCAGTGAACGGCGCTGACCTTCAGCAGAGCGGCTCGTACTCTGGAGCACATCGAAATACCAGACCCTGGAGACAACAGCCTGGTAGACAAGAAAATATGGGACACTTCGGACATCCAACACACTCAGACGGACAAAACCAAAGCTGACAAATAGTTGTAAGGTCTCAGGTATCACATTCCACATTTTTCACCCTTATTGACACTGGATCAAGTGTGTCTATCATTTCACAAAATCTTTTTCAAAAAATTAAAATTTTTAAATTTCTAAAAACAAAAAATAAAGTAATAAAACAAACAAAAGATGACATACAAGTGTCACATATAATTTCAGTAATGTTAAGAATTGGAAAATTAGTTAAAAATGTAGAATTATATGTTGTTGATACTTGTTTACCATATATATTGTTAAGTTTACCACATATTAGATTATTTAAACTAAGCATTAATTTCCAAGAGATGACAGTGTTACAATTTGGTTATGAAATTCCTTTATGCAATAATTCTAAATTTTATAAAGTAACCTCTAACCATGTGCATGAAAATGTGTATAACAATTCTAAGAGAAATAACATAAGTAAACAATGTGTAAATAAAGGTTTTGATGAGCATCTGACAGGCAGTAAAGCCATGGATAAATTTTATGAGAATAAATATGCACAAGAAATTAAAAAGAGTACACAAGAAACTAAATGTAAAAATTTTGATGAGGGGGGGGGTGAAATTCAACTTTGTGATGATTTGCTTAAAACTATGTTTACCCAACCCAGTGAGGTTTTGGACCAATTGACACCAGATCCAACATCTGAGGATTGGCACAAATTAACAGAAATTTTGAACAAACACAATAATATTTTCTCGAGTAATAAGTATGATGTAGGACAATTAAGATGTGAACCCCAACGAATACACTTGACTTCAGATTTACCTGTGACCTTAAGACCATACAGAGCATCACATGCAGACAATATTGAAATTAAAAAACAAATTGATGAGTTATTAGCAGCAGGATTTATAAAACCATCAAGCAGCCCATATGCAGCACCAGTGACTCTTGCTTATAAAAAGGGGGAGGGAAAAACCAGACTTTGTATTGATTTCAGGAAACTCAACAGTATTAGTCGTATTGACTCTGAACCAATTCCACGAATTGATGACCTTTTGGACCAACTAACACATGCAAAATTTTTAGCAGGTTATTGGCATTTGACTATTCATGAGAAAGATACAGAAAAATTAGCATTTACAACAAACTGTGGACTTTATGAGTGGGTTAGACTACCTTTTGGTTGGAGAAATGCTCCAAGTGTTTTTCAAAGAGCAATCAGGCAAATTCTCAACAAATACCAAATTAAATATGCTCTGAATTACTTCGATGACATTATAATATTTTCAGACAATTTTGATGAACACATGAAACACTTAGAAGAAATTTTTGAAATTTGTAAACAAGAGAACATAAAGTTAAAGAAATCAAAATGTCAGTTTGCTCAAAAAGAGATAAAATTTTTAGGTTATGAAATATCACATGGGAAATACACACCCCACAACACAAACATTGAAACAATTAAGAAATTGCTACCACCAAGGAATGTTAAGGACTTACAAAGATTTTTAGGGTCAATTAATGTTTATCAGAAATTTATAAAAGACTATGCAAAACTTAGAATCCCATTAAATAAGTTACTTAAAAAAGACACAAAATAGTTTTGGTCAGATGAATGTCAAAATTCCTTTCAATAACTAAAAGATATACTAATTTCTAGACCTGTGTTAACATTATATAATCCAAATTATCTTTGACAACTCTATGTTGATGCCAGTCAAGAGTCTGTCGCTGGAGTATTAAAACAAAAGCATCCTGATGGAACATTACATCCAATTACTTTTCACAGTAGACAGCTTAAACCACATGAAAAAAACTATGCAATTACAGAATTAGAATGCCTTGCAATAATTGATGCCATTGATAAATTTCATTGTTATTTACATGGGAAAAAATTCACAATTTATTCGGATCATTCTGCATTACAATATCGTAAGAGTGTTAAAAATTTAACTGGGAGACTGTTCAGATGGTCATTAAAACTTTCAATGTATGATTATGAAGTAGTTTATATAAAAGATGCTAGCAATCACGAAGCTGATATGTTATCGAGAAACCCAATAAGTCATTTTGTATCACCATACTGTTATTTTTTAAGCACTGATGAAATTATTGATTTTCAAAAATCTGATAATGTAAATGGTAAACACTTTAAAGAATATGATGGTGTATTAACTGTAAAAAAGAAAAATTTGGTAAAAATTGTGGTACCACCCTCACTAAGAACAAAATTGATTAAGTTAGCCCATGAAAAATTTGGTCACCCAGGTGTGAAGAAAATGTTAAGTCTAATATCTCCTATTTATTTTTGGCAAGACATAATCATAGACATTTCAAATTATGTAAAATGTTGTACAACCTGTCAAATGAACAAAAAGTCAACACAAAAGAAATTTGGACTAATGGAAAGTATACCCATTGCAAATGAACCATTTGATCTGATTTCTATTGACACAATTGGTGGGTTTAATTACTATAATTCAACAAAGAAATATCTTCACCTTGTAATTGATCATGCCACGAGGTATATTTGGACCTTTCCTTCAAAAAGTGTAACCAGTGAAACCTATGCAAACTGTTTAAAACAGATTTTTAATATTCAGACCCCAAAACAAATATTAAGCGACAGAAATGCAGCATTCACATCCAATAGATTTAGGAAATTTTTGCAACATAATAATATAAACAACTTTTAACTTCTGCACATAGACCTCAATGCAATGGAAAAAATGAAAGATGTAATGGTACAATAGTAGCCAAATTAAAATGTAAGGTAAATTCATCATCCAGAAAAATTCCATGGACTAAAATTTTAGAAGTAACTTTCGAATATAATAATTAACCTCATTCAGTAACTGGTTTTCCACCTGCTTACCTGATGTTTGGAACACTGCCTTATAAATCACCATTACCTAATCGAGTAACTTTAAATTAGCCTTCAGTTGATAGAGCTAGACAAATTGCAGTCCAAAGGACAATTCAGCACCATAAAATTAATAAGGCTAGGTATGATAGACACTATGTTGACACAAATTTTAAAATTGGAGATTTAGTAATTTTTGAAGAATTTAAATATCCAAATTCAAGAAAATTAGATCCACCCTATTCAGGCCCATATACTATTGTTAAAAAATTATCAAATGTGAATTTTGAAATTACAAAGCCAAATCAATATACAGGTAAACAAACTGATGTAGTTCATTCTACAAGGCTGAGACATTTTAACCCATAAACCAAATTTCAATTGAAAAAATAATGTGATGAGACAACTGAAAATTTTTCTCATTGTGAGGGGGGGGGGGAATATACTGGGGATTTATAGAATGTTGTTGAAATTTTTGAAATTGTGTTTTGATTTAATTATGATATTAGTATTACATAAATTGTTTTTTTTAACTGAAGATGTTTTGATGCACCATGAAGATGTATAACAAATTTTGTTCATCTATAGAGTCAATTTTATTGCTGATTTTGACATAAGAACTGATGATGTCATGATGTTTTGAATTTTGTTCTATTTTAATTAATTAAGGAAGGTTTTTGATGTTGCTGTTTTTATAATTAATTAAGTTGATTTTTGCTACTATTATATTTTTGATGATTAATTTTAATTGCCCAGGGAGTTTTCTGTTCTAAATTTAAATTGCCCAGGAAGAAAAACATCCCCAAAAAACCATACTACTTTTTCCATTAGGAAAATAAACCTAATGACATTAAGATTTATGACTTTGTAACCGACTTGGCCTGGATGAAGGTTCCCAGCCAGAAAACGTCCAGGTTTTTTTTTCCCTTTACACAGACCTACGTCCCGCCTAGGAGTGTGTATCCTAAGTGCCACTCATCACACATGACAGGATTTTGTCCTTGTCATGATTCAATTTGCGACTGGTGTGTGTTGACATGGAATGTCACCCACCAACAGCACGTCTTCTGCTGGGGAAGACAAAAACCCTACACAAACAGACACAAACAAGAGTCACACACCTGTTTTAAACAGAATGTATACACTATTGTAAACACTATATTGTTTTGATCTTACTTTTGCCACATAATGAGTGATTTTCATTATGACACCTTTTTTACTTGTGAGATTATAAGTTACTGAGTGATATTTGAGAAATACTATGATGAA
>CM063509.1:101056068-101063568 GCA_032207245.1 Pardosa pseudoannulata
ATATGTATACCCACCATCGAAATAAAATGCATTTTCAGTGAGACCCACAAAGTTTTCGTGATTAGACAGGTCTTATTTATCTTACTTGTATCGTAATAGCTTCAGCTCCCACACGTTAAATTCCACTTATATTGGAAAATGTCGGGGTATAATCTAAAAATACGAAGATAAATCGTAATTTAGTTAATTTATGATAACATGTAAACCGATTTATTTGAAAAGATTAATGTAATCAAAGGAAATTATGAATAGAAAAAAATAATGTTTGCCGGAAAAATAGCTTTACAGGGCAATTTTAAGAAAGTCTACGCAGAATTCCGGGATATATAAATTACTTTAGTTTAAAATTCATGAGAATAATTTTTCATTCTAAATTATGCATCGCAGGAATGCTAAATACAGCAGAAATCTTTTCACCGCACAAATTACATTCATAATTCTTTCTCTTATTAAATAGCCAGCGTAAAAGGAATTAAACAAAGGGAAGCCCCTGGGAAAATTTGAATTATATTCTACCGTAATTTTATTATTAATCTGAGCTCATAATACAATGTACTTAAGAGGTACTAATAACAATGAATGAATATTTTATATTGAAATATATTACTGCTTAGAATTTATTTGTTATACAGTTACACGTTTTGAGAAAAAGCCTGGATTAAAATTATTTTGTATTGCTTGTGTTTTTGTAAAAAATAAAGGATATTCAAAATGTAAAAGTTCTTCTAGTATTTTTACTTAAAAGGCACTAATAATAATGAATTAATATTATATTTAGAAATATTTAACAGTGTAGACTTTATTTTTTATACATTTACATGTTTTGAGAAGGAGCCTGTATTAAAAGTATTTTGTATTGATTGTGTTTTTGTTCAAAATTAAGGATATTTAAATTGTAAAAATGCGGGAAGTATTTAGACTGAATAGGTACTAATAACAATGATTGAATATTTTATATTTAAGTATATTATTGAGCAGAATTTATTTGTTATACAGTTACATGTTTTGAGAAGAAGCCTGTATTAAAATTATTTTGTATTACTTGTGTTTTTGTTCAAAATTAAGTATATTTAAAATGTAAAAATGCTTTTAGTATTTTTACTTAATAGTTACTAATAACCATGAATCAATATTATATTTTGAAATATATTACAGTGTAGAATGTATTTGTTATACAGTTACAGGTTTTGAGAAAAAGTATGTATTAAAACTATTTTGTATTGACTGTGTTTTTGTTCAAAATTAAGGATATTTAAAATATAAAATATCTGGTAGTATTTGTACTTAATAGGTACTAATAACAATGAATGAAAATTATATTTTGAAATAAATATATTATTGCGTAGAATTTATTTGTTATACAGTTAAGTGTTTTGAGAAGAAGCCTCTATTAATATTATTTTGTATTGCTTGTGTTTTTGTTCAAAATTAAGGATGTTAAAAATGTAAAAACGTTTGTAGTAATTTTACTTTAGATGTACTTATAACGACGAATTAATATTTTATATTGAAATATATTATTGCTTATGATTTATTTTTTATACAGTTACACGTTTTGTGGGGAAGCCTATATCAAAATTATTTTGTATTACTTGTGTTTTTCTTTAAAATTAAGGATGTTAAAAATGTAAAAGCGCCAGTAGTACTTTTACTTAAGATGTACTTATAACAACGAACAAATATTTTATATTACGGTTTATGATTTATTTGTTATAGAATTACCCGTTCTGTAGCTTGTATCAAAATTATTTTGTATTGCTTGTATTTTTGTTCAAAATTAAAGATGTTAAAAATGTCAAAATGCTGGTAGTATTATTGCTTAAAAGGCACTACTAACAATGAATGATTATTACATTTTGAAATATATTGTAGTGTAGAATTTATTTGTTATACAGTTACACGTTTTAAGAAGAAGCCTGTATCTCAAAATTATTATCGAATACTTATGTTTTTGTTCAAAATTAAGATTGTTAAAAATGTAGAAACGCTAGTAGTATTTTTACTTAGAGGTCAAAAGTTTTACTTAAGAGGTACTTATAACAATGAATATATATTTTACATTAAAATATATTACTGCATATAATTTATTTGTTATGCAGTTACACGTTTTGAGGAAAAGCCTGTATTAAAGTTATTTTGTATTATTTGTGTTTTTATTCCAAATTCAGGATGTTAAAAATGTAGAAACTCGAGTAGTACTTTTACTTAAGATGTACTTATACCATTTTGAATATTTTATATTGGTAAATTACTGCTTATAATTTATTTGGTATACAGTTACACGTTTTAAGAACAAGCCTGTAATAAATTATTTTGTATTGCTTATGTTTTTAATGAATGAATATTATATTTTGAAATATATTACAGTGTAGAATTTATTTGTTATACAGTTACACGTTTTGAGAAGAAACTTGTATTAAATTTATTTTGTATTGGTTGGGTTTTTGTTCAAAATTAAGGATATTTAAAATGTTAAAACTCTGGTATTATTTTTACGTAATAGGTACTAATAACAAATATTGAATATTATATTTTAAAATATATTACAGTGTAAAATTCATTTGTTATACAGTTACACATTTTGAGATGAAGCCTGTACCAAATTATTATCTATTAGTGTCTTTTTATCAAAATTAAGGATATTAAAAATGTAGAAACGCTAGTAGTATTTTTACTTAATGGGTACTAATAACAAAGAATGAATATTATATTTCAAAGTATATTACAGTGTAGAATTTATTTGTTATACAGTTATACGTTTTGAGAAGAATCATGTATTAAAATTATTTTGTATTCCTTGTGTTTTTGTTCAATATTAAATATGTTAAAAATGTAAAAATGCAAGTAGTACTGTTACTTAAGAGGTACTTGTAACAATTACGAATATTTATTATTGAAATAAATTACTGCTTAGAATTTACTTGTTATACAGTTACCCTTTTCCAGAAGTAACATGTGCCAAAATTATTTGGTATTACTTGTGTTGTTGTTGAAAATTAATGATGTTAAAAATGAAGAAACACTGTTAGTATTTTTAAAGAATATTAAATTTGTCTTTGTTCGCAAGAAAACTTATTCTTATTGAATCCAATATTTCCATTTCCGTAATATATTTTCTTACATATTTTAAGCTATAAAAACGAAAATAGTGGTATATCGGCATTATTACGAGCATAAGCAAAAGAAATAAAGTTGACAGTCGTCCTTCACTGTACAAACTACTGTACACTGTAAGTTGACACTTTAGGATGACAACCAAAAGCATAAAATAATTTTTAAAATTTATGTTATTAATTATTTTTTAAAAAAGCATCACTACGATTACATAAAAGATATTAAAGCGTCCTATTGATAAAGTTAGTAAAGATGCACTTAAATAAGTCAAGGAATCCAGCCGGTTCCAAATAACCCCTCTCCTTTTCAACTTGTTCTACACATATAACATAAGTCTACACATACTTATACTTTGTCTAATATCACTAACATTGTAGAAGACTAGATTGTACAAATCTTCAATATTGTCAACAATGATGTAATAATAGTGTAGCTGTAATTTCATAATACTAGTTTAGTAAATGATTCTCAAATTTCAGGTTGATAAATTATTCGAGTAACAACTCATATACAATTTTACTTTATTCATATTCTCCACTTTGCTTATCATAGATTTAAATTGAATCTCAGGTTTCATTTAATAACCATCGGTGAACCAAAAGTAGATAATATTACACAAAAGTAGTGCGCGTTAGTCGTGAATTATACTATATGATAAAATGAGAGTTTAGGCTTTAGCCTTCAAATTTCGGAACTATAAGTTGCGGCCAATACAATGAAAGGTCATTAATTATTTGCATAAATGAATGTTCGATAGCCCACATTTGATTAAAATTAGTTAAGAATGGAAAGTAGAATAGTACCAGTTAATCAATAGTCATTTCAAACTTTCCTTTATTAACACTAGATTTACGGACCGAGCCAATTTATCTCATTACAAATTTGGTCACTATACATATTACTATATATATATATATATATATATATATATATATATATATATATATATATATATATATATATATATATATATAACTTTAATATTACTTTTCAAAAACATACGTTGGTAATAAAATATATGTAAACTTTCATTCCTCTTTCCTGCAGACCCATTTATTTTGCTTTATCAAATGTGGTATACGTATTTTCATGGTTGTGAGCCAATTTGACTCATAGAATGTATATGAAAAATAAATATAGAAATAAATATAGTATAAAACAAATATAAAGTATGAAGTATGTAGAGTATAGTATAAAGTAAATATAGAATAGAAGTCGATAACACTTCCATTCCAATGAGAGAAATTCATGCTACTGACGCACGGAAGAATTGTAAAGTTCAACAATCACGCAAAAGAAATAGATGTAGAAACCATTGTGCTAAATATAATATAAATGATTGCGGTAAATGTGTTTCAAAAATAGATTTTATATGTAAATAAGTTTTCCATGATATGTTTGATAATAAGCATTTCATTTAAATTATTTTTCAACTATTTTCTTTGCAAAAAAACTTTTTCTTGTATGAGTCAAATTGGCTCACTTCAGTAAAAATGGGTATAGGATCAACATCCATAAATCTAGTGTTAAAAACACCCCATGTTCACTTTTACATATAATAGGTACGTTTTTCTTTATACCCTTAAGGATAAATCTCATCTTATATCATAAACATTTGAGGATAATATACAAAAATATAAACAATAATAAAGTTATGAGGTTAATATAATGTGTAACTACATCAGTCACGCTAAAAAATTTAATCAAATAATTTTTTCTTTTAAATTTTGAAAATTGTTGTGAATTTACAAATATTTCTTCCAAAATTATGGTTTGTGGCTTTTAAGAACCCATTTCTTCCAAACAAACTGTTGATAATAATTCCTTTTACTCTTTAACAATCAGACAATGAAATTTCAAATGTCATCTGGTTTCAGTCCAGTACCCGAAATTTTGCATGTTACCATCCCCCACTCAGTTTTTTTTCTTCAACCATCAATATAGGAATAAAGGTCTAATCCCATCTCTTAATGAGGAATGACCCAATACTTTTTTTTCTATAATTTCATAATAGTAACGAAAACTTTTAAAAAATTCAGGTTCATGAGCTATTTAAGCAAGGTAACGCATGTACTATTTTACTTTATTAAAATCTTTCACTTTGCTTATAATATATTTCAATTGAATCTCAGATTTTATTTAATAACCCACGGTGAACAAGAAGTAGATAACGTCACACGAAAGTAATGTGTGTTAGTTGTGATTTTAACTATATGATAAAATGATAGTTTAGGCATTAGTCTTCAAACATTAGATCTATAAGCTGTGGCCAATGTAATGCAAGGTCATTAATTATTTGCATAAATGAATCTCCAATAGCCCATATTTGATTAAAATTAGTTAAGAATAGAAAGTAGAATGGTACCCGTTAAACAATAGTCATCTTAAACTTTGCTTTATTAAAAACACTCCATGTTTAATTTTACATATAATATGTACATTTTTCTTTATACCCTTTAGTCTAAAATCTTATTTTATATCATAAACATTTAAGGATAATATACAAAAATATGAATAATAAGGAAGTTATGAGATTAATACAAAGTGTAACTAAATCTGTCACTTTAAAGAAATTAATAAAATAATTTTTTACTTTTAAAATTCGAAAATTTTTGTTAACTTAAAAATACTTGTTCCACCTTTATAGTTTGTAGATTCTATGAATCCTTTTCTTCCAAACAAACGGTTGATAATAGTTCCTTTAACTCTTTAACATTTAGACAATGAAATTTCAAATGTCCTCTGGTTTCCACTCTAATACCCAAAAGTTTTCCCCCTATTAAGTCTGTGTTGAACCCCCTATTAAATCTTTTTATTCAATTATCAATCTAGAAATAAAGGTCGAATCCCATCTCTTAATGTTGAATAATCCAATACAATCTTCTCTATGATTTCATAATACGAGGCTCATCCAGAAAGTAAGCTTCCTGATGTTTTCCCCTTTAAAGTAAACGTAATTAGCCGTGTCAGTTGCGCAGGCGTAACAGATCTACGACGTATCAATCATATGCCCGCTGGACAGGTCCCGACTCCTGCCAGTAGCATGGTAGCAGTGGTCCGAAATGGAAACTCTAATTCCTTCTCCCACCACCTGCAAGGATCGGTCGATGATCTTGAATGCACAAAGCATTGTGCCAATTCAAATTCATCGTCAGCTCTGTCAGGTCTAAGAGCCGAAACTGACACCCGAACACAAAATTCAACGCTTAGGAGCAGCACTGACATTTCTGCTACGATATCACGATAATGGAGACAAGTTGATCTACAGAACCACCACGGTCAATGAGACTTGGATTTCGTACTTTACCCCGGAAACCAAGCAACTGTCATTGCATTGGCGTCATGGTGGATTTTCGGTCCTGATTAAATTCAAACAGACGCTGTAGGTACGGTAAGGGATATGCGCGCTGGTAGATCTATATGCCGGAACCACATACGGCACCAAATATAAGATGGAATATTGTCACGAAGATTCGAATGAACACATCGTTTAACCTAATAGACGAATTTATTGAGGCTAAGTGGCAACTCGCAACCTTGCAAGATCGAGAAGTTCCCTACAACTAGTGGGTATCAGTTTTTATACCCCAACGGAATATTGAGATATAACTGATTTGCACAGTAAAGAAATATCTAGAACAGGGGTCTCAAATCTTTCCAGCCTTAGGGCCATACTGATTACTCCAGTAAGTTCCGAGTGCCAAAACCATATTATCATTGTTGCCGGTGGTAAAAAGTGAAATAGTCCACTGATGGAAAAAAAAGTCCGAAAACGTACGCAACGTTTAAAAAAGGCTGCAAATCGGACTAAAGTCAACAAAACGGCAACGCTGCATATTATTAATTTTCCTGTCATTATCTGTAATTTCTAGATTAGTCGTAGAGTACGAGCCATGAGGAGTAACGTGACACGACTTCTGGTGGACACAAGCGGAAATAGGTAGTACCTTCATCGCTCACAGATGGCGCTAATACCACGTACAGAATAATCTCGTTAGTTCGAGAAAGTTCTGGTGTCTTCCACTCACTTCTAGATGGCAGTAATTGGAATATATAAGAAGGCAAGTGGCGCAACCACAAGTCAGTTCCTATGACACTGTTGTGAAATAAAAGAGCGCGTACCCCCTTAAAACGTGTTTGTGCCTGTTTAAGTTTAAGACATCTTTGTAACAGTATTTTGATTTGAATTGTTGCTTTTGTGTGTGATTTAGTAGTACTGAAAAGAAGCTAAAAATTGATAGTGAATGCAGAAAATTCAACATTCAGTATTTCGTAATTGAGTCCAGTAACAAGGCGCTATGTTTGATTTGCAATGAAAGCATAGCTGTTCTCAAAGAATATAACATTAAACGTCATTATGAAACAAAACATTTTCAAAATTACTCA
>CM063509.1:101071068-101073568 GCA_032207245.1 Pardosa pseudoannulata
TGCAGCCATGGATTTGAAGGAGTTTTTCGAATTTATGATGAATAAATGAAATACAGAAGCATTAAAAGTTTTATCTTGTAATTTTGTTCGTCAAGTTAGGCCATAACATTTGTGAAATTCTTTCGAAAACTTGAAAATAACTTAAGTTTCAGCATATTTTTGGAGATAGAAAAGGTAATATTAAGTAAAGATAAAAGGTAAGTTTTGTAAAACAGAAGTATTTCAAACAGTAGACATAGATAATCAGTGATTAAAATTAGATGTAAGTTAAATTTTATCATTTTACTGGGTTTTTAGATAATGTTTCATGATAATAACTGTATATAAGAGTCTATCATGAATGATTAATCAAAGGATTAAAATTTTAACTTAAAATGTTATTTGACTGAAAACATCCTAAAAACCTAGGGTATAAAATGTACCTGTAGGATTAGTGTTATATATATATATATATATATATATATATATATATATATATATATATATATATATATATATACACATATATATACATATATATGTATGTATATATATATATATATATATATATATATATATATATATATATATATATATACAGTAGAACCTCCATAAGTTGACCACCCAAGGGACTGTAACTAAGTGGTCAACATACGGAGGTGGTCAACTTAGGGAATTTTTTAAACATATTTACTATAGTACATACTATAGTATATATTAGAAAAAAGTAGGCTTTTTTCGTATTTTTTAAGGAAAAATTTAGAAAAAAAATTAGCACTTACTCATTTTTATTTTTACTGAAGGTACAGCACATTTTTCAAATTTTGAAAAATGATTCAAATTTTGTTTGAGTCCTCTTTTTGTTCATTTGGTAATTACAAAAAGCAATTTTACATTTTACAAGTCCATTAAGCTTGCTTGGGCATTTTTCTTCAGCGAAATCTTTAAGTTGCTCCATCATGCGCTTTACATAGTCTTCCTTCAGAGTTGGGTAGTTTTCAGTTTGATCGTCACTTGGATCATCATCCTCTTCGCCGTCCTTTTCTCGTATCTTAGAGTCCTCGCTGTGCTTAGATTGCCTCTGGGTCTGGTTCAACACATGTTACTAACTCATCGTTCATGGTAACATAATCTTCAAAATTAACTCCATCAAAAACTGGCAAGGGAGATAGAGGAAGCTCATGCTCTTGCACCGGTGTTGTAGCTGTAACAAATCCAGCTTTCTTGTAGAAGTGGCTTGAGTAACTTTATTCTAAGCGGAATTAATCCAATGAACAGCATTCAAAGCATTTACTGACGCAGCTGTTGATGATGCCAACTCAGAAGGACCACAGGTTTGGGCTTTCATGATCACCCATTCCAGAATTTGAGCTCTGTAGTGCACTATGAAGGACTAAATAATGCCTTGATCTAAAGATTGGGTTTTCGAAGTTGTGTTTCGAGGCAAATATTTTAGCTTCACATTTGTGAGAGTATTCACTTTTGGGTGGCTGGGGCAGTTATCCAAAGTAAATAGAATAGACCTCTTCTCTTTCCTCATTTCTGCTTCAATTCCTCTAACTCACTCTTCGAATAAAGCACTGGTCATCCAAACAGATTTATTCGCTCTCCAAAAAACAGGAAGGTCATCAGATTTTACATTTTAAATATACTGGGTTTTGCGGTTTTGCCGATCCCCATAGGCTTCAATTTTTCTCCAGTCATATTTGCACATAGAAGAAAAGTAAAACGCTGTTTTGAAAGTTTTCCTCTTTTGCAAGATTCACCCTTCATTACTAGAGTTCTATCCAGCATTGCTTTAAAGAAGAGACTGCATTCATCAGCTTTAAAGATGTCTTCATCTTTAAAACCATTAGCAAACTCTGGGAATTTTTCAATAAACTTCTCCACCACTTCAGCTGAAACCCCATTCGATTCCCCACACAAAACGTTTTGAGAAATCTCGCATCGTAGTTTGAATTTTTCAAGCCAACCTGCTAACGCTTGGAAGTCCTCAATTTCGAATTATTTTGCAAATTTTTTGTTAATTCCTGAAGCATAGGCCCCGATATTCTTCCATTAATTGATCTCATCTCTGTAAACCAACGAAATGTAGCTTCATTCACAACGTCATCTCGTTTTTCTTTGAAATCCCCCGTTTTTGGAAGAATATCTTTCCAGATATTCGTCCTTGCGTTTTAAATTATTGCTCACAGTTGTCTTACACCAAATTTTTCTGCTTTCTTTGACGCTACTTTCCAGAAAATTGATTGAAAAAGATTCACTTTCTCCTTTAATATAAGTTATCTTAGAGCTTTTCTTTGCGCCATTTTTAATAAAAATTCGCAAATAAACGACTGGTACTGCCACGACGTGATGTCCAGAAAAAAAGAACAGAAAGTGTTTCATATGTGAGCGATATACGTTGTTTTCCAATTCTGCGTAGTTCCTTCAATGCTACACCGCTACACACATACCCCACTCTCCTGACCTTTTTCGATAGATTTCAGCAATTACAGCCAATCCAAGAAATGAAAGCATG
>CM063509.1:101081068-101083568 GCA_032207245.1 Pardosa pseudoannulata
AAGGAATACAAATACTTGAATCAACTTATCATTTGTAGATCGAAGACTGCTCTCGAGTCGGCGTCGATCCTAAGAAAAATGGCTAAAATTTCTTTGATAAGGGTTCTTCCACCAAAACGTGGATGCCAGCCTTTCACCTCTCATTCTTCTGCCTTACAAACTTGTCCACTCCAAAAAATTTTTCATTCTGTCCGCGAAGACAAAAAAAAAGAATCCACTCCAAAACGGCGGGGGGGGGTCAAAATTCCCCAAACGAATGGACACCTTTATTGGCCGGGAGAAGTCCGAAGTCGCTCTTCATTCAAACCGGTCCTGCCCCGGCATGTCCCCGTCGAAAACACATGGGAACCTGAACCGAATGCAACTTATTGTTACAAACACACAACAAATAAACTGAGCTAAATTGTCACAAACTTAAATTGCCACCACTCAACTATCACACATCTTCTACCTAACACTAAACCAAGACTACAAAGCTATGATTAACACAAAATAATTTCGAAAATAACTTCGAAAAGCAATAATTAAAAACACTGCCTTAACAACACTCAAACCAATTAAAATCAAAAGAATCCACATTTCACTGACCGAAATCGAAAACGAAATCCACGTTAAACGAAAGCATCACGAATCCAACTTAATTGAACGACACATAACTAACACAGTTTCACCTTTAAACATTTTTTTAAAAATCGCCAAATCCACAGGTCACTAACTAGCTCCGGCTCGACGAACCAAAAAATTGTTGAACCCACTTTCTCACATGAAATAAAACACCACACACAGAAGCACAGAACTCACATAGTGGACTAAAAAATTTTTTGACACCGCAAAATATATACAAAAGAGGGCGCTTCATATAACAGGCTAGCAGCCTCAAGTTTAGGCGTAAACATATATATATATAGATATATATATATATATATATATATATATATATATATATATATACACTCATGTCCATAAATTAAGGATAATGAAGTTCAGGAAATTAGACAAAAGCAAAACAAATTTGACTTATTTGTAAAGTCTATTTATTAAACAAAAGGTAAAGAGCAAAAAAGATGCTATATGTTTGACATAATTAATAAAAATTGCGATTTTTACTCCCTGGAGCAAATTTCAAAAAAGAACCTATTTACAGAAAACAGTATAACATGGTTAGTATGATGGTTAATACGGAGTATGTCTCCCGGACGATGCAATACAAGCGTTACAACGCCTACGCATGCTGAGTATCAGATTATCAATCTGATCTTGGGGAAAATTACACCACTCATCAAGCAATGCCCTCCGAAGTTCCGATAGACAGTTGAGAGGGGGTTGACGGGCTGCAATTCGTCGGCCAAGCATGTCCCACACATTCTCTATTGGATTCAAGTCCGGTGAGTATGCTGGCCAACCCATACGGGTGATATCCTTCGATTGAAGGCATTCGTCTACAATGTTTGCACGGTAAGGTCGGGCGTTGTCATCCCTATACAGAAATTCAGGACCCATGGCGCCCCGAAACAAACGTACATGTTGTTCCAGAATGACATCCCGATAGATGTGTCCTGTCATCGTTACACTCTGAACCTGCAGGTCAGTTCTGGAACCAAGAATAATTCCTCCCCAAACGAGCCATCCTGCACCACCGTAACGGTGTCGTTCAATGGTGTTCTCTTGGTGGTAACGGGTACCTGGCGCTCTCCATATGAAAGTCCGGCGAGAATCAGAATGTAAACTGAACCTGGACTCGTCGGAAAACATCACACAAGACCACTGTTGCGGTGTCCACAATGCATGCTCTCTAGCCCAGCATAATCGCAGGCGACAGTGAGTTGCGGTAAGGGGAACACATCTGACAGGCCTACGAGCATAGAGACCAATGTTCCCTAAGCGTCTGTACACGGTCTACCTTGAAACTGTCGTACCGGTAGCTGAAGAGAGCTGACGAGACAGGTCTGATGCTAGGCTCCGTCTGTTTCTTTTGGCAGTAACTGCCAAATCCCGGTCATCATTCGGCGTAGTAACTCGGGGGCGACCTGTGCTGAAACATCTACTCACATTACCATCATGTTTGAATCGTTGCCAAAGCCTGGAAATGACACTCTGGGCGATTCCAAGTTCCTCGGATACTTCCAGCTGGGTACGTCCACATTCCAGTCGTCCGATAATTCTACCACGTAAAAAATCATCCAAATGCTTCCTTTGTGCTATAACTATGCGGTTATTGCACTGAAAGACTTTTAAAGCGCTTGTGAACAATTTTACTCCTTTGCTACCATTCCTTATATACCCCTTTCATACACTCTCGTCATTGTGACGTACTATCCACGCCATCTGGTGGTTTCCTGCAAATTGCATATTCTTCTTCAAGATGTGTGTGATAATTCTACAGGTGAAATTTTTATTTTAGAGCTCAATTTCTGTGTGATTCTGAATTATCCTTAATTTATGGACATGAGTGTATATATATATATATATATATATATATATATATATATTATATATAATG
>CM063509.1:101088568-101101068 GCA_032207245.1 Pardosa pseudoannulata
AAAATGTATGGATGGTTAATAAATATATTAAAAAACAATTGAATAATATAATTGATATAATATATTATATAATATATATATATAATTTTTTTTGCACTATGACGTCATTCCTTTAACCATCTCATTTAATCATTTCTTATTTTAAATTATTTAAATATCGTCTGCATTATTTTCGTACGTTTTATCACTGAATTTAGATATTACGTAAATAATTTTCTTTTATATTTGGCATAAATAATAGATTAGGCACATATGTGATACTTTTAAATTGAATCATCGATTATTTTTTGTTGCAATGAATTCTTTATTAACAGTATTAACAACAAATTATAGCTACCTCCAGAGTGTAGTGGAAATGATATTTTCATTCCTTTACTTCCATTAATTACTGTGCAAAAAAATTTAGAAGAACTTTACGATAATTTCGATTTAGCTAAGAAAACTTTGAATTATCTTTCTAAATGAATTCAACGTAATTCTAAACTGCATTCACAGTATCGGAAGACTTTAGAGGAGTATGATGCTAAAAAAAAAATTAGTGTGTACCAGATAATTCTCAGTGAAAAAAGAAACCATTTTTTTATCAGCCTGATAGTTTACTTTACAATTCTGGAAAATTAAAAATTTACTGATCCCGTTATATGACGGGCTATATGCTAGTATCTATATATGTTATAATGATATAAAGTTACCGTTTGCATCATTGAAAAGTTATAAACCAATATATTGAAACTAGCATATAACCCGTTATATGACGGGATTAGTAAAATTTTTAATTTTACAGAATTGTAAAGTATCCTATAGGCAGGTAAAAAAAAATGGTTTTTTTTTTTGGCTGAGAATTATCTGGTACACACTAAATAATTCTCTTATCTTAATACTCCTCTAATGTCTCCTGATACTGTGGATGCAGTTTAGAATCACGTTGATTTCCTTTAGTCAAACCATGTGGTTAAGCATAATAAACAAACAATCAAACTTCTTACTTTTCAAAGATATATAACTTAAAAGCTATATATTTATTAGTACGTGAAATAGAGTCCTAGACTTTTATGAAAAGAATTTGTTGTTAATACCGGTGATAAAATTTTCATTGCAACAAAAAATAATCCATGATTAAATTTAAAATTATCACTTATGCGCCTAATTTATAACTTAAGCTAAATATAAAAGAAAATTGTTTGCGTAATAAAGTTCAGTGATAAAAAGTATGAAAATAAAGCAGACGATATTTAAATAATTTAAAATAAGAAATGGTTAACTGAGATGGTTAAAGGAATGACGTCATAATGCTAGAAAAAAAATGTTCTTTTTACCTATTTATTATGTGATAAACTAAATAGTGTGCTCTTAGCCAGGGAAAATATAGGGTTTGAAATAATGCCATTAAACGGTCGAAAAAGGGGGGAGGGCCGAACGATGGCCGATTGGTTAGGGTACTGGCCTTCGGTACCGAAGTTCGTTGGTTCGAATCCCATAGTGGCATAGATGTTCGTAGCAGTTCGGAATCGGCTTTAAGCCATAGGTCCCGGTCTCATTAGCCCTCGTGTTACAAAAAGTAGAACTTAGCACTCCAAATCAAACCAAACCAAGGGGAGGGTATTTCGAATGTTTTACAGATTTGCTTTGAATTTTGTGCCGAAAGATGGCCGATTATTACGTGATAAATGCGTGCTGGCCTTCGGTACCGGAGTTAGTCGGTTCGAATCCCATAGTGGCATGGATGTTCGTAACAGTTCGGAATCGGCTTTAAGCCATAGGTCCCGGTCTCATTAGCCCTCGTGTTGCAAAAAGTAGAACTTAGCACTCCAAATCAAACCAAACCAAGGGGGAGGGGGATTTCGAATGTTTTACAGATTTGCTTTGAATTTTGTGCCGAAAGATGGCCGATTATTACGTGATAAAAGTGTGCTGGCCTTCGGTACCGGAGTTCGTGGGTTCGAATCCCACAGTAGCATGGATGTTCGTAGCAGTTCGGAATCGGCTTTAAGCCATAGGTCCCGGTCTCATTAGCCCTCGTGTTGCAAAAAGTAGAACTTAGCACTCCAAATCAAACCAAACCAAGGGGGATTTCGAATGTTTTACAGATTTGCTTCGAATTTTGTGCCGAAAGATGGCCGATTATTACGTGATAAAAGTGTGCTGGCCTTCAGTACCGGAGTTCGTGGGTTCGAATCCTACAGTGGAATGGATGTTCGTAGCCGTTCGGAATCCGCTTTAAGCTGTAGGTCCCAGTCTCATTAGCCCTCGTGTTGCAAAAAGTAGACCGTAACACTCCAAACCAAACCAAAGCTTCGAATTTTGCTAACCCTAACTCATCAAGAATCCAATATGAATGTCCCTATCCATTCCAATTCCAACCGCTTCGTAAATTCGAGGGCAGACGGACAGATATATTAGGCTATTATTGTACAGGAGATTAGAGACAAAGTAGATTTATTCGTCTGCGGTTTTTAGTTCTGAAAAAAAAACAGTGTCACTTTACGATGAAAGTAATCTCTAAGAAACTACGCATCATAAATAAATTCCTTAGAATATCTAAATAAGTTCCTTAAAATATCTAAGAATATTAAATTTTAGAATACACGCTACCGTCAACAACTAAATATCTCCAAAGTCGGCATAAATTGGAAAAGAAGGAAGACATTTAAAAAAGTTCAAATTCCAACGTAAGGTGACTCGAAATTTTGGACAGATGTTATCGAAAGGCAATATTTCTACCACCCCCGATCAAATATTCAAGGACTGTATTCCCAACTAAAGCAAGTTTTACATTATCTGGGAGCTGACACTTTTTTGACAGTTCGAAGGATTTTGAAAAGCTGCGCACTGTTTATGAATAACAAACTACTGTGAGAGTTTAATATCGGAGGTGTATTTACTCTTCGAATAAATTTCTCGAAAAAGATTACAGCTACGTAGTAAAGCGCAGGTTCCTTTCTCCTAGATGTTTCTCGAATTGATCGTGAAAAATATTTCTATAGATTTTAACTCTTTTTTTTATTTTTCATTTTGGAGCTTTGCAAAATGCACTGAAACTTGAATTGTAAGACATTGCATGTATAAATAAATAGGTATTATAGAAGGTTTCATTTTCTTGAATTTTCAGATCTCTCATAAAATATTTAAGAAAATTGTTATAAGTAGGACATTATAGAAAAAAATAAGATAGATGTCAAGATAATTTGTTAGATAATGCGTAAAATATGATCATTGGTTAATGATTTCAGTCCTGTCCAAAGCACTTTCTTATGTTTAAAACGATATATGTAAATACAGTGGATTGATAATGAGATTGGGGTTAATGTTATCAATCGCTTATTGTTATCGAAATCCCCTGTTCCCGAATTTCTCTATTCAATTGTATGTTAAATTATCGCTTTATGGGATCGTTACATCGGTTAGTGTTATCAGTTTTCGAACCTCATTTTAACTGGCAAAGGATTATTCACAATATATTCAGAAGGAACCCATTCTTTTCTTTTCCTTCGCTGTTGTTTGAATTTCCGATACTTCTATTCTTCAACCTAGGGAAATGGAGAATGAACAAAGGAGTGGAGTTTTACACATTCCTGGAATTTTAAAGAAATACGCACACCCTGCTGGTGGTCAATGATTGTCAGATAAGCAGAAGACAACACATCATTATCGGAACTGAGAAGGAGCGTATTCACATTTTATGCCTTGCTCGCTTGCATGAGCTTGTCGATATGGAAGCCAGAAAGCGAAATGATTTCACATTAAAACAAAAGATCGGAATTTCAAATCGTTATGACAGGTTGATTATGAGTACGAACAATTTATCAATGAGCTTCTGAGAAAAATTGTAGACAGTCACCAGTTGATCATTTTTTAAAATTATGTATACAATTCTTATGTTTCAAAGGATAACATACAGTACATAAATATAAGGTCTGTTTCTTTTTTTTTAAATTATGTATACAATTCTTATGTTTCAAAGGATAATATACAGTACATAAATATAAGGTGTGTTTCTTTTCTTTTTTTTTAATTATGTATACAATTCTTATGTTTCAAAGGATAATATACAGTACATAAATATAAGGTGTGTTTCTTTTTTTTTAATTATGTATACAATTTTTATGTTTCAAAGGATAATATCCAGTACATAAATATAAGGTGTGTTTCTTTTCTTTTTTTTTAATTATGTATACAATTCTTATGTTTCAAAGGATAATATACAGTACATAAATATAAGGTGTGTTTCTTTTTTTTTAAATTATGTATACAATTCTTATGTTTCAAAGGATAATATACAGTACATAAATATAAGGTGTGTTTCTTTTTTTTTTAAATTATGTATACAATTCTTATGTTTCAAAGGATAATATACAGTACATAAATATAAGGTGGTTTTTTTCTTTTTTTTTTTAAATTATGTATACAATTTTTATGTTTCAAAGGATAATATAAAGTACATAAATATAAGGTGTGTTTTTTTTCTTTTTTTTAATTATGTATACAATTCTTATGTTTCAAATGATAATATCCAGTACATAAATATAAGGTGTGTTTCTTTTTTTTTAAATTATGTATACAATTCTTATGTTTCAAAGGATAATATACAGTACATAAATATAAGGTGTGTTTCTTTTCTTTTTTTTAAATTATGTATACAATTCTTATGTTTCAAAGGATAATATACAGTACATAAATATAAGGTGTGTTTCTTTTCTTTTTTTTAAAATTATGTATACAATTCTTATGTTTCAAAGGATAATATACAGTACATAAATATAAGGTGTGTTTCTTTTCTTTTTTTTAAATTATGTATACAATTCTTATGTTTCAAAAGATAATATCCAGTACATAAATATAAGGTGTGTTTCTTTTTTTTTTAAATTATGTATACAATTCTTATGTTTCAAAGGATAATATACAGTACATAAATATAAGGTGTGTTTCTTTTTTTTTAATTATGTATACAATTTTTATGTTTCAAAGGATAATATCCAGTACATAAATATAAGGTGTGTTTCTTTTCTTTTTTTTTAAATTATGTATACAATTCTTATGTTTCAAAAGATAATATCCAGTACATAAATATAAGGTGTTTCTTTTTTTTTAAAATTATGTATACAATTCTTATGTTTCAAAGGATAATATACAGTACATAAATATAAGGTGTGTTTCTTTTCTTTTTTTTTAAATTATGTATACAATTCTTATGTTTCAAAAGATAATATCCAGTACATAAATATAAGGTGTGTTTCTTTTCTTTTTTTTAATTATGTATACAATTCTTATGTTTCAAAGGATAATATACAGTACATAAATATAAGGTGTGTTTCATTTTTTTTAAAATTATGTATACAATTCTTATGTTTCAAAGGATAATATACAGTACATAAATATAAGGTGTGTTTCTTTTCCTTTTTTTTTAAATTATGTATACAATTCTTATGTTTCAAAGGATAATATACAGTACATAAATATAAGGTGTGTTTCTTTTCTTTTTTTTTTAAATTATGTATACAATTATTATGTTTTAAAAGATAATATCCAGTACATAAATATAAGGTTTTTTTCTTTTTTTTAATTATGTATACAATTCTTATGTTTCAAAGGATAATATCCAGTACATAAATATAAGGTGTGTTTCTTTTTTTTTTTAAATTATGTATACAATTCTTATGTTTCAAAGGATAATATACAGTACATAAATATAAGGTGTGTTTCTTTTCTTCTTTTTTAAATTATGTATACAATTCTTATGTTTCAAAAGATAATATCCAGTACATAAATATAAGGTGTGTTTCTTTTTTTTTTTAAATTATGTATACAATTCTTATGTTTCAAAGGATAATATACAGTACATAAATATAAGGTGTGTTTCTTTTTTTTAATTATGTATACAATTCTTATGTTTCAAAGGATAATATCCAGTACATAAATATAAGGTGTGTTTCTTTTCTTTTTTTAAAAAATTATGTATACAATTCTTATGTTTCAAAGGATAATATACAGTACATAAATATAAGGTGTGTTTCTTTTCTTTTTTTTTAAATTATGTATACAATTCTTATGTTTCAAAGGATAATATACAGTACATAAATATAAGGTGTGTTTCTTTTTTTTTTTAAATTATGTATACAATTCTTATGTTTCAAAAGATAATATCCAGTACATAAATATAAGGTGTGTTTCTTTTTTTTTAAAATTGTGTATACAATTCTTATGTTTCAAAGGATAATATACAGTACATAAATATAAGGTGTGTTTCTTTTTTTTTTTAATTATGTTTACAATTTTCATGTTTCAAAGGATAATATACAGTACATAAATATAAGGTGTGTTTCTTTTCTTTTTTTTAAATTATGTATACAATTCTTATGTTTCAAAAGATAATATCCAGTACATAAATATAAGGTGTTTCTTTTTTTTTAAATTATGTATACAATTCTTATGTTTCAAAGGATAATATACAGTACATAAATATAAGGTGTGTTTCTTTTCCTTTTTTTTAAATTATGTATACAATTCTTATGTTTCAAAAGATAATATCCAGTACATAAATATAAGGTGTGTTTCTTTTTTTTTTAAATTGTGTATACAATTCTTATGTTTCAAAGGATAATATACAGTACATAAATATAAGGTGTGTTTCTTTTTTTTTAATTATGTTTACAATTTTCATGTTTCAAAGGATAATATACAGTAGATAAATATAAGGTGTGTTTCTTTTCTTTTTTTTAAATTATGTATACAATTCTTATGTTTCAAAGGATAATATACAGTACATAAATATAAGGTGGTTTTTGTCTTTTTTTTTTAAATTATGTATACAATTTTTATGTTTCAAAGAATAATATACAGTACATAAATATAAGGTGTGTGTTTTTTCTTTTTTTTAATTATGTATACAATTCTTATGTTTCAAATGATAATATCCAGTACATAAATATAAGGTGTGTTTCTTTTTTTTTAAATTATGTATACAATTCTTATGTTTCAAAGGATAATATACAGTACATAAATATAAGGTGTGTTTCTTTTCTTTTTTTTAAATTATGTATACAATTCTTATGTTTCAAAAGATAATATCCAGTACATAAATATAAGGTGTGTTTCTTTTTTTTTAAATTATGTATACAATTCTTATGTTTCAAAGGATAATATACAGTACATAAATATAAGGTGTGTTTCTTTTCCTTTTTTTTTAAATTATGTATACAATTCTTATGTTTCAAAGGATAATATCCAGTACATAAATGTAAGGTGTGTTTCTTTTTTTTTTAAAATTATGTATACAATTCTTATGTTTAAAATAATATATACATAAATATAAGGTGTGTTTTCTCTTTTTTTAATTATGTATACAATTCTTATGTTTCAAATTAATATACAGTACATAAATATAAGGTGTGTTTCTTTTCCTTTTTTTTAAATTATGTATACAATTCTTATGTTTCAAAGGATAATATCCAGTACATAAATATAAGGTGTGTTTCTTTTCTTTTTTTAAAAAATTATATATACAATTCTTATGTTTCAAACGATAATACACATTACATAAATATAAGGTGTGTTTCTTTTCTTTTTTTTTTAATTATGTATACAATTCTTATGTTTCAAATGATAATATACAGTACATAAATATAAGGTGTGTTTCTTTTGTTTTTTTTAAATTATGTATGCAATTTTTATGATTTAAAGGATAATATACAGTACATAAATATAAGGTGTGTTTCTTTTCTTTTTTTTTTTAATTTAGTAGGTGTGAATTAAAAGGAGAGGGGTGTAAATTTATCTAATTTTGCATACAGTTTACTGTTATCAATCGTCTATTGTTATCAAACTCAGGGTGTCACAAACTGATCGCATTAAGCGGAGTACACTGTATATAAATATCCTGAATATATTACAAATATTTGGATAAAAATTATCTCATTTCTTTAAAAGTCCTTAAAGAGACAATGAGTTTTAAGATATTTGATATTTTGTAAAATCTCTTTATGAAAATTCAAAACTGTTTTAATTATGAATCATACTATAATGTAGAATCATTTTCTCCAGCCTAAACAATAACGAGATAAATATAAACAATTAAGCAGAGCAACGACTTTACTCAAAAGTATTATCGGAACTGATAAAAAAATATTTAGTGCTAACATTTATTTGTCCAGTCAACTGTTTTGGGTCATACTTTGCTTACCAATATTTAATATATTTTATTTGCAATGACAACCTTAAGAAAACTAAAAATTACAAATTTTTACCTCAAAATCAAATTCTAAATGCAGATGAGAAAACACTCGTAATTTATTCTCTAAATATTCCTGACCCCAAGGGGTTATGAATTGGATTATTCTATCTTGAGTTTTATTTACAAATATTTTTTGCCAATAAAAGCTTTATAAGCTATTCAATTCAGCCAGCGTAATTGAGATTGTTAGCATATTCTGAGAGCTTAGATTTAAAGAGAAGCGTTTTGGTTCTATTGATTTGAAATCTGTTTGTCGTATTTCTAGAGAACCAGATCAGAAAGTTTTGAACTATATTTGGTAGAATAACGTATGATATTATTTCTCTGTATTACTACACCTAATTCTTATGAAACTGAATGTTTAGTTTTTTTATTCGTGTAAGCATTTCAACAGTAATACGCAAGACAGTATCCCGAATGCTGATTTACAAAGCATGTACAAAATTTATGCCAAATCATAATTTTAGATTGACTACCAATTGAATACTTTATTCATTTATAAAGTGTTTAGACACTTTAATTTCAATATTGTAATTATAAAATATTTTTTTAATGAATATCAAAATATTACACTTGAAACATAATGTAAAATAATATATTGTAAAATACATATATTTATAAATTTGTAGCTATAACTTAAGTTATTAAAGTTTAAATGAATAATGTTGATAATTGAAAAATAAAACAGGATTTTCGTTCTTTACTACCTGTAAATAAAGCGATTACATTTCTGTGACTTGACGTATGTACTAAATCTGTTGTACGTACTAACCTGGTTGGAAGTCCTTCATCGACCTAAAATACAAAGTCACCATTTAAGATTTTACAAACGAACAATGGAAGGCGCTAATAAAATTTATCTTCAGGATATTTGTAAAATTCATTTTTGTAATCTTGGTCATTGATCTTGGTTTTGTAATCAATGTCATCTGAGAAATCATATGCGTATTTTGTTTACAGTATATGCTTAAATGAAGAAATTGAGTGAAAAATGGAGATAACTCGTGAAGGTTAGGTTGGATGATTTTTGTGATTATAAGAAAAGACTCACTCGATAAAAATGCATAGAATCGCTTCGTGAAACTTTTAAAAGTGAAGCATAATCAGAAAAGACAGTTTATAATTGGTGTGCAGAATTTCGTCCTGGTCGTGAAGGAGTCAGTGATGAATCTCCTGAAGGACGACCAATATCGGTAGTGATTCCAAATAACATTGATGTTGTACGCAAGATGGTAGAATATCGCCATATCACGTATCGTGAGATAGAGGTAAACAACACTCCACTGTCTGGGTATTTCAAGAACTGAATCCCATGAAAGTTGTTCGTTCACGAATCACTTCTAAGAAAATGATTGCTTGTTTCTTTGGCCGTACAGAACATATCGTAACCATTCCTATAGAGAATCAAAAAACTGTTAACGCTAAAAGTATACAGAAATTTGTTTGCCAAAAGCCATCAGCGAAATCAGGAAAAACAACAAAAATCGGTGTATCATTTTTCATCACGATAACGCCAGCTTCCACACAATTGATTATTTGAAACAATTGATTATTTGAAGGATAAAAATATCTAATTAATGCCCCATTGCACATATTCTCTTGATTTGTCTCCGAACGACATTTTCTTGTTCCTGTATGTCAAACAAAATGTGTGTGGGCAGCTATTTTCATCACTTTAAGACGCTGTTGATGCCATCCAAAACTATGTTTCTGAGATATTAACTTCAATGTGGATAAACTTTTTCATGCATTAGTTTGAATGGATGGAAAAGTGTGCAAATGTTACAGGTAAATATTTTGAAAAGCAATAAAACAGTTTGTTAACAAAAACATTTTTTTTTCCTAATTTTTGTAAAAACTTGCAATCCTCGTATATGTGTGGTACTGCACTTCTAAAATCCTTTTTTTAAACCTTAGTGAAATACTGCAATGTATATTATGGACTTAATTTTGTAATACATTTAAGGGACTGTACAAATAAAAAAATTCCATTCTACTCGTTGTAAAATGATATCTGTTGCAATAAGCTATCTCTATAATTCTTGTGTAAAAGTATTAGAGTTTGTTATTTTGATAAAAATTTAAATCAAGTATTAAGCATTATTAATGTTTAAAGATAGGTATTAAAATAAATAAGAATTTTATTTTATTCAGAATATAAGATACGAACAGTTAAATATTTTAATCCTTGATTAAATTTTCAAATCTATTGCTGATATCAGTTGTATTTACTAATGGAATTTGTAATTTCTTATTCTATGAGAAAGAATTCATTTTAACATGCTAAATACAAAATATAAAATACATTGTTTCAAATGGTTTAAAGAATTCCACAAACGTCTTAATTCAACTTCATACGCATCGTTACAAGATTAAAACTTTGCAACTCATGTATTTCATTTCGTAATAAGTTCGAAAAACTCTTCCAAATCTATCGTTGCACGAGAAAACACACCTATTCTTGGTGAAATTTATTCAGAAAGTGAAAACTCTTAAAATATTAAATGGCGAAGTAGTTTGTTATTCACAAAGATGCACTTCTCCAAACATCCAAGCTGTCACAAACTATGACAAGTTTCACTGCCTGTGAAACTTGCTTCACTTGTGGATATACTTTCTTTAGAAATGTTGCATAAAAAAACGCTGAAATATTGTGTTTTTATAAGGAAAATGTTTACTATTCTATTGATAAAGAGATAATATGATATATTTAGAGAAATAGATAAATTCTCTTATTTGTTTTTAAAGTATTTACAATAGCTATAGTTTTAAATTTTTTTAATATTCATAAATGTATTGTTTTAAGTTTAATTATCATTTGTTACTTACATAACTATTTTTGATATTTTATCTATTCTTTAACGAATTTTTAAAAGCATTGTCTAATATGATGGCAGCATTGTAGAAATTAATACCTGTTATTTGTTTCGTACACACTTTAATTTTAGTTTACTTTTCAATATTTTTATTTCTTCGACAGAAGCAAAAAATGTATTTTCATTTTGAAATAATTCGGTTCTTATATTATTACACCTTAATAAATCTTAATTATATTTACGTTTGTTTGAACGACTACTGTAACTTTAAATTTGAAGTTATATATATATATATATATATATATATATATATATATATATATATATATATATATATATATACGTATATATATATATATATATATATATATATATATATATATATATATATATATATATATATATATATATATATATATATATATATATATATATATATATATATATATATATATATATATATATATATATATATATATATATATATATATATATATATATATATATATATATATATATATATATATATATATATATATATATATATATATATATATATATATATATATATATATATATATATATATATATATATATATATATATATATATATATATATATATATATATATATATATATATATATATATATATATATATATAAACGTATAAATTTATTCAGTCTCATTATCACTCTAAATAAAATCTCCCCAAATAAGAAATTAAATTATATAAAGTAATTCACATTTTATTTTCTTGTAGTTAACATTTATTATTTTCATTATTAAAATTCAATAACTAGAAAACTTTGGATAATTGATAAGTATAAGTTAATTTTAAAGCAAGAGATTGCAAGAGATAATATTATACTAGATAATATTATACTAGTCTAAGAGTATAATATAATACTCTTAGACAAATTTTAAATCCTCTAGTATAGTAAAATTTACTTATCAAAACTATTTGAGGTAAAAGAAGCCTGAGGTAAAGTTCTTAAAAATAATTAAATTGACACTGTATATTAATTATTTAATGGCGAAGGATAACTAGTATTAATTAAAATAGTTTTAAATGATCTTGAAGTTTCTTCACAAGGGTGAAAACAGAATGTGGAATGCAATTATATTAGATAGTGTTAAGTAAAGAAATTAGTTAAATTAATGTGGAAATACTTCTTAAACAACAAACAAGTTAAAAAGTTCGCTTAAAGATGTTACAATAATGGAGGAATGTAAAAAAAAGCGGAATATCCCCAAATTTCGCGATTTCAAAATTACATCTCAGGTGTTTTTTTGTGGTTTGTTAAAAATTGTATAAAATGTTAACGCTAGAAAATACATCATATTTAAAAGTACAACCTTGAATGTAAACGTAGAGAAATAAATTTTATTAATACCAAATTGGTACGGGATCTATATAAAGGGAAGTTTTGATTGTGAATCTGGAATTTAATCAATA
>CM063509.1:101106068-101113568 GCA_032207245.1 Pardosa pseudoannulata
TCGCTTTGCAATATTTTTTTTCCTCAAAAGTGTGCTATACGAGTGCGAACGAGAAGGAGTCAACATTTTTCGAACAGGAATTCGCTGTCGAAACCCCGTCGACGCGTCCGTTCAGTGGGTTAAACATCTGGTACAATCTATCTTCGGCCATCTACCAAGGACTTGTAGCATCCATGCCAAGGCGGGTTGAAGCTGTGTTGCGCACCAAAAGGGGGGATAACCCGTTATTGACAGGTGGTCATAATTAGAAATTATGTATTTCTTCCCTATATTTACAAATAAATTAATTATCCAGTATTTATAGAAACCTAATATTTATTTTTTTCATTATAAAACGTTTTGATGAAGAAAGACATATGCGTTTTAAAATTTTACTTCGAGGCAAAAAATAATTCAGATTTAAATTGTCAACTGCAATATTTATTCTTCAAATTATACAGAGAGAAAAAAAGTATTGCAAATTTAAAAAATAACTTTAGATGGGAAAAGTTAGAATAATGGATTTTATAAAGAAAATTCATACGAAAGGAATAAAAAGAATAAAACTAAAATTTATCGAAAACAAACATTTTTCATAAAAAAATAAAAGTAAAATAATTATATGTGCATAATTTTATTTTGTTGTTTATAAAAGTTTGCATAAATATTGTTGGAAAGAAATGAGTTATAAATTTGATATATTCTTATGGTTATAAAAATAATTTCTATTATTCTGTAAAATTTATTTACTTTTTATGGATCTTACAATATTGTTTCAGAGAAAATTTAAAGTGACAGACGTTTTAAAAGACTAATATACTTTATATTAAATCCGTTGAAAATTTAACATGACATCAGGAATATATATTTTATAATTTTGTTTGAAATCTTAAAATCTTAATTATGTTTAACATTATTAATGTTAAATTTTGTTTTTGAGTATTTTCATCAAATATGACAAGTGTGCCTAACTATTACATGTGCATGATATGTTCCGAAAATTCGTTCTTTAAAAAGAATTAATTTTTTTAAAGTCTCTTTCTTTTATAATATATAATACTCTACATAATAGAGTAAAAATTTCACCTCAAAACAAATTCATTATTTAAAAGTAGTAAAATATACTTGATGGATTTCATTACAATATTATATTGGTAAGGCACCTTTTCATTTTTAAGAACTATACTATTCTTAATTGCATTATCCTATTCTTTGATGTATTTTATTGATTTTAAATTTTTGGCTTACATTTGTGATGAAATAACGATAAATAAATAAATGCATCTCTTACAACTAGTAAAGTATACTTGATGGATTAGATAATAATAGTAATTTTTAGAGTACCTTTTCATTTCTAAGAACTGTACTATTCTGTTTTTTTTTTTTTGATATTTTTAATTGATTTTAAACTTTTGGATTAAGCCAATGATACCAAAAAAAAAATAAATCAGCAAATTCATTTTTTATTACTAGTAAAGTATACTTGATGGATTTGATTAGAATAGTAAACTTTTAAGCATAACTTTTCATTTTAAAGAACTGTAATATATATTGTCTTTATTGCCTTTATTTGATTTTAAATTTTTGGGTTACGTTTGGGCTGTAATAAAATTAAATAAGTAAATTTATTTTTTAGAACTAGTAGAGTATACTTGATGGATTTGATTACAATAGTATATTCATAAGCTTACCTTTTCATTTTTAAGAACTTTACTATTCTCAATTGTACTATTCTGTTCTTTGATGTCTTTAATTGGTTTTACATTTTTGGCTTAGGTTTGTGCTGTAATAGAAACAAATAAACAAATTTATCCTGTATAACTAGTAAAGTAAAGTTGGTAGATTTAGTTATAATAGTAAGTTTTAGTACAATAGTAAGTGTATCATTTTATTTCTAAGAACTCTACAATTCTCAATTGTACTACTCTGTTTTTTGATATTTTTAATTAATTTTAAACGTGTGGGTTGAGTCTGTGATGCAATAAATATAAAACAGCAAATTCATCTTTTATAATTAGTAAAGTATACTTGATGGATTTGATTACAATAGTATATTCTTAAGCTCAACTTTTCATTTTAAAGAACAATACTATTCTCAATTGTACTATTCTGTTCTTTGATGTCTTTAATTGGTTTTAAAATTTTGGCTTATGTTTGTGCTATAATAGAAACAAATAAACAAATTCATCCTGGATAACTAGTAAAGTAATATTGGTGGATTTACTTACGATAGTAAGTTTTAGTACAATAGTAAGTGTATCATTTTATTTCTAAGAACTCTATTATTCTCAATTGTACTATTCTGTTTTTGATATTTTTAATTGATTTTAAACGTGTGGGTTGAGTCTGTGCTGCGATAAATATAAATCAGCAAATTCATCTTTTATAATTAATAAAGTATACTTGATGGATTTGATTACAATAATGAACTTTTAAGCGTAACTTTTCATTTTAAAGAACTGTAATATATATTCTTTGTGGTCTTTAATTGATTTTAAATTTTTGGCTTACGTTTGGGCTATAATAAAAATAAATAAGTTAATTCATTTTTTAGAACTAGTAGATTATATTTGATGGATTTGATTAGAATATTATATTCTTAAACTCACCTTTTCATTTTTAAGAACTTTACTATTCTCAATTGTACTATTCTGTTCTTTGATGTCTTTAATTGGTTTTAAATTTTTGGCTTAGGTTTGTGCTGTAATAGAAACAAATAAACAAACACATCCTGTATAACTAGTAAAGTAAAACTGGTGGATTTAGTTACAATAGTAAGTTTTAGTACAATAGTAAGTGTATCATTTTATTTCTAAGAACTCTACTATTCTCAATTGTACTATTCTGTTTTTTGATATTTTTAATTAATTTTAAACTTGTGGGTGTGACTGTGCTGCAATAAATATAAATCAACAAATTTATTTTTTATTACTAGTAAAGTAAACTTGATGGATTTGATTACAATAGTAACCTTTTAAGCGTAACTTTTCATTTAAAAGAACTGTACATATAGTTTTTTTTTTTTTGTTGTCTTTAATTGATTTTAAATTTTTTGCTTACTTTTAGGCTATAATAAAAATAAATAAATAAATTCATATTTTACAACTAGTATAGTATACTTGATGGATTTGATTACAAGAGTTCATTTTTTTAGATTACTCTTCATTTCTAATAATTGTATTATTCTGTGTTTTGTCTTTAATTCATATTCTATATTTGGCTTACGTTAAATAAGCATAAATAAATTAGCATGCAATTCACATTAATTGGGTATTTTAATATTTATTTCTAAAATTTGAAAAAAAGGTAGAATAGTAATTATCTTTAACGTTATTAGCTGTTATTTTTTCTAGAACAATTTTCATCGAATATGATAAATGCGTTTATCTGTTACATCTACAAGGTATATTCCGAAAAAATTGTAATGTTTCTAAAAAAAATTTCAAGTTTTTAAAATTCAATTTACTTTATAAAATTTATTACTGAACATAATTGAGTAAAACAATTCACCTCAAATCAAACTGATCTTTTAACACTAGTAAATTATACTTGATGGATTAGATTACAATAATAAATTTTTTAGCGTACATTTTCATTTCTAAGAACTGTATTATTGATAATTGTACTATTCTGTTTTTTTAATGTCTTTGCGCTGTAATTGAAAAAATAAACAAATTCATCTTTTTATAACTAGTAAATTTTGCTTGATAGATTTATTTAAGGTTTTTAGCGTACCATTTTATTTAGAAGAACTGCACTATTCTTAATTGTACTACTTTGTCTTATATCTTTAATTGTGTTGCGGCAAATGAAAAACGTGCTAGTAATAAATAACTATCATTTCACTTTTTAGAATGACATCACTTACGTTGTTGTATTCATAAATGTTTTTACTTGTTCTTTACTTTTGAATGTAAGTTAGGAAATAAATACTTGTATTAAAATAATATCTCCTAACATCTGGTGTCGAAAACCTGGGAAATGGCTCCAACCGGTAAAGCTGATAAAATGACTCAACTCCTTAAACAACGGTAAACCGTGCGGAGCAATATTTCTCGCTTTTTTACATAAATGAATAGTTTGAAAGATGATTTTTCAGTTGAGGACGTTGAATACATATGTAATCGCTTAACAACTGCTTTAGGTGATATGAAACTCATAGATAACGAAATTCATAATTTTCTTCTTGACGAAGAATTTGAAAAGGATAATAAGCAGTGTGAAAACTACATAGATATTGTTGAATATGCAATTTTCAAAGCACTAAAAGTTATTCAAAATAAATTATCGCCAAATACAAATAATATTACTGCTTCGAATAATGACACCAAAAACTTGGCAATGGCACTTGGTGATCCTTTTACTACAGCGACTGTTACTCAATAGTATACAGTTAAATTGCCAACGGTTAAACTCCAATCATTTACAGGAGAAATAGAATAATGGCAATGTTTTGGGGAACAGTCTAAATCTTCCATAGATGCCAATCCACATCTTTCTGTTATTGATAAGCATGTTTTTCTCAGAGGTTATTTAAATGGTGAAGCTAAACGCCTTGTTGATGGAATCAGTGTAATAGGAGACACCTATGAATACAACAACGTAAGTGATGCCATTCTAAAAAGGGAAATGCTAGTTATTTATTATTATCACGTTTTTCATCCGCCGCAACAAATTGCTTATAAGTTTAATTGGTAACTTGTGGCTTAAGTCTCTGCTGCAATAAAAATAAATTAGTAAATTCATCTTTTGTAACTAGTAAAGTATTGTTGATGGATTTGATTACAATAGTATACTTTTAAGCATAACTTTTCATTAATAAGAACTTGACTATTGTTGTTTTTGATATCTTTAATAGATTTTAACATGTTTGGGCTAAAATAAAAATAAATTAGTAAATTTTCTTTTACAGCTAATATAGTATACTTAATGGATTTGATTACAAGATTAAATATTTTAGAATAACTCTTCATTTCTAAGAACTGTAATAGACTTTATGATTTTTTAAAATGATTTTCAATATTTCGCTTACGTTTGTGCTGCAATAAAAGGAAACAAGCATGCAATTCATATTAATTGGGTATTGGGTGTATTTATTTCCAAACTTTGTGAAAAAGGTACAATAGTAATTATGTCTAATGTTATTAGCTGTTATTTGTCCTAGAAGAGTTTTCATCTAAAATGCTAAATGCGTTTATCTATTACATCGACAAGACATGTTCCTGTTGTAATGCACTTACAACATTAACACCAGTGTTCGGTTACAATGGAGAAACACAGTAAGAATATAATACTTTATATTGAGATTCAGACATTTATTCTGTACATTCATTTTCAAAAAGGATTCTTGGTGATCATATATCATAATCATCAATTATTCATGTATTATATTTACACCATATTCCAATTCTCTTCATAATGCTTAATTACTCAATTACAAGGTTAAGTTATTAATAGAGCCTTAGTGACTGTAAATAGTATTTTATCTTTAGCTCCATTAAAGGCACAGGGGAACAGGCAGGGACTTTCCTCACGTGATGTGTCGGTCCTCAGTGGGTCCAAAGGATCAGGCAGGGCCTTTCCTAATGCGGGGCGGTGTTGGTGAGCGGGTTTTAACCCTCTGACTGCTCAATTTTTAGACCGAAATCGCTTTAAAAATGACATATATTTTTTATTGCCCATTTGAAATTTATATATATTGGAGAATTGAAAAATGCATGTTTTCTTTCCAGGAAATATTTTTTATATAGATTTTTATCCTTAGAAACTAAGTTGTAAGTATCATTAGAAACTAATTTCAGATGATTTCACCAAAATAATTCTTTTTAAAATAAATTTCAATTGAATTACAGTTAGTTTCTATTTATTAAATAATATAAAAACTATACAAAATTTAAGAATATATAAAGGACTGACTAAAAATATCCTAGAAATGCAGTTTAGTGTGATAGGGTTTGAAGCAGGGTTCAAGGCAAAGTCCAACTTCCCAATCTTTGCACCAGATTCGTGTTTCTTTGCAAATTTTTTGCCATATGCATCTTTTCTTGAACAGCCTACACGACACTGTCTTCGAAATTCTCTTTTTATGGGGTTAGGTGGTATGTGACTTGGAAAATAACGAGCTCTCGATATCAAAGGGTTCCAAGTAGAACTCGGTCTTCCAGGACAACCGCTTTTATTTGTGTCCGAATATTTTTCGATACTTTCTTCAACAAATTTCAAACAAAATTCCAAAAGTTTTATAGTTTGTCTGGGGTTTTGCTTTTTGTAAAGTACATAGGCATTCCACAAAGATTGATCTAAGAACCGCCTGAAAATTTTAATATAATACTTCCCCTGTTGTTTTCGGAGCGTAGGGTTCCTATCAATTTTGCACCACTGCCTAACGCTTTGCACGTTTATTGAATCATAATCAGATTCATCGCTATATGAGAAGCAGTCCAAAACTTCTATATCAATATTATTATCTCAACTAAAATCGCTTTCAGAATCTGAATCAGGAATATACACTCTGTCAATCGCTGAACGTTTTCTAACAGCCATTTTTGATAAGAAAACAGCGGCAAAAAGTGAGCGGTAAAACTACGCGCCTTCAAATACGGCAATTAAATTGATAACTAATGGTATCTGTTGGTCAAAACGTAAATTAAATGTCTAATACTGTATATGATTTATTTAAGAGCTTAAACGGGGAATAAACAGGATGCGCTCATCGATAAAGGAAGAAAAACACATGCCTTCGAAAATCGCGGGATGAGAAGAATTGGCTACATTTTATTGCCCGTGGAAATCGTTGCCCGTGGAAATCGCGGGATGAGCAGGCAGAGGGTTAAGAGTTTATGTCCCACTTCTCTCGAATCCCGACTTCAACTTCTCTTCTTAACTTCGTTTCCCAACTCCTCACCTTGGTTTTAGCCCCCTTTTCCTTCCTTTCCAATCGCCTGTTTCGTGAAAAATGGTGGACTCATTAAATTAGCCCCTTTTGTGCAAGCTGACATTTTTTAACCCCTTCTCCCATAACTCACGGTTACATCTCTGTTCGAACTTGACCATTATGCTGCCATTCCGTGATCTATACCTTCTCTGCGGGGGTCCCTAAACTAGACTTGCACAATTGAGGTTCTGAATTCCTCTAGGAAATCTCTCCCACAGCTGTGCATGCACGTGTAGACCATCGTGGGAAAGTACCTCGATACAGTTCCAAAAAATGTCCTTTTTCTAAGTAAAAGAATACTGAATTTGTAAAAATACTGAACATAATAGAATTAAACAATTCACCTCAAAACAAATTCATCTTTTAACACTAGTAAAGTATACTTGGTGGATTTGATTATAATAGCAAAATTACAAGTGTACATTTGCATTTATAAGAACTATACTATTTTTAAATGTAGTAGTCTTTTTTTTAATATCTTAAATTGATTATGAATTTTTGTAAATAATTCGCTGTTTTGTTAAAAATTTGTTAATAATTTGCTGTAATAGAAACAAAAATGCAAAATCATCTTTTATAACTAGTAA
>CM063509.1:101116068-101118568 GCA_032207245.1 Pardosa pseudoannulata
AAGATAATTCAAGTTTTTTAAATTCAATTTATTTTATAAAATTTAGTACTGAACACAATAGAGTAAAAAAATTCACCTCAAAGCAAATTCATCTTTTAACACTAGAAAAGTATACTTTATTGATTTGATTATAATAGCGAATTTTTAAGTGTATCTTTTCATTTCTAAGAACTGTACTATTTTTAATTGTAGTAGTCTTTTTTTTACATATCTTTAATTGATTTTGAATTTTTGGCTTACGTCTGTGCTGTAATAGAAACAAAAATGCAAATTCATCTTTTATAACTAGTAAAGTTTACTTGATGGATTTAATTATAACAAGTTTTTAAGCGTATTTATTTACTTCTAAGAATGATGCTATTCTTAATTGTACTATTCTGTTTTTTGATGTCTTGTCTTTAATTAATTTTCTTTTTTTGCTTGAGTCTCTGCAGCAGTTAAAATAAATAAGCAAATTCATGTTTTACAACTAGTAAAGTATACTTGATGGATTTAATAACAATACTAATTTTTTGCGTACTTGTTCCTTTCTAAGAACTGTACTATTCTTTCTTGATGTAGCCGAACGATGGCCGATTGGTTAGAGCGCTGATCGTCGGTACCGGAGTTCGTGGGTTCGAATCCCACTATGGCATGGATGTTCGTAGCCGTTCGGAATCGGCTTTAAGCAGTAGGTTCCGGTCTCATTAGCCCTCGTGTGTACAACAGTAGACCGTAGGGCTCCAAACCATTCTTTTTGATGTTTTTAATTGGCTGTCTACAGTTGACTTACGTTTTTGCTGTAATAAAAATAAATAATCATGCAATTCACATTAATTTATAATTTTGTTAATTTATTTCAAAACTTTGAAAAAATGTAGAATATTAATTATGTTTAACATTATTAGCTGTTATTTATGATTAAATATTTTCACATAATATGACAAATACGGTTATCTGTTACATCTAAAATGTAAGCTTAAAAAATTGTGATTGCTTTAAAAAATTCAAATTTTTTAAATTAAATTTGTTTTATAAAATTTTATGCTCAACGTAATACAGTAAAAAAATTCACCTCAAAACAAATTCATGTTTTGTAATTAGTAAACTAAACTTGATGAATTTGATTAGGATATTAAATATTTAAGCGTTTACTAAGAAATGAACTGTTTTTTATGAATTTAACAGTTTTTCTGTATTTAGCTTACGTTTGTGCTGTAATAAAAATAAATAAGTAAGCAATTCACTTTATTTTTGCTTACGTATTTCAAAACTTTAAAAAAAAGTAGAATATTAAGTATGCTAACACATTATTAGCTATTATTTGTAATTAAGTATTTTCAACTAATATGACTAATACTCTTACCAGTTATATCTAAAATGTATGCTTGAAAAAATTGTGATTGCTTTAAAAAAATTCAAATTTTTTAAATTCAATTTGTTTTATAAAATTGTATGCTCAACATAATAGAGTAAAAAAATTCCTCTAAAAACAAATTCATATTTCATAACTAGTAAAGTATACTTGATGGATTTGATTATAATAAACAATTTTGAGATGTGCCTTTTCATTTCTAAGAAATGAAATTCTTTTCTGCGATATCTTTAATTGACTTTGAATTTTTGGCTTACGTCTGTGCTGTAATAGAAACAAAAATGAAAATTTATCTTTTATAACTATGAAAGTATACGTGATGTATTTAATTACAATAGTAACTTTTTAAGCGTCCCTCTTTATTTCTAAGAACTGTACTATTCATAATTGTACTATTCTGTTCTTTGATGTCTTTAATTGACTTTCATTTTTTGCCTTGAGTCTGTGCTGTAATAAAAAAAATTAGCAAACACATATTCTATAGATAGTAAAGTATATTTCATGGATTTAATTACAATAGTAGATGTTTAGTGTACCTGTGCATTTATAAGAACTACAATATTATGTTTGTTGTCTTTAATTGGCGTTTTATATTTTGTTTAAGTTTCTTCTGTAAAAAAAATAAATAATCATACACTTCAGATTAATTGGGAATTTTGTTCATTTATGTCAAATCTTTGAAAAAGAAGTAAAATATTAATATCATGGTCAAATACGCATCTTGCTATGTCTTGTTGTCTTTAAAAAATTGAATCCACAGCCAAGTTCAATTGAATTGTTAGAATAATTATTTAAAAAACTTTGATAAAAAAGTAGAATATTAATTTTGTTTAATTTTAGCTGTGATTTTTTTTAGTAACTTTTATCAAATTATGAAAATACACTCATCGGTTAAAATGTACCTAAAAATCTTTAAATTCAAATATTTTAATTCAATTTGTTTTATAAACTTTCATACTCATCATAATACAGTAAAAAAATTCAACACAAACCAAATTCATTTTTTATAACTAATTAAGTATATTTGATAGATTTGATTACAATAACAATATTTTTCAGCATACGCGTTATTGTCTATGAACTGCATTCTAAAATTGGCTTTCCATATCTGGCTCAAGTTTGTGCTGTAATAAACAAAAATAATCA
>CM063509.1:101123568-101141068 GCA_032207245.1 Pardosa pseudoannulata
ATATATGTATATATGTATATATATATATATGTTTATATATGTATATATATATGTTTATATATGTATATATATATGTATATATATGTATATATATGTATATATATGTATATATATGTATATATATGTATATATATATATATGTATATATGTATATATATATATATATATATATATGTATATATATATATATAAATGTATATATATGTATATATATATAATATATATATATATATATATAATATATATATATATATATAAAATTAAATTTCTTGAATATATAATATATATATATATATATATAGAGAGAAAGAGAGAGAGGGTGGGAGATATATTGTTTGAAATATAATCATGAATATTATGTTAATATTTAATTATATTCTGAGATATATGTTAATATACATCAAATTAGTATTATTGAGTACATTTTATTAACGGACATTTTAAAACTTAGAGGCAATAAATCTATCGAAGGAAATATATCGATACAGTTTTACTTTATAAAATAATAATATAATTTCTTTTATGGTTTATTTTTCTCATTGTATGTGTAGAAAATATTTTTATAAACAGTAATTGGTTTGTTAAACACGATTTTATTTCCCTTTTTATATTGCTTATAGAATTGCCGCCAAATATTTCTTAAACGATCTTTATATTTCTGAAATGTGTGAAAAAGTATCAATAAAGTTTTTAAACAATTATTCTATTCCCTTCGAAATTTAATTCTATTCCCTTTTCAATAACAATGTATATAGCTCTTTAAGCAAATAATAGCATTTTCAACAATGTCGTTTAAATCGTTCCTAATCCTTGAATTCCTAGTTATTAGAGATAGAGCTTTGTTTAAATAAAGCGGGACATTTATTCATTACTTGACATCATAGTTTATACACTAGTACTCTGTCTTTTTATATTACCATATTATAAGGTATAACGCAGTCTTTAAAGAATGCAGGGAGAGGTAATATATATAAAATAATTTCCAGCAACAAAAGATGATTTTTTGTATTATTTTTAACGAAAGATTATTTAACGATCTTATTAATATTATTGCCGTTTAGTATATATTGATTTTATAGAGCTTTAATTAACTATTTATTTACATGGAAAACAAAAGTGATTCATGTCACCATGTTTTACAGTTATTCTATATGGTAATCAGCATTGTGTATAAACCGTTTCCAACAATGTGGAAGTCGCAGAACATCTGTATAAATATATCTGTTATAGTTCGAATGGATATGTATTAAAGAATCGCTATATATAAGCGAATGCCACGAAGTGGTTTCTTTATCATACGATTTAAGTCACAAGGGCTTAGATCTGGGACGTATGTTGGATGGTAAAGCACTTCCCAGCCAGATTGATGAGACAAATCAGTCACAGCTTGAGCTGTATGTGGCCGATCATTGTTATGCATAATGATAGGGGCGTTCTACAGAAAGTGCAGAATTTTTCTTATGTAACAAAAAATGTTGATGTATGATTTTTAACAAAAGAATATTTAACAATATTATTTGCTTTATTGCCGTTTAGGGTACCACTTGATTTTGATTTATCTATATAGAAGGGTTAGAGCTTTAACAGTGGTAACTATTTATTTACATGGAATACAAAAGTGATTCATGTCATCATGTTTTAAAGTTCTTCTGTATAGTCGTCAGCATTGTGTATACTCCGTTTCCAACAATGTGGAAGTCGCAGAATACCATAGCAGCGCCTTTTCTGTTGATATTTCGAATGAACCGGTCTATTGCCGCAAGAATCTCTGGGACAGTTCTGAAGTGAATGTTACAAAGTGTTTCCTTCATCTCAGGAATTAAGTAAGGACTTAGATTCTGCAGCACAGTTGTATGTACAAATCATGTCAGTCGGATCAGCTCATGAATCGTTTGTAGTCGACCACCGTCCATTAGTGCTGCAACAGCCTACATTTTAATTCGCTGACACTATCTGGACTTCGCTGAAGACTGTCTGGAGCAGTTCTGAAAAGAATGCCACAAAGTTGTTTCTTTATCATACGAATTCAGTCACAAGTACTTAGATCTGGGGAGTATGTTGGGTGCTAAAACGCTTACAGCAATCGAACAAATCAGTCATAACTTGAGCTATATGTGGCCGATAATTGTCATGCAGAATGATAGGGACGTTCTGCAGAAAGTGCAGAATTGTTCTTTGTAACAAAAAATGTTCATGTATGATTTTTAACAAAAGAATATTTAATGATTTGATTTGTTTTACTGCTGTTTAGGGTTTTACTTGATTCTGATATTTCGATATAAAAGTTTGAAACTTTAATAGTGGCAACTATTTATTTTCATAGAATATAAGAGTGATTCATGTCCCCATGTTTTAGAGTTCTTCTATATAGTCGTCAGCATTGTGTATAACCCATTTCCAACGATGCGGAAGTCGCAGAACACCTATACCACCGCCTGTTCTGTTGGTAGTTCGAATAGACCGGTGTATTACCGCAAGAATCTCTGGGACAGTCTTAAGCGAATGCTACAAAGGGGTTTCTTTATCATACAATTAAGTCACAAGGGCTTAGATCTGCGGAGTATGTTGGATGGTAATACACATCCCAGCCTCATCGATCAAACAAATTAGTCACAGATTGCACTGTATATGGCCTATCATTGTCATGTAGAATGATAGGGGCGTTCTACAGAAAGTGCAGAATTTTTCTTATGTAACAAACAATGTTTATGTATGATTTTTAACAAAAGATAATTTAACAATTTTATTTGCCTTATTGCCGTTTAGGGTACCATTTAATTTTGATTTATCTATATATAAGGGTTACAGCTTTAACAGTGGTAACTGTTTATTTACATGGAATACAAAAGTGATTATTGTCACTATGTTTTAAAGTTCTTCTATATAGTCGTCAGCATTGTGTATAACCTATTTCCAACGATGTGGAAGTCGCAGAACATCTGTTGCAGCGCCTGTTCTGTTGATAGTTCGAATGGACCAGTGTATTACCCCAAGAATCTCTGGGACAGTCTGAAGCGAATGCCACGAAGTGGTTTCTTTATCATACGATTTAAGTCACAAGGGCTTAGATCTGTGAAGTATGTTGGATGGTAAAGCACTTCCCAGCCAGATTGATGAGACAAATCAGTCACAGCTTGAGCTGTATGCGGCCGATCATTGTTATGCATAATGATAGGAGCGTTCTACAGAAAGTGCAGAATTTTTCTTATGTAACAAAAAATGTTCATGTATGATTTTTAACAAAAGACTATTTAACAATATTTACATGGAATACAAAAGGGATTCCTGTCACCATGTTTTACAGTTCTTCTATATAGTCGTCAGCATTGTGTATAATCCGTTTCCAACAATGTGGAAGTCGCAGAACATCTGTAGCAGAGCCTGTTCTGTTGATAGTTCGAATGGACCAGTGTATTGACGCAAGAATCTCTGGGACAGTCTGAAGCGAATGCCACGAAGTGGTTTTTTTCATCATAAGAATTAAGTCACAAGAGCTTAGATCTGGGGTGTATGATGGATGGTAAACCATTTCCCAGCCAGATCGATGAGACAAATCAGTCACAGATTGCACTGTATGTGGCCGATCAATGTTATGCATAGGGATAGGGGAGTTCTACAGAAAGTGTTGAATTTTTCTTATGTAACATAAAATTTTCATGTATGATTTTTAGCGAAAGTTTATTTAACGAATTTATTTGCTTTACTGATGTTTAAGGTGACACTTGATATTGATTTTTCTATAGACAAGGGTTGGAACTTTAATAGTGGCAACCATTTATATACGTGTAATACAAAAGTGATTCGTGTCACCATGTTTTGTAGTTCTTCTATATAGTCATCAGCATTGTGTATAACCTATTTCCAACAATGTGGAAGTCGCAGAACATCTGTAGCAGCGCCTGTTCTGTTGATAGTTCGAATGGACCAGGGAAATTGACGCAATAATCTCTGGGACAGTTCTGAATTGAACGCCACAAAGTGGTTCCTTCATCTCAGGAATTAAGTAAGGGCTTAGATTCTGCAGCAGAGTTATATGTACAAATACTGTCAGTCGGACCAGCTCATGAATCGTTTGTCGTCGATCACTGTCCATTAGTGCTGCAACAGCCTGCACTTTTACTTCGCTGTCACTGTCTGGACTTCGCTGAAGATTTTCTGGAACAGTTCTGAAAATAATGCCACGAAGTTGTTTCTTCATCATATGAATTCAGTCACAAGGATCTGGGGAGTATGTTGGATGGTAAAACGCTTTCCAGCCCCATCGATCGAACAAACCAGCCATAGTTTACACTGTATGTGGCCGATCATTGTCATGCAGAATGATAGGGCATTCTGCAGAAAGTGCAGAATATTTCTCATTCTAAGGCGTTCCTTCAGAATGTACAGCACAGTCGTTTGCGGGAGACAGGTGATCATTGTTAATAGTTTCTTTCAAGAGACTAATAGGTAGCATTCTAGTGAATTTGGGACTATTTGTGCTTCTGCTACAATAAAAAACTAATGTTTTTCACTCCAAGATATTTGTTTTTCAACAATAAAGAACCATCTTAATACTGATGAGTTGAGTACGAATACATTTAACTACAAGGGTTGGAAATTTAATAGTGGCAACTATTTATTTATTAGGAATGCGAAAGTCATTCATGTCACCATGTTTTATAGTCCTTCAATATAGTCACCATCATTGTATATAACCCGTTTCTAACAATGTGGAAGTAGGGGATCACCTGTAGCAGCGCATGTGCTATTGATAATTCGAATGGACATGTCTATTGCCTCAATAATCTCTCGAACTGGTTTCTTCATCATAGGAATTAATACAAAGTCACAAGGATTTAGATCTGGGACACAGTCGTATCAGCAAATCCTGTCTTTCGGACTAGCTCACGAATCATTTGGTATCGATCACTGTCCATTAGTGCTTCAACAGCATGCATATCTGCATCGCTGTCACTAGGACGACATGGCGGATGAATGTCTGCTACATTTTGGAGTTCTTCATTGAATACTTTTAAACATCTTGCTACAGTTTTGTAAGTAATGGAGATTTTGAAAACATCCTAACAACACTTACTTTTAGACCGCAAGCTAATACAAGAATCAGTTCTTCTCGTCACTCCGCATTTGCATGACTTAGAAAGGACGAGTCTTTTAGATGAGAGGTAAGGTAAATGTATAGTTTAAGTGTGATATACGTGACATTCTGTGGTTTTGTTGAGTAGCCTTTCTACAGCAGTGTTGCCACTATTAAAGCTTCAACCCTCGTATATCATCCAAGTATGCAAGTTTTCGTATATATGACAACCTAAGGTTTTTCCAACTGCAACTGTGTATAAAATTTTTCTATACAGCTGTAAGTATTTGAATACTCATACTTTATTATTTTTGTTTCATTTCCATTGTTTTTATGAAGTATTTACCCATATTTTCTCGTAAATATCCATATGATTTATTTTTTTTAAATACTTCTCGATGCGTTTACAAATTTAAAAATTTGGTGTAGTCTGTGTATAAAGTTTATCCTTACTGTGTTTTTTATTATTTTATAAAGTTCAGTTTATGTTTTTTATTGCTTTTATGGATGTTAATCACTGCATTTTGAAATAGCATGTTTACATTATTGGTGCCAAAATGTATCGCTAATAAAACAAACTCTAAACTGCATTTTCACCAATTTAATAGTTAGTCAATATTCAGTTGCCGGATAATTTATCTATTTATGGAAAATGTGATATATCGGAATTGAGTATACTTTTGGCTGAATTGGCGAAATTACCTGTGATGTTTACAAAACACAAAAACATAAACTAATTACACTGTAACTTTGCCTGTTAAGCAAAGTATAGAAAGAATGAGGCGATTGATCCCTTCACAAATTTTTAAACCAGTAGTTCCAAATTATAAAGAATTCGGAACTATCGGTGAATAGAATTTTAAATAAGTAATTAACGACCATCGAAATTATATAATACCATTTTAATCGGTTTTGATTTTCAGAAAAATTTCTATTTTTACCGAAACTGATCAATTTCATTCCATTAAAATAAATAAATATAATTATGTACATATAAAATATAACAAAACAGCTTCACAAGGAGGGCCAGATAGAAATTAGTAAAAATCAAATTGCAGACAAGGATATTTTGTACATTTTAAAATCAGCAGTATAAAGTTGGGTTACCGAGCTTGAAGTGTTATCGCCAAATTGGCGGAATACTTAACTGATGCCGAAGAGAAAATATAAGTAATAGTTATGAAAAAATACAAAGGTTGTTATAAAAGTAGGAAATATCGATGATTTTTACCTATAAAACGTGGTAGCATAATTCATTTTATATCGAAAGGTAAGGTTGATTTAAGGATAGTTAAATTTTCCATTCCGTAAATTTTATGGTTTTTAAAGTAACACAAATTTAATTATCTGCTATATAATAATAGCCTAAGTTATCTGTACGTCTGTCCTCGATTTTATGAAGCGGTTGGACCTGGAATGGATAGAGGCATCCATAGTTAACAAAATTCACAGCGAGTAATGTTTATCTTCTCCTAAACTATAGATCCGAATCTAAAATAAATTGGTATAAATATACTTCATATCACAATACTGCCTTCTTTAAAACGTTCGAAATCCACCCCTTATCCTCTTTTCGAGCGTTTAATGCCATTATTTTAACTCATATTTTCCCCGGTTAAGAGCAGGCGAATAAATAAATAGCAGCAAATAGTAAAAATAACATTTTTCTAGTATTATGACGTCATTCCTTTAACCATCTTATTGAATCATTTCTTATTTTAAACTGTTTAAATTATGAATTATTTTCATACGTTTTATCATTGAACTTAGATATGACGTCAATAGTTTTCTTTTATATTTGGCTTAAATAATAGATTAGGTACATAAGGGATAATTTTAAATTTAATTATCGAGTATTTTTTGTTGCAATGAAACTTTTATCACCGGTATTAACAAAGACTAGGAATGTATTTCATTGACTAATATATATCTAGCGTTTAATTTATATATCTTTGAAAATTAAGAAGTTTGTGTTTGTTTTTTATACATAACCACAGGGTTTGCGATCCATTCGTTCAATTTTGGCCATCATTCATATATACCGCCAAATAATCACTGTCAATATTAAAACCTATGCTGTCCATCCTTTCAATTATATTACAAGTTAAATTAAAGATTGCATCTAACATGCGGTCAATAAAGATAAATTATTCAGCGTGTACCACATAATTTTCAGCCAAAAAACAAACCATTTTTTACCTGCCTCATAAGGTACTTAACAATTTTGGAAAATTAAAAATTTTACTGATCCCGTCATATGACGGGCTGTATGCTAGTTTCAAATAGTTTTAAATTTTAATTTTGTATTTATATGTGGTTACGGACTGCAACAAATTAATATGAATTCATAATCGTCTTATTAAGTATTTTTAGCAAAATTAAATAATAGTTATATTAAATATTAACATTTATAACAATTATTTCATTACTATTAAAATTCTCAGTACTTAAGTTATACATTTCATTGATATAAAGTACTATAGTCATTCTTATTTCAAATTGCTATTTGTAAACTAGTATTAACTTATTTTACATAGGAGAAAATTGTGCGACAGAATGCAAAAAGATGTGTTACGGCTGTATCCCAGTGTACGCTACGCTATTTTGGCGATTTTTTTGGCGTATTTTTGGCGCCATTTCTCAGGCGATACTTATTTTCTCCTTGTCAACTTCACCCTTTCTCTCCCGTTAAAAGATGTATTAATTAATTAATGTAAGAATTAAAAAGTAAGTGTTTCTGTCTTTGTTGATTTTATGAAAGTGTTTTTTGTCTTTCTAAAATTTTTGAAATTTATTGTTGTTTTGTTGTATTTTCTTGTTTTTGGTGACTATTTTCGGAGCACGACTCCATAGAGTTCACGCTGAGTTTCTAGGTCTAGCACGAAGATACATCGACCGCTCGCCATCGGAACATCGTCGGCGTCACGTTTTCCGATTTTGCGATGGCGAACGGTCGGTGTCCCGCTGCGTGTTAGGCTTAGGTACTTGGCGTGTGCTTCGAGGAGTCGTGTTTCGCCAATAGTCGCCAAAAACAAGATGGCGGACAAGGAGCGTACCGTTCACTGGGAATTAACCATGTGTTACATTTAACAGAATTCTGAAAATTAAAATGGGCCAGATTTTTTTCACTAAATGTTAATTTTATTCCTTTTTATTTTTACTGTCTTTACAATTTAGCAAAATATATAGTATCTTCATATTGAAAATGTAAATAATATTAAGAAACCTCACCTAATTTATTTTTTTAATCAAAAAGTAAAAAGAGAGACATTATGCTTAAAATTATTCTGAGAAATTCATTTTTGCTTTTTAACACGAGACAATTAGAAGATTACATTTTATAGTGAAATTTTAATTTCCAGCTCATCCATTTTTATATAGAAAATACAAATAAAATTCTAGTTGTTAAGCGGAAGGATTGTAATAAAACTGAAAATATAGATAAAGTTTGCTCATAAACATAAGAATATAATGCAAGTATTATATAAAAATATAATCATTGATACAAAATCATCAATATTATCATTCATTATTACTTAATATTAAGTTTAATGATAATTATACCGAACAGTGACCGAAGGATTAGGGTGCTGCTTTTTGGTGCGGTAGATAGTGATAGTCAATCTAATTTAGTCAAACTAAAAATTAAACAGTCTTAAATTGTAAAAAAATGGAATTGTAAAAGTTATCGTTGCAGAGTATCAGCAATGTGTTTTAAATGTAAATGAACATAAACAAACTTTTAAAAATAAAACTAACGTTTAATTTACTTAAAACATACAAAGAAAAGGTTTAAGGCAAATAAACATGGTATAGAATCCTTTAAACTGGTAACTTAAACTGTTAAACAATATTACTACTAGTAAAAAAAACATTGAAAACGATTACAAAAATGAATATATTTGACCTTACTAAAACTTATTCTAACCCAGAACCAGGCACGAGCAGAACCTCATAAAGCGAAGTTGTTTTGCACCCCTCATTACGCAGATCGACTTCTCAAGCAACAAACAAGTTAAAATGAACCGCTTAAGTAAGAACTTGTATTATTAAATTCGTTGGGATAAATTTCCCTTACCCAATTAGAAGCTGACTATTTTATGGAGTTGAGAAGTCGGCCTGGCCAAAGGTTAGATTAAGACACGTACTTTTGACTAGTATTTTGTGTATGAGTGAACAAACCAAGGTGTTTCATTTGACAACAGTTAGCGGGTTAGAATCCAGATGAAAGGATCCCGCTTTTAGAATCCCGAGTCAATAAGTTCCCGAAATGGCCGACTGTATTCATGCAAGTTTTCATTCGAGGGGAAATATCTGTTTTAGAGGTTAGCAGCACAACAAAAAAGGAAAACACACGGCCATCTAGAATTCTTTTCTGACACTGCCGTCTCTAGCTGAAGGTCATTTCAGACAAAACGAATTTTCATTTGTCGAATTTTGAAATGCCGTCTTTAGAGCAACGGGAAAACAGCAAATTTTGCGTTTTTTCGCGAAATCACCTTCTGAGACGCTATCGAGTGTGAAAAAGGCATAGGGATATAATGTCATGAAAAAAAAACTTCTAAAACACATATGGCATAAGCGTTTTTGTGAAGGTTGGACATACATCGATGATAACATTTGGACATGTCGCCCCTCCTCTTTTACTGCAGGTGAGAATGTTAAGCGCGTTGAGAAGTTGTGTATGCAGACGGACAAATAACTGTTGATGCTCTTTGTTAACTTCTAAAAGACATGTAGCATAACAGTTTTTGTGAAGGTTGCTCAAACATGGCGGATGACATTTTGACATGGCATGCCTACTCTTTCTCAGCAGATGAAAATCCTAAGCTCGTTGAGAAATTGTGCGTGCAGGATGAATAACCATTGATGCTCTTTGTTAACTTCTAAATCACATGGGGCATAAGCGTTTTTATGAAGGTTGCACAAATATCGAGGATGACATTTGGACATGGCGTCCCTCCTCTTTCACGTTAGATGAGAATACTAAGCGCGTTAAGACATTGCGCATGCAGACGGATGAATATGTATTGATACTTTTTGTTAATCACTAAAACACATGTGGTATAAGCGTTTTTGTGAAGGTTGCACAAACATTGAAGGTGACATTTTGATATGCCATCCATCTTTTTTCACAGCAGATGAGAATAAATACTAAGAGCGTTGAGAAATTGTGTATGTAGACGGACGAATAACTCTTTATGCTCTTTGGTAAATTCTAAAACACATGTGGCATAAGCGTTTTTGTGAAGGTTGGACAAACATTCAGGATGACATTTGGACATAGCGTCCCTCCTCTTCCACAGCAGATGAAAATGCTAAGCGAGTTGAGAAATTGTGCGTGCAGACGGACGAATAACCTTTGATGCTCTTTGTTAACTTCTAAAACACATGTGGCATAAGCGTTTTTATGAAGGTTGCACAAATATCGACGATGACATTTGGACATGGCGTCCCTCCTCTTTATAAAGGTGTTATTTACATATCCCAGGGACTTTTGAGCCTACCTCGTATGTCCATAGCCGTTTGTAATTTATTTTAAACAGAAAGTCCTGAATTTATTAGTGGTCATGTAGCAAAATAGTACACAATATTACTTCAAATCAAGCCGATTGATAATTACATATAATACTATAATAAATTACATATATAGTGCATATATAGTACATATCTTTTAAAAGTAATACTTATTACTTTAATTAAAAACAGATTAATTTTTCTTTTAATATTACTTATAGATGCATTATCTACCAATAAGTGTTTGGACACCTGTGATATAAAAGAAAAACTGACTTTATTACAAATCAATAGTTGATAGAGCCCCATGAGAGGCAATTACAGCGTGAACCCTCCGGGGCATATTTTCCACAAGTCTTTGTATTACAGCTAATGGTATTGTCTTCCACTCGGCTTGGAGTAGACATACAAGTTCCTTCACCGATTTTGGACGGGTAGTGCACCCCTTAATTCAGCGATCAAACTCGTCCCAAATGTTCTCGATAGGACTCAGGTCTGGGCTGTGGGAAGGCCAGTCCATTCAATGAACTCCATTGGCACCATACCAATCCTTGGTTAACCTCGAAACATGACAACTGGCATTGTCGTCCTGAATGTAACAGGGGTCCAACCCGTAAAACTGCCACAACGTAGGAAGCAAATTGTCATCCCAAATAGTGCAGTAGGCATCGGCTTTGAGCTTACCAAGAATGGGGGCCAAGGATCCCAGTAAATACCAGGAAAACACCCCAGACTATAATTCCACCTCCGCCGAACTTGACTGTTGGTACAATGCATTCTATCAGGAGACGTTCTCCACGCAGACGCCAGACCCAGACCCTGCCATCCGAACGGTAAAGTTTGAACCTTGATTCATCGAACCAAAGAACCCCTTTCCACTGATCTACTGTACAATTTCAACGTGCTTTGCACCACATTATATGAGCGGTGTGGTTGGACTTTGTGATCAAAGGCTTATGGGCAGCAGCACGACCATGAAAAACAAGGAGATGTGCTTCCTTACGGATGGTGTACCTTGAAACAATATTCCCGGATGCCTGTTGAATCTCTTGGCGGATGATAGCATCGGTAGGATGCGGTTCTTCCGAATTTCTCTGGACAGCACTCTTCGGTCTCTATCACGTAGTTTCGTTGGTCTACCTACTCGGGGTACATTCCGATAATCACCGCTCACCTTCCACTTCTTAATAACATAGGCCACCGTCGATTTTCGGTACTTCAGATCGCTAGATATGTCCCTTAACCCCTTGTGATAATAATAATGAAAAACTGTCTGAAATAACCAAATTTTTATAAAAAACTTGCTATACATATCTTACATATTCTTAATTATCCAACTTTTACATAGTGTTAAATAATATCAGAAACATTTGCAAAATCTCAAGCAAACTTAATAATGTGTTAGTCTTCAAGCTAGTGGTACCTTTTCAAAACAAATGCAAAGGAACTAATTGTTTACACGATACTCACTTTTAATTTGATTCGAACACACACGGCATTCTTAGTACTTATCTTTTAGTCTGACTCATTTAGCAATGACTTGTACCAAGACATTCTAAGACCAATAACAAATAACTTGTGATCACAAGTGAAAAAAATTGCCTCAGTACACCAATTTTCTAATTTTTATCATATTTAACAGTAACTTTAATCCTGAAGAGTGTAGCTCATAGTGCGGTATGGAATACTAATGACGAGCTAGACTCGTCATTTTTAAATAGTTAAGGATTTACATTTGTGATATCCAATAATTATACTTTCTGAATCAGAGAGTTTCCGAAATGCGCGGCATCTTGCATTATAATTGCCGATTCTGTTTCCTACTATGTATACCGTGGAGGCCAAAGTATCTAACGACTGCAGATATCGACATTTGCATAAGTGTTCAAATACTTATTGTAGACAGTAATAATTTTAAATAATAGTTTGATAAAATAAGAAGAGTTAATTGTTTTCTCTGTATTCAGTTTAAAATAATTTTGTTCTTTTTTTATAGTCCTTTTGAATTTTTGTGGTATCTTTTATCACTAACAATGTATTTCGATTTTGTCAAATAATAACATTTTAACTAGTTATTTCATTCCTATATCTTAATTCTTAATTGTGAAATATTACGTTTTGCTTAAATAAAGGAGAGTCTTTTATTATTTAAATAAAACTATTTCGTTAAATAAGAGAATTAGCCTTTTTGCATTTCGATATAGAAAGGTGATTCATTTGAAAAAAAGAAGGAATGTTGTATTTCACATAACTTAAATCTTTAAATAAGACATTCGCATTTAACCATTTTCACGGAAGTTAATTTAATTGTTTTTTTTTATTTTAGGAATTTTTAAATTTTGTTAAATATATCTGCATATTGAAAATACATTTTATACTTAGTAAAGAAAAACTCCAAGAAAAAAAGAAGGAATGTTGTATTTCACATAACTTAAATCTTTAAATAAGACATTCGCATTTAACCATTTTCACGGAAGTTAATTTAATTGTTTTTTTATTTTAGGAATTTTTAAATTTTGTTAAATATATCTGCATATTGAAAATACATTTTATACTTAGTAAAGAAAAACTCCAAGAAAAAAAGAAGGAATGTTGTATTTCACATAACTTAAATCTTTAAATAAGACATTCTCATTTAACCATTTTAACGGAAGTTAATTTAATTGTTTTTTTATTTTAGGAATTTTTAAATTTTGTTAAATATATCTGCATATTGAAAATACATTTTATACTTAGTAAAGAACAACTCCAAGAAAAAAAGAAGGAATGTTGTATTTCATATAACTTAAATCTTTAAATAAGACATTTATTTAAATTTTAAGAATTATAATTGTTTTATTTATTTTAGTTTTTAAATTTTGTTAAATTATCTGCATATTGAAAATACATTTTATATTAGAAAAGAACAATTAAGAAAAAAAAAGAAGGAATTTTTGTATTTCATAACTTAAATCTTTAAATAAGACATTATTTAACCATTTTAAGTTAATTTGTTTTTTATTTTAGGAATTTTTAAATTTTTTAAATATATCTATATAAAAATACATTTTATATATATAGAACAACTCCAAGAAAAAAAAGAAGGAATGTTTGTATTTATAACTTATCTTTAAATATAAGACATTCGCATTTAACCATTTTAGAATTTAATTAATTGTTTTTTTTATTTTAGGAATTTTTAAATATGTTAAATATATCTGCCAACTATATATTTATATAGAATATAAAGTGATTCATGTCCCCTTGTTTTACAGTTATTCTATATAGTCCTCAGCATTGTGTATAATCCGTTTCCAACAATGTGGAAGTCGCAGAACACCTATACCAGCGCCTGTTCTGTGGATAGTTTTGAATGGACCAGTGTATTGCCGCAAGAATCTCTGGGACAGTCTGAAGCGAATGCCACGAAGTGGTTTCTTTATCATACGATTTAAGTCACAAGGGCTTAGATCTGGGGAGTATGTTGGATGGTAAAACGCGTCCCAGCCTCATCGATCAAAGAAATCAGTCACAGATTGCACTGTATGTGGCCGATCATTGTCATGCAGAATGATAGGGGCGTTCTACAGAAATGGCAGAATTTTTCTTATGTAACAAAAAATGTTCATGTATGATTTTTAACGAAAGATTATTTAACGAATTTATTTGCTTGATTGCCGTTTAGGGTACCAGTTGATTTTGATTTATCTATATAGAAGGGTTAGAGATTTAACAGTGCTAACTATTTATTTACATGGAATACAAAAGTGATTCATGTCCCCTTGTTTTACAGTTATTCTATATAGTTGTCAGCATTGTGTATAATCCGTTTCCAACAATGTGGAAGTCGCAGAACACCTATACCAGCGCCTGTTCTGTGGATAGTTTTGAATGGACCAGTGTATTGCCGCAAGAATCTCTGGGACAGTCTGAAGCGAATGCCACGAAGTGGTTTCTTTATCATACGATTTAAGTCACAAGGGCTTAGATCTGTGAAGTATGTTGGATGGTAAAGCACTTCCCAGCCAGATTGATGAGACAAATCAGTCACAGCTTGAGCTGTATGTGGCCGATCATTGTTATGCATAATGATAGGGGCGTTCTACAGAAATGGCAGAATTTTTCTTATGTAACAAAAAATGTTCATGTATGATTTTTAACGAAAGATTATTTAACGAATTTATTTGCTTGATTGCCGTTTAGGGTACCAGTTGATTTTGATTTATCTATATAGAAGGGTTAGAGATTTAACAGTCGTCGTAAAACGTGTAGTCTCATTCATTTTATATCGAAAAATTAAGGTTAATTTAACGATAGTTACAACTTTTCCATTCCATAAATTTTATGGTTTTTAAAGTAACACAAATTTAACTATTTAAAATAGTTTTTAAATTTTAATTTTGTATTTACTATGTGGTTACGGACTGCAACAAATTAATATGAATTCATAATCGTCTTATTACGTATTTTTAGCAAAAGTAAATAATAGTTATATTAAATATTAACATTTATAACAATTATTTCATTACTATTAAAATTCTCAGTATTTAAGTTGTACATTTCTCAGTATTTAAGTTGTACGCTTAAATAAAATACTATAGTCATTCTTATTTCAAATTGCTATTTGTAAACTAGTATTAAACTTATTTTACATAGCCAGGAGAAAATTGTGCAAAAGAATGCAGAAAGATTTGTTGCATTTAACAGAATTCTAAAAATTGAAATGCGCCAGATATTTTTTTTCACTAAATGTTAATTTTATTCCGTTTTTATTTTTAATGTCTTTAAAATTTATCAAAATATATAGTATCTTCATATTGAAAATGTAAATAATATTAAGAAACCTTAGCTTAAAGCTGAAAATGTAGATAGCCCTACTTCACCTAATTTATTTTTTTAATCAAAAAGTAAGAGGAAAGACATATTACGATTAAAATTATTCTGAGAAATTCATTTATGCTTTTTAACAATTAGAAGATTACAATTAGAAGACAATTAGAAGATTACATTTTATAGTGAAATTTTAATTTCCAGCTCATCCATTTTTATATAAAAAATAGAAATAAAATTCTAGTTGTTAAGCGGAAGGATTGTAATAAAACTGAAAATATAGATAAATTTTGCTCAGAAACATAAGAATATAATGCAAGTATTATATAAAAATATAATCATTGACACGAAATCATCAATATTATCATTCATTATTACTTAATATTAAGTTTAATGATAATTATACCGAACAGTGACCGAAGGATTAGGGTGCTGCTTTTTGGTGCGGTAGTTAGTGATAGTCAATCTAATTTAGTCAAACTAAAAATTAAACAGACTTCTTAAACAGTCTTAAATTGTAAAAAATGGAATTGTAAAAGTTATCGTTGCAGAGTATCAGCAATGTGTTTGAAATGTAAATGAACATAATCAAACTTTTAAAAATAAAACTAACGTTTAATTTACTTAAAACATACAAAGAAAAGGTTTAAGGCAAATAAACATGATATAGAATCCTTTAAACTGGTCTCTATCACGTAGTTTCGTTGGTCTACCTACTCGGGGTACATTCCGATAATCACCGCTCACCTTCCACTTCTTAATAACATAGGCCACCGTCGATTTTCGGTACTTCAGATCGCTAGATATGTCCCTTAAGAGTTGGCCACATTTGTGATATCCGATAATTATACCTTTCTCGAAATCAGAGATCTCTGAACTGCGCGGCATCTTGCATGCGACTAATGTCGATTCTGTTTCCTACACTATGTATACCGGCGAGGTCGTGACGTACCTCAGGACCGCAGATATCGTCATTTGCAAAAGTGTCCAAATACTTATTGGTTTGGTTTGGTTTTGGTTTTGGAGCGCTACGGTCTACCTTTTGCAACACGAGGGCTAATGAGACCGGGACCTACTGCTTAAAGCCAAATCCGAAAGGCTACGAACATCCATGCCGTAGTGGGATTTGAACATACGAACTCCGGATCCGAAGGTCAGCACCCTTACCATTCGCCCATCGTTCGGCATACTTATTGGTAGACAGTGTATAATGTATAACAAGCCCGAATAGTTTTGATAAACCTAAGAAATCGTTAATTCATTTTCTCTGTATTCAGTTTAATAATTTTGTTCTTTTTTATAGTCCTTTTGAATTTTTTGTGGTATCTTTTATCACTAACAATGTATTTCCCGATTTTGTCAAATAATAACATTTTAACTAGTTATTTCATTTCCGATATCTTAATTCTTAATTGTGAAATATTACGTTTTGCTTAAATAAAGGAGAGTCTTTTATTATTTAAATAAAATTATTTCGTTTACAGAAGTGTTAGCCTTTTTCACATTTCGATATAGAAAGGTGATTCATTTGAAAAAAAGAAGGAATGTTGTATTTCACATAACTTAAAACTTTAAATAAGACATTCTCATTTAACCATTTTCACGGAAGTTAATTTAATTGTTTTTTTTATTTTAGGAATTTTTAAATTTTGTTAAATATATCTGCATATTGAAAATACATTTTATACTTAGTAAAGAACAACTCCTTATTTATAGCTGAAAATATGCAGAATTTCATCTTATGTATAATTTTATACTTCAAAAGCATGTTTTTCTAAAGACTTTCATCATAATTATACTCTTATTCATTAAATTTCTCATAGAAAACATGTTTTAAAGCGAGACTCATTAATCTTCTTTTAAATAATATACAGAAATATTAACAATTTTCACATCGCGATGTAGAAGAGAGTGTTGCATATAAACTAAAGCATTAATAACAAATTTCGCATAACTGAAATTTATAAAATTCTAAATACTTATTCAAGCGTTTTCGTAAAAATTAATTTGAGTTTGTTTTCAATTTATGGAATTTTAAATTTCTGTTCAATATGCATCTGTAATAGTTTTCTATATGCAGATATATATTTCAGAGAAATG
>CM063509.1:101148568-101151068 GCA_032207245.1 Pardosa pseudoannulata
ATGTAGCTCAAGCGTGACATACGCAATATTCTTTGGTTTTGTTGCTTAGCGTTTTTACAGCAGTGTTGCCACTATTAAAATTCCACCCCTTGTAGATATTTTAAGTTTGAACATCTTTACAAAAATTATAAGTTCCAAAACGCTATTTCAGTTCACGGATAATTATAATACATAGATAGAGGGAAGGCTTTGAAAGGATATCAAGGAGATTAACTAGTCCCGCAATGATTAGATAAATGGTAAAGATAACATCAATTTCTATTTTGTGGTATTTGGAAGTTTCAGCACAAACATGAATTCTGCTTACTGGAAAATTTAATATTATGTTTTATTAGTTTTGGTTTACTGAGCCTTATGTAGCTATATTCAAACAGCCGCCATTTTCCGTAAGTGTAAAAAAATCGCCAACGATAAAAGAGTCTCCAATAGTGGCGACAAATAAAACTGTTCCGGATCAACAATATTATTATTTTTGCAATCATTGCTACTCTCTTGACAACAAGAAGCAGAATATAGTGAGATGTTTTTCAAAGGCAACGGGGACTTATCGAACAGAATTCTGAGAAGCACTTTATGCTTTTTCACGGAAGTTAATTTGAGGTTGTCATCTTTTCCAGAGAATTTTCAATTTCCGGGTGATAAAATTGTCTATAGAAAATACTACTGATATTTAATTAGAATCATTTTTAAACAACTCAAAAGTTTTGACAGGGTTGTTTACGTGACCTAAATTAGCTTCATATTTGTGAAACATCATTCCAGGCAGATGATATTATTTTCGCTGTTTTAGCTTAGTTTTTATATTTTGTCACTTCAAGATAAAGATATTTGTGAAGTAATGTTATTATAAGAAACAATTTGCATTATTGCTTTGGGAACGGAATGACAGTTGCGTAACGGTTGAAAAGATAATGACAATTCCAACTCCTGAATAAAGAGACAGAAAATTATAATTAAGATTACTCAGGTATCAAGCTATTGTTCTCAGTGATAATTAACTTTATAGTTTATTTAGCTTTACATTTAAATTAATAAAGATCTTTAACCAAAATGTAATTGTAAAATGAAGAGAATAGCTCTTTAACAATACATTTAATGTGAATTACATGAATTAGATAAGAGTAATTCTATTTGAAATAAACCATCTTAAATGAAAAACAGAACTAGTGCTTTGTAATCCGAACATTGTTTGAAATCTTATTAGATTAGAATAATTTGAATTATATAATGTCTTTGTATTAACATTTTATAGCTTTTACTTGTAGAGTATTGATTTGGACTTTAATAAAATCGTAATTTTCCATATCTAGTAAATCGTTTTTTAAATATTTTTCTGGTTGGTGGGATATTTCAAAAACTTACTACACTTCTGTAAAAAAATCTTACGTTGGCCTAGTGTTTGAGAAAGAAATTAAAACTCATTAAGAAAAACATGAAAAATATGTCTTGATTAAATGATTTTATACAATTAAATAAATGCCTAAGGAATACAAATAGTTGAATCAACTTATCATTTGTAGATCGAAGACTGCTCTCGAGTCGGCGTCGATCCTAAGAAAAAATGCTAAAATTTCTTTGATAAGGATTCTTCCACCAAAACGTGGATGCCAGCCTTTCACCTCTCATTCTTCTGCTTAACAACCTTGTCCGCTCCAAAAAATTTTTCGACTCTCCGCGGAGACAAAAAAAGAGTCCACTCCAGAACGGCGGGGGCAGAGGGTCAAAATTCCCCAAACGAACGGACACTTCTATTGGCTGGGAGAAGTCCGAAGTCTCTCTGCATTCAAACCGGTCCTGCCCCGGCATGTCAACTTCGAAGACACACGGGGACTTGAACTGAATGTAACTTATTGTTACAACTTCTATGAAATATTGTGAATGAATTACGGATAAAAGCGTTATAACCCAGTGGCATTGGGTTGCTCCCCTCTTAAATCTTCACTATTAAGATTGTTAAATCTTGCTGAAGAACAAATATGGAGTGAAAAACATTAACTTTTTATTGTGGCCAGAGTAAAAGCACAAGTAGTCCCAAATTCACTAGAATGCTACCTATTCATTTCCTGGACGAAACTATTAACAATGCTCACCTGCTTCCGCAAAACAAGAAAGGGTCAAGAGAATCCATAGGACTGTGGGTACTACACATAAAAACTTCCTTTTCCTGAAATTATTTTAATAGTAGAGTTTATATATATATATATATATATATATATATATATATATAATATATGTATATATATATATGTGTGTATATATGTGTGTGTGTGTGTGTGTGTGTGTGTGTATATATAGCCATGACACAGGTCCGAGGTTCGATCACCCTGCCGGACAAGGTTGACTCAGCCTTTCATCCCTTCAGTGGGTAGATGAACTGAAGACCAAGGGTGATTGGGAACTAAACACTGGATGTTCTGCGTAAGATTGACCAAGTAAGCTGAACATACGCTTCGCACCCCAGGGCTATTGATTATTGTGGTACCGTAGGCCCTGGCGCCTT
>CM063509.1:101163568-101166068 GCA_032207245.1 Pardosa pseudoannulata
TTACTTTTTGTATAGTGTTAGAAAGTTTACAAAACATAATATATTATTTTACTTTGGAGTTTTAGAGAAAATTTTTCATAACACTTAATTTATTCACTAAAGTAATAGACATTAAATAATACATTTTTACATAATAAAAACTGATCATTTATTAAAAGTTAATTACATTTATTTTTCGATTATTTTTATACTACGTTGCAATATAAATCTTACCCTAAATTAAATTATATAAACTAGTTTAAAAAATGATTTTTGAATGTGGACGGATACTTTAATATTGTAGAATTATACCAGACTTGTAAAAGTATAAAGGAGTTTTCCATAGGAAGCTATAAATCCAAGGATTTTCTCAGTCGTGCAGCAGTTTGTTTAAAGACTTTGAAAGTGTATTTCCACTTCGTGATTTCCTGAAAGTTACCTTTGGAGTTTCTCCAAATAGTAAAGTGCTCTTTGAGTAGTTTTAGATGTTTCGCATTTATTTCACTTACTTTTCAAGCATATCAAGTAAATACTCTACACTCCCCCTTTTTTTTGTAAAAAGGCATCACTTGTAGGGATTGGAAATTCTGCAACAAATTCTATTTCCTCGATTGTTGGAGTATAAACGTGTTGAATGAGTGAATTGAAAGTTATGAGTTGAAAGCCATCTCGAGAAAATGCATTTAAGTTGAAATGCACACTGGGAATTTCTTGCTAGTTAAATGGGCCATAAACGTTTTAAAATGGCATTGATAAAATTTAAAGTTGAAATAAGATATAGAGTTACTGATAAGGACATACGAGAACTACAATAAGATTGAAGTGTATTAGGTTCTATTAAAGAAGGGAAGCATCTGTAAATACTTAAAAATTCTATTTTTGTTATTATTTTATTTGATAAAATAAAGCATTGGATTAATTTCACAAAGAATTTAGGAAATGCTTCAATTAAATCCATGCTTATAGTTAAAAACCTATAGAAAATGTATATAGATTTTTGATTTGAAACTACTTTTTCTCAAAACTACTATTTTGGAACTTGTACAAAATTTTGGTTAGAAATGTATAGAAAATGTTAAGAAAATGATTAGAGATTTTTCATTTGAAACTACTTTTTCTCAAAACTGTTATTTTTTAACTTTTACGCAATATTGGTTAGAAATCTATAGAAAATGTATACAGATTTTTGATTTGAAACTACTTTTTTCTCAAAACTGTTATTTAGGAACTTGTACACAATATTGGTCAGATATCTATAGAAAATATATACAGATTTTTGATTTAAAGCTACTTTTTCTCAAAACATTTTTTTGGAACTTGTACACAATATTGGTTAGAAATCCATAGAAAATGTTTAGAAAATGTATACAGATTTTTAACTTGAAACTACTTTTTCTCAAAACTGTTATTTTGAAACTTGTATACAATGTTACTTCAAAATTAAAAATATAGAATTTTGAAATTTGCGATTTTTTACAGTATAATAAAGCATAATCACTACTTGTTTTTGCTTAAAATCTATTTATGTTACTGTTTTAAGTCAACTGTTTACTCTTTTAATGTTTGTATGGCTCATTTTCTTGTTTAAAATTTATAACAATCTGTTCATTTGCCAATATAAAATGTTGAAAATCTTGAAACTTTTTATAAATTTAGGTGTATGTTATGAAATAACGTTTAGAGAAAACGCTTTTTTTTAATTTAAGTGTATATGTTTAATTATGTTTTTAAAAATATACGCACAGACTTTATATAAAATTACAATTTGAAAAACCACTAAACTGCACTAAACACTCATATTTCAACTAAACTATCATATTTTTCTATTTATATGTAATTATTGATATATTATATAAATTGAAATATATATATATATATATATATATATATATCATCCTGAGAATACAATAAAGGAATATAAATGATTTAAATTGATTACAAAACCGTTATTTTATAGGTTAATGATATGTGGCGTAAACTTCAAGCCTTGAAAATATTCAAAAATTGTGGTAATAAAAATTTATACTAAGTCTCAAATTATGTTTAGAGTGATAGTCAGAAACATACTTTAAATAGTATTTATGAATATCTTTTATAAAGATTTAGGTATTATTTAAACTATTTTGATAACCCTTAAAGGGTAATCCTTAAAGGACTAAAAGGACCCTTAAAGAACACTTTTAACATTGACTATCTCATGCGTTCAAACATTTTGTCTTGCCTTCTTTTTTACTAAGATAGAATCTTGGAAAAACGTCCAAAAAACTTTACTTCAGCATTGGAATACTCGTCTTCATTGGCTATACTTCCCCTTACTACGTAACATTTCTCTTTCTGCCAACTATTTTGAAAATCCTTAAAGAATCTACTAACTTGCCTGATGTAAGTCTTTGGAAATAATACCCAGGAAATTCCCCTCAATATCAAAAATACCTAAGACAGCGGACTTTTAATACTGACTATTTCACCTGTTCAACCATTTTGTCTTGTCTAATTTTTTACTAAGATAGAGTCTTGAAAA
>CM063509.1:101171068-101191068 GCA_032207245.1 Pardosa pseudoannulata
ATTCATGGTATACTTTTACCACGGTAGCCCGCGAACGGTTAACAAAATTAGCCGTTTCGTAAATGCTTCCACCCTTAGCTCAAAAGTCAATGATCATGTCCTTTTGGACGTCGAAAAAATTGCTCCGTTTCTACATAACTGCTAGAACTGAACTGTTTTCTGAATACCAACTAAACACTTTATATATCCACCAAACAGTGACGTACTCAGAAATTAATTTTGGGGGATGCATATTGTCATGGCCAAGAAGGAAGTCCAAATGGACAGTGCAGAAGGGGCTTAAACTAACCCCCCAAATTGTAAATACAGTTCTTTAAACTAAATTTAACACTTAAATATGCAAATACGACACATGCATACACACATTTTATCTCAGACTACCTCCTTCAAACATTCTCTCATATAGGCTCCTATAATTGCCATAAAAAATAAACTTCTTTAATTTAGTAATATTATGTAATTAAAGAAATTAATAGAATTAAAATAAACTAAATGGAACGTTATGACAACTATAAACAAGAGCTATATTATTTAGCTATATCATTATTTCCCCTACCACAGTCAGTGTGTTTGTTCGGATAGTTCATATGAAGAGAGAAATAAAATACTTAACAGGAAGATAAACTGGAATAAAAACACGAATTATATTATTCTTCAAACATTCTATAGAGCACTTAAAGATTTAGCGCAACTTCTGATAAGTAACAATCTAAGTTCTGCTCTGTAAAACTCTACTAAAATTGATAATACTCTATGCCTCCTAGTCTGGGAGTCCACGTCCGACACCCTGAGAGTATAAGATAAGCTTACAAGTCAGGTTCTGATTAAAGCACGGGCAGACTAGGCCTAGGTCCTGGGCCCCCTAATTTTGGGGACTCCGTAAAATTTGGTACTTAATTATTAAATTTTAAATAATTTAATTAACAAAATTTGAAAATGTTTTTTGTTAATTCTTCAAATAATATTTCACGAAACCGTATTCAAAAATTAAATAAAAACAATTAAAATGTTGACAGTTTTATCTAAAACACACTCCAGTTTACTTATTTACATCACTCTAGTCACATTTTTTACTCCATGGTTCTGAGTAGATAAATCCTTCGCTTTTCAGGTTATACTAAAGATATAAATAGAGATTTTATTCTCGTATTAGAAACTATGAAAGTAAATCAAATGTTCTGTTAAAACTTTAAGTATTTATTTATAAATAGCTCATAGCATACATAAAGAAATTTATTATGATTTGCAGTAATTAAAGGAACATAATACTGGAATAACAGTTTATTACATTCAACATTTAAAATATGAATCATTAAGAAAATAATTTACAAAATATTAAAGGAAAAAAAGCATTTATCTTATATTATATAATATAAATTAGTAATAAATTAAAAATTTCAGCCAGTTATAAAGAAATATTAGCATCTTTTATTATATTTTTGAAACTTACATATAATTGTTATTTGCTTAAGAATTTTATTATTTTTATCTCTTATTAATTTTTTCTTAAAATCTACGAATAACTATTATTTGTTAATCTTACCTATGTTATTTTATTTTTTTTATATAAAAACTTAATTTCAAGTGTTACAATTTACATGGTTGAGGATATACAGATTTTTGGCATTCGACTGTACTACACAGATATGGAGACATAAAAAATTTAATATAAATTTTTCCTTCAAAAATATTCGTTTGTATCCTCTTTTATAAAGTAATTTTTTTTTCTTTGAAAAGAGGGTAGGGGGGCCCGAAAGACTACCAGGCCCAACTTTGCCTTGATCGGGCCCTGCTACAGGTACCTGACATCGATAATGAACACATAAATGGGACTACTTAAGAATTGGGTACCTCCTGCTATTTTTGGCGATTTTTTTGGGGCCAATCGCGCCAACTCCTTCGAGCGGAGTTAACGGAAGGCTGACGTTTTGAACGGCAACGGATTTTCAGCTCGATTAAATTAACTGACTTATTTTATTGTGAAATAATATACTAATTTTGCAATTAATGGCAAAAATGTTGAAAAGTGCGTGAAATGATATTTATATAAATACAAATTTTGTTTATTCATGTTATTTTTTTAATATTAATTGGTTGTTAATTTTAAACCATTAAAATTGATTATTTTTGTTTTTTAATATTCTTAAAATATTTCCTGATTTTAAGCACACAAAACAATTAAAAATAGATAAATTAGAAATAAAAAAATAAAATATACGCAAAGATTTTTTTAAATTTTCAAACAATATTAAAAGGTTAGTACTTTTTAATTTTTAAAATAAATTTTTGAGTTATCAAAAACTTTTTTAACCAAGGGGGGCTCTGCCCCCCCTTGACCCCCCGTAAATGCTATTACAAATAGTATAAAAATTTATTAAAAATGTAATATTTTTTATATACATATGAAAAATAAAATAAATATACACTAACTGCATCTAAAAAATATTTCTTAAATCCGCAACCGTTCAAAAAACACATAAAAACCTTCCTTCACTCCACACGAAAGAGTTTACAATTAAAGTAACATGAAATATCACTTGAAATTAAAAAACATAATCACTTACTTTTTAGGCGTTGGATGCACTTCCATTGGGTCGATCTTTACGGTAGATCAGATTCATATTATTCTTACACACCGAACATTCATATTTATTATTGATAAGCCATTCATTCACACACACACTAAAACCAAACAGAAGTGAATCAAACAATATCCTCAGGCGAAAATGGCAGAAAACGAGTATAACTAGTTTGAATATTGCGTTAAAAGTGCCGTTAACCGCTAAACCAATAGAAATTAGGCGCATTTAAACAAAGAACCAATAGAAATTAGGCGCATTGAAACGTAACGAAAGGGTTACATAAAAAGAACGGCATCTAAATTGTACATAAGCGAAAAAAAATATCATGGCGAGGAGAGGTTGGTTGGTTGGTTGTTTGAAATTTAGTGGCGCTAATTCCACAAGGGACAAACTGACGGCGAGGAGAGGAGAAAGCAGCCTGGGTTACCAGATTTGGCGCTTTATCGCCACCAGATTTGGCACCTATCAGCGTGTACCCAATTCTTAAGTGAAGCCAAAAAATAAACTAACAGTCAATGCCCACATTGTCATATTGAACATCCATCACTCCACTTCCCAATCCTCAAATAATATCGCCTATTTCTGATATTTCTTCCCATTCCTCTTCAGATCTTCCCCAAATCTGGCGGAGGCGGGGCCTGATAAGATATGCTTCTATTTTTACAAATTTTCCTTGATTTTATCCCACGATTACACATTTTTCTCATTAAAATAAAGCTTAAAAAAGGGTTTCTATAAAAAAAAAACCTTGAAGATTAAAAGAAGGGCGCTGTATTTTTCAAATTTTCTTATTTTTCATTTCCGTGTATTTATGAACAGTGAAATGAAGAAGTAGAGATCTTTTCTTCAGTTCTAAAATTTAATCGTCTTTTAAAATTAGACTTTGAATGAAAAATAAAAATTTGCAAAATAATCACTTTTTATTAAAGCATCAAATTTCTCGAAAAAAAAAAAATATTTTCTGAAAAAACCCAAATGTGAATTCGCAATCCTGCTGTAATTTCTCCATTGACTTAAAATTTGTTTCATAACCTCTAGCGCCGCCTTGATACACAAAGATTGTAGTGACAAGCGTATACGTGAAGTAATTGCCCTCCAGCAAAATATATTTATTCTGATTCTCGATTAACACTAGATTTACGGACCAAGCCAATTTGACTCATTAAAAATTGGATCACTATGTATATATATAAAACTTTAAAATCAGTTTCGAAAATCATACGTTGGTTTTTAGTTAAGTAATAAAATATATATAAACTTTCATTCATCTTTCCCGCAGACCCCTTCATTTCACATTATCAAATGTGGTGTACGTATTTTCACGGTTGTGAGCCAATTTCAAAGGCATCAAAGGTGGTGATGCAACTGGACCCTATGGGCCGAGCCCGTCAATCCAGAGGCTTCTATCAGTAAGCACAAAAATGACAACGAGCGAAAAATAAACACATAAAAGAGCAAGGAGATAGAAGGGTTGATTCGTGAGTTCATAACACAAAACTAGGGAATAGAAAGTTTAGGGTAGTAAAACATAAATTATTTTTGTGGCCAGTGACATCTGTACAAAATAAGCCGAAAGATTTGAATAATAATGAGTAAAAATAAAAAAATTTTAAAAATTTTGGAAAAAATAAAAATATAAGTTTTAAAAATAAATAAGCTGTATTAAAAATCAGAAAAAGGCCTAAATAATAATGTTTAATTATGGTAATAATTTTTATTAATTTAGTTTAGGTGTTATAAATTTTTGTTTGTTGAGTAGTAATGATCAGGTACGATAAATATGAAAAAATAAAAATACATGTTTTAAAAATAAATAGATTAGTCTAAAAATCCAAAAAGAGCCTAAATAATGTTAAATAATCGCAAAAAAAACAATTTTTATTAATTTTAATTTAGAGTTTAAAATTTTGTCTTCGCCGGGGATAAAACCCCGGCAAATTCCAAAGTAGATGAAGCAGTGGGGAAGGCGTAATCTAACCAAGCCACACCTCTGCATACCGTGAAGAGCCAATTTGAGTTATAGAATGTTTTCACAGTGAAAGGTTTACATGAAATTTACTGGTCTTATCAGGCCTGTGTAACAGTCAAGATTTTATTATCTAATTGGCGAAGAGCTAAGAAGTAAATATAGAGAAGAAGTCGAGAACACTTCCATTCCAATGACAGAAATTCATGCTACTGACGCACGGAAGAATTGTCAAGTTCAACAGTCACGAAAAAGTAACAGATGTAGAAACCATTGTGTTAAATGTAATAGAAATGTTTGCGAAAAATGTGTTTCAAAACAGATTTTATATGTAAAAAAAATGTTTTTCATGAATTTTTTTATAATAAACATTTTATTTAAATTAATTTGGAACTATTTTCTTTGCAAAAAACTTCAACTTTCTTGTAAGAGTCAAATTGTCTCCCTTCAGTAAAAATAGGTATATGATCAACATCCGTAAATCTAGTGTTAAGAACCGCGTGAACACCCTAACATCTTACGGATGATTACGGTTCTTCACTCTAGGGTTTTGTTTGGGTTTGTTTTCTAGTGCTACATTCTACTTTTTTGCAACAGGAGTCTTCATTCTAATGAAAAACCCTACTGAACTGACTTTCATTTCTCACTCCCCTATGGCCTCTCCTCCTCTCTTGATTGTCATAATCCAAGGAAAATTGAAAATATTCTAACTACTAAAACTGTTACTTAACACAAGAAGCGCCAATACTTTTTCCCCATCTAAAAGCACCAACCGCGATCAAATTGATATCTGATTTCTTTTTTTTTTTAATGTAAGAGCTTTACACTATTTTCTAATGTTTTTAATTAATTTTAATTATATGTTTTAATAATTTATATAAATAATGAAACTTGCTTTTAAAAATTTTATATTTTCTTTATAAATTTCTACTTACATTATTTTAAACATATTTCACTCTATTTGCATCTTTTACACTTTTTTTTAATACTTGATTTGCATTTTCCTCCATCATAATTCGAACACTTTTACATACCACGTTGTGTTGCCTTTACACTGCCCAGTCTGACATTGATTTATGTTGATAATCTAGTACTGAATTCGGAAATTTCTAACTGTTGTTTTGGCAATTTCGAGACATTTAATTATTTTTTTATTATATTTTTATATTTAATTTTATATTAAGTTATATTTATATTTTTATAATATATTTTTATATTTAATTTTATATTAAGTTATATTTATATTCCATTCTTATATTTAAGTTAGATACTAATATTTAAGTACGGAGAGACAGTCTGCAAAGCCAAGGAATAGCTTAGACGAGTCTATTGTCGTTTTGCTCTCGAGCATCTCTGGGTAACGAGCGGTTTATCCAGCCCTCCCCCTAGAGGCGAGCCCATTTCAAAGGCCCCTCCCCACTATGTCCACTGCAACCCATCACCACCCTCTAGAGGGGGTATGGATAATCGTGGTCGATGGTAACAGACGATATACTAGTCTTGGCGAAGGATGGCTTCTGAGTTGATTTTTTCCCCAAAGATCAAAGGCAGCCACATGCGCTACTAAAGTGCGCAGTAGAAACTATGGACGAATCCACGTGTTTGGCTCATTTAGTGACCCAGCGTGTGGATTCAACCCGTGAACATTGTTCGAGGTCACCATCAGGAAGTGGTAAACAATTGGCCATAGTTTGAAGGCTACACAATACTTGTTGTGAAAGCAGTTATTTTACTTTGGTTTTTTCCTCCTTCACACTGAGTATAAGTAGACTGACTGGTCATGGTGAGAGTTTTTCAAACAGTCAGATATTGTGTAACAAGTTCAGGGAACAAATTTTTTTTTTTTTATTAAAATTCGAGAATCTTGTCACAAAAGCAAAAGGTAATCGTCTCCCACAGAAGAATGAGCCTTTTGTTATTCCGTGAGAACACCTTTGTGGTCACTAACAATTTTCCACTTTGGTCACCACAGTAGACAGCTATATATCCTTCCCTACATAATATTTTCAGGACAGTTAAACTTTAAGAAATAAAAATTGCTACACTTTATGTAATTTTATTACACGGGGAAGACATTAAATTTCACAGTAATACATTATCATAATTGTTTTATTGTAAGCCTTCATATCTGAGTATTATTATTATTTTTTATTTGTTTATAAATTTCATTACATGTCTTATTATTTATTTGTTAGAACATTGATTATTTGCCAATTTTTATGATGATGCTGGTGAGTTATATGAGAATAATAAGATGATAGTTTTCAAATTCCATATTTTCTTGAATACTTAACTCATGATGGGTTACGGTCAAGCTTTCTGAATCTGTAATCCTGATTTTCTGATTCTAACACAGTTCCAGAAAAGCTTGTGAATTCTCCACTAAATTTCATTCAGGGACTTTGAAATAATTTTGATACTTTGACTCCTACGATGTTTTGTTCCGTGAAACTATCACCCTTCAGCGAGATAATTCTATCTTTTTTCGGGAGTTCTCTAATATCGAAAATTACACTTAAAATATCTATTTAATTATTCTCGGAGATTATATATATATATCGTATATTACATATATATATATATATATACTCAAGAGCCAAAATATTTTGACCATCTCGAAATTTTGCAATGGACTCGCATGGATGACGTGGAATTCACGTGATGAGGTGGAAGTGGTATTTAACTCATGCTGAAGAGTCTGAAGAATCATTCTTTCACTGGTGTGTGTGATGGGAAAGGCTGCGGATCTAAGTGATTTTGACAGAGGGCGGATTGTAATTACCTGTGGTTGTGGTAGAGCAGACTATGAATGCTACAGGATATTTGAACATCATTGCGGACCAGTTGCACCGTTACATGGCTTCTCTTTTTCCATCTGGAAATGGAATGTTCCAAAAGGACAACGTCCCGTGTCACAAGGCTAAAATTGTGTTGGAGTGGTTCGGATCTCAAACCGATAGAACACATTTGGGATGTCATGAGACGGCAGCTCAGAATTCAAAGACCCCCAATTCGCAATAGATCGGATGTGAGGACCCGTTGTTTAAACATGTGGTACAATCTGTCTCCGGCCATCTACCAAGGACTTGTGGCACCCATGCTGCGGGTGGTATCCTAAGGTGGGTTGAAGCTGTGTTGCGCGCCAAAGGTGGACCAACTCGTTGTTGACAGGTGGTCATAATGTTTTGGTTCTTGAGTGCATATATATATATATATATATATATATATATATATATATATATATATATATATATATATATATATATATATATATATATTTATATATTATATATATATATATATATATATATATATATATATATATACATATATATATATATATATATATATATATATATATATATATATATATATTGTGACGGCCTGAAGTAGGGGTAGGCGAGGCCGTCAATGATACAGACTGGAAAACCGTTTACTCTGGATTAAATACTTTATTCGAGTGAATATTTATGTACAGCTCTGTACAGGTTTCAGCAGATTCTAAATCTTCTGAGATAACGTTAACACAATTGAAATGCTTGGGTACAGTGGAGCTAGTTCTTCTCGTACACTGGAACAGTTTGCTAATTAGTGCCTGTGCGAAACGCTGACACTATAACCTCAGGGCTGATAATCAGTATAGTCGATTTCCACACTGAGGTTCAAATGCTCAGAGTGCTTATCACGCTGGAGTTCGTTGAGGAAACTGAGGATGTAAGACTATCCAAAATGAGAGTAACTGTAACTGCACGGAATAGAAAAAATATTAAGATAACAAGAAAGATATTCCAAAGTGGAATTCATTTCCAATTAAAACAAACCTAAAATATATATTTTGAAATACAATTGTATCTACCAGTATTTACAAGTAAGACAAATTTTATGTATAATCACGTTACATTTCATTATTGTAACGGTTTCCATATGGCTGTGACAGTTTTATACAAATGCTTCGTTGAGAGGTATATATTTTATTGATTTATCAGACAATAATCAAGTTATCGCCCAGTGATCTATTTATAGATTACCCCCTACTCAGAACTCCCAATGAAAACGATATCACTCCATATTTGCATTGGGGTAGGCTTTTCTGTGCTTTGAACACACTAATATTCAAGCTATATACGATTGTCTATCATCTCGGAACGTCGGGACTTTCCCTCCGTCTCCGATCGTCACACGTCATTTGGACGTCCTTAATTTTTACATTTGTGGCTTTTACGCCCCCCCAAATTTTTGTGTACTCTGAATATTAGGCTCCACCCCTTCATAATATTACTCTGCAGGAAATTTATAAAAATTTTTAAATTCTAAACAGCAGAACAAGAAAACTTAGCCTATTTTTATGAAAATAATGAGGTGTCTTAGGCTCCTCCCACTGTAACCAGAGAAATTCTATTGGTCGCTGCCAGGATCCGATTTACGTTCCTGTGCAAGCTTTCTTACGTTTTTAATGCTATTATTCCCACTTTTACTATTATTTACTCTCATATAATCGCATTTAATCTTATTTTATTCGTATTTAATCAATATTTACCCACATTTATTCTCATTTAATCATTTTTCAACTTAATGTGTAAATTATATATATATTAATTATTACATTTATCTTTATACTCATTTATTTATCATTCTGAGCTGGCATCTTGATATTTATACATAACTGAATGAACCGCTCCCTCTCAGAACCATCTATCTTACTAACTGGAGATATGCCCTGCCGGGTAAGGTGCTCCGAGAACTACCGTCATACGGAGAACGACGACCAGCTATATATGGATACATTGAAAGTTCGTTAAAAAAAGCTTCAGTAGATGCAGAGGCTGTTAACGTTGAAAGTATAGATAAACCATTTAACCATTTCGTCAGCATGCTTTAGTATGTTAAATCTGTGCAAAATAATTTAACAAAAATGGAATTTATTAAATAAATTTTAAAAGCATAAATTAAAATACTAAATTTTTAATATATTTGAAATTCTAAATTGTGTAAATGTATAATCTTAAAATTATCTTCTCCTTTTAAGTTTACTATAACTGCATATCATAAGTTTTTGATTATTTTAAAGTTTTAACTAATCTTTTTAATTTTAAACTTTAAAAAAACTTCTTTTCCTTTTATTTTTTATTATTCTTTACTTTTTGTATTATTGTAAGTTACAAAGACACAGCCTTAAATTAGTTTCTTATTTTAATTCCTGACTTCTACCTTAAAAATGCTCTATTAATTTTGAAACTCTCTTTAATATAACGAAGCACATCAGTAAAGACACAAATATCGCTCACTACTGGGGATTCACCTTAGTAAAATGCCCGAAACAACTTCATCTACTTGGTCTTGGACATTTTCATTATTGTAATGTTTTCCTTATGGCTTTGACAGATTTTTACAAATGCTTCGTTGAGAGGTATATATTTTATTGATCTATCAGACAATAACTCAGTTATCGCCCAGTGATCTATTTATAGATTACCCCCTACTCAGAACTCCCAGTGAAAACGATACGACTCCATATTGGCATTGGGGTACTGATGCATTATAGACGCCGTGTTTTTTGTTGCCAACTTTGGCGATTTTAGGATTTTGGCGAAATGCGTAGATTAGTGTGTTTTCCCTGACTTTGTCGGCTGGGTATGGCAGCTCTAATGTGTTCTAACACCCCAGTGGTGCACGTGATTTTTGACATCACTACACGGCACTAGTCCATAAATTTGCATCTTAGCTGTTCTTTTGATTTACAGTCGCCTAGGTCAAGTTGTACGTTTTTTGTTCTTGTCATATTCTGGGATTTAATAATTTTTTTTTGTTCTTAACATTTTCTGAGATTTAGTAATTTTTTTCTCTTAACGTTTTCTGGGATTTAGTAATTTATTTATGGGGGATGAAATTATTTTGGTACTTACTGTTTTTTAAATTGTTAAAAAGTATCAGGATATTCTAAATGAAACAAGATGTTTTGGTTTGGAACATTTTGTTTTTATTCTCATCATTTTCTGGGATTTAGTTAATTTGGTTATGACGGGTGAAGTTATTTTGCTTTTTACTATTTTTGAAATTGTTGAAATGTATCAGGATATTTTAAATCAAACAAGATGTTTTGGTTTGGAATATTTTTGCTTTGTTTTTATTTTCTGGGATTTAGTTAATTTAGTTATCACGGGTGAAGTTATTTTGCTTTTTACTATTTTTGAAATTGTTAAAAAGTATCAGGATACTTTAAATCAAACAAGATGTTTTGGTTTGGAACATTTTTGCTTTGTTCTTATTTTCTGGGATTTAGTTAATTTAGTTATCACGGGTGAGGTTATTTTGGTCCTTACTATTTTTGAAATTGTGAAAAAGTATCAGAATATTTTAAATCAAACAAGATGTTTTGGTTTAGAACATTTTTGCTTTGTTCTTAATTTCTGGGATTTAATTAATTTAGTTATGACGGGTGAGGTTATTTTGGTTTTTGCAATTTTTGAAATTGTTAAAAAGTATCAGGATATTTTAAATCAAACAAGATGTTTTGGCTTTGAACATTTTTACTTTGTTCTTATTTTCTGGGATTTAGTTAATTTAGTTATGACGGGTGAGGTTATTTCGTTTCTTATGTTTGAAATTGTTAAAAAATATCAGGATATTCTGAGGTGTGAGGTGGGTTTAGCATTTCATTCTAAACTCCAAGTGGGAGGAAAGAACGGTATTCCGAATCTGAGCTTTCTTTTTTATTTGGTAAAAAATATTATTTGAAAATTTTTTAAGGAGGTAGGAGTGTTGAAGAATGGTTGTGGCCCTACCCTTTCCAATTTCCACGTGTTATTAAATTTCTTTTGCATTTCTTTTATTACAAGGGGTGGTTGAGGGGGTACCCCTCTCACATGTTAGATTTTTATAATATTAGTGCTTATTAAAAGGCTGTATATTGTGTTTATTCTGTTGATATATATCATAAATACTAGTAATCTGTGATTTATTTTTTAAATTACGTAAAAAATGATAATTGTTATGCTGATTTTATTTTAATAATGCTTTAAATTGTTAATCTGTTGTATTTCTTTTAAAGTTTAGTTTTGTTAATTTGTGTTTCAAATATGCCGTGTGAAAGCCACCGTGGTTTTCTTTCAGAAAACGCGTACAGCCGCCATGTATTTCTACTTGGCGATACTTCAAAACAATCGTTTTTCTGTTGGTCTCGATTAAAAAGAAAAAAAAAAAACATGGCGGACGGGACGGGCGTCTATAATGCATCTGTTCCGGAATTGCCTGGTTTCCTTACACATGTGGCCACACACCCAAATGGGATTTGAAGCATTCTTTCAGAGAGTCGACCAGCGGCTAGCGTCTGATCTTCGCCATTTTGAAGCTTCAAAGGGCAGCTTTCGATTTTGTATCTAACAGGAAAAAAATTTAAAGTAAGTTATACTATTTTTATGTGTTTTACATCTAGCTTATTTATATTAGAAAAATAACTATCTTTATTATTAAAATGTAAGTTTAAACATGCTGATCTATAAATACATCGCTGGGCGTTAGTGGTAACTAATATCATCTTTCCCCGTTTCATTACTTCCAGAATGTCTCGACGTAAAGTGTTTCACACCGCCGAAAAAGCGTTAGAATATGTTTTCTAAGGAAATAGAGTCTGATATAATTACTTTACCGCCTGATGGGGATGATTTAACTGACGTAGAGTATTTTGATGATGATGAATTGACTACTCCATCGGTAAAAGATATTGAGCTTAGTCGCAGAGTGATATGAAAGATATGAACAGTAGAATCATACAATGTTTTAATCAAACGATCATGGGCAATGACACACAACACATCACGAACATTCCAAAAAAACACTACAGAGTAACAAGTCATGAGCAGTACCATGCAAGGTGTGGCGCTCCAGTCGAGTTGGGAAAATCCACTTCACATAGAGGTAGAGTAAATAACGAGGCATTGACATAATAATAAAATACAGGTATAACCAAGGCCGTAGGCAGGGGGAGGGATTTGGTGGACAGGTCCCCCCCAAACTTTGAAAGACCATTTTGTTGATAGACAATGTCCCACATTTGTGTGTTTATGGGCTATCTGCCTAGCTGTTAATGAACAAGGACAGTTATTCTCTTACAAAAAATCCACTGAGACTATAAAAGTTTTGCTTTGCTAGGCCGCTGGCCGGAAATTCAACACTGTATTTTCGGTATTGTATTCTGAAAATGTAGTGCTTTTCCTAACATCAATTGAAGTATAATTCAGAAATAAAGATGTCTTTCTCCCTTGGTCCCCCTCCGAAAATAATTTCTGGCTACGGCCCTGGGTATAACCGAACAAAAGATCTACCAGGTAATGTAAAAATTTGTGTACCCATGGAAGAAATAGAAGTAAAAGAACAATATGAATCGATAGACATAAATGATAATGGCCCTAATAGTACAAATTGAGAAAAGAAAAGAATAAAATACATCCAAAGATATATCATGGTTGCGTACCTCAAACGGGGAACAAACTCTAAGAAAGGCATTGGAAGACCTCTGATGATGTCATCAAGATCACACGTAATAGACTCTTTGCATTTAGATAGAAAATACCATGTTATAGGAAAAAGACAAAACCAAAGAAGATGACAGTTTCAAAAATGTTATGGTAGACCTCTTAAATTTTGTACAAAATGTTATGTAAGCCTTTGTCTGAAATGTTTTCCATTATATCACACTTAGCTTTTACAAATTCGCTGCATAAAATTGTAACTAAGAAAGTTTACTTCAGTAAAATAATATTTTCTCTTTTAAATCTCATTAGTTGTTTTTAAATTCACAAAAGTTTTATTCCCTCCCCCTAAATTTGTAATTTTTTAAATATAAAACCACAGTAAAGTTACTTGGTCTTTTAGTACCATAAGAGCCCAACGCTCTATTTATATATCACCTATTATCTCAGATGCTAATTACAAAAAATGGATACAACTTCATAATTACTCTATTTATGATATATAAAATGGAATTTAAAAATAATTTTCAAAAATTTCGATTTTAAAATATTTTGGGCTTTAACGGGATAAATTACTTATTAAACTATTAGAATCGAGAGTTACTTCTTGAGTACGCTGTTGCTGTGCTTTACATAATCTGATGCTCGAAAGTTAACATAGTCAGTACCTGCTGTTACACCGATATCGAAAAGCTGGGATTATTCATACATATGGAAAATGTTAATAAATTGCAGTAATTTTTTCTCAAGTTAAAGCAAAAGAAATCAAATGACATAATTTTCTGGATAATTATGATAAAATAATACAATATTATTATCTAAATAAAATGTCATTAATTCCATACCTTTCAGATTTTTTTAAATTTCACAAATCCTTTACAGCGACAAATGGCTTGAAAGTGCTAAACTTTTCGCTGGAAAGTATATCTATTGGTAAAATAGCAAATCAAATATTATGCGTTGGACGAACCGATTGCGGGCTTCATGAAATTGAAATACCGTTTTTTTTTTTCTTGCCGGAACTCAGGTCAAATATTCCAAAATAGGTGCATTTGCATTGCCTGAACTCAGTTTGGGCTTCACAAGTAAGAGGTTAAATAAATGTAATGGTCGGAACACGACTTAAAGTAGTTTGAAAGCGAATTATTTCACTTATCAAAGTTCCATCTTTACTCCTATTTATGTATGTAATATTCATTAATTTTACTAGAAGTAAAACCACTATGTTTCGTACCTGTTTCGAGCTCTGCAAAAAGACCCAGTACATTGTATCGCCATGACGTGGACATCCTCCTTCAAAGCGGAGGCGGGGCGAATGCTACCAAAATGTTACCAAAGCCAGAGTTGTAATAAAAAGCTCTTTTTAACTTTGATATTAAATCTTTTAACGCATTGTGGCGGGGCACGTGCAGTAGAGTGTATGCCCCTTAATATCCGGTAACTATCAGGTTGATAGTTATCTAAATAAAATGCCATGAATTTCATACTCTTCAGATTTCTTTAAATTTCACAAATCCTTTACCTAGACAAATGGCGTGAAAGTGCTAAACTTTTCGCGTTAAAGTATATCTATTGGTAAAATAGCAAATGAAATATTATGCTCTGGACAAATGGATTGCGGGCTTCATGAAGTTGAAATAACGCTTTTTGTCTTGCCGGAACTCTTGTCGGACATTCAAAAACGCATTTACGCTGCCCGAACTGAGTTTGGGCGTCACTAGTAAGGGGTTAAACAAATGTAATGGTCGGAAAAGTATTTAAAGTAGTTTGAAAGTGAATTATTTCACTTGTCAAAGTTCCCTCTTTTCTTCTATTTATGTATGTAATCATTAATTTTCCTAGAAGTAAAACCATCATGTTTCGCATCTTTTTCGAGCTCTGCAAAAAGACCCAGTACATTATCTTATCGTCCTAACTTGGCTCTCCTCCCTGAACTCGGGGGCGGGGCGAATGCATCAAAATGTTACCAAAGTCAGAATTGTAATAAAACGCTGTTTTTAAATTTGATATGAAATATTTTATTGCGGTGTGGGCGTGGCACGCGCAATACAGTGTATGCCTGTTAAATTCTGGTAACCATCAGGTTGATTGTTTTATCCCCCATAAAGACATCTTTTTTCTAAATGTTATAATAATCAAAATTACATACCGGGTTATCAAAAAGTCCTTATAATATTAAAAAAAATCATAATAAACGGAAAAATAACCAAAATAAAAAACGGTTTGCAGGGTTAGTATCGCTAGGGCATGGGATTTGTTAAAAAAAAAAAAAAACTCAAAACGAGTCGATAGAGGGCGCTGATGTACATAAGTCAAAGACACGGAAACGCAAATAACAAACAGAATGCCTCCAACTCATTTATTACAACAGTATATGTTCCACATGACCACTACTACAAGGGATACACTGCAGGTGAGTCACAAATCCAGCAACGACAGAGTTCAGCAGGCCCGGTTGTATGCAAGACGCATCTCTGCTGATCGCATTTCAGAGAGAATGGATGGATTGGATCGATACACCCGAGATTTCAAATATATCCACAACCAAAAGTCTGATGTGGTTAATTCGTTAGACCGAGGAGGCCATGGGAACCTGAAACGCCAGCTAATGATTTTGTCTTCCCCGAATGTCTGGATCAGGATCCTTGACCGAATTAGCAGTGTGACTAGTTGCTTTATCACGCACAAACGTGAAGGTAGAGCAAAGCTGCCACGACATTATCGCTCAGAAGTGTTAAATAACTCTGCGCATTCACCGTATCCGTTTACTGGGAATTCCGTTTCAAAAAAAGAAGTTTCCTATGGTGAATGAACCTGTGAACCTGTCCACTGTCACTTTGGGGAAGGCAATGGTTTCTGCGTGTATTAACGTAGATTAGACGGATTATTTATAGGTGCACAAGTTTTATAACAGTTTTATTTGTATATTTCCACCGAAGTCGCTCGTACCAACGCCATCAGTCATCTGTTCTTGAGTTACTGTTTTTTCTGTTTTAAAAAGAATCCCATACCCTAGTAACACTAACCCTGCAAACCATTTTTTATTTTGGTTATATTCCCGATTATTATGAATTTTTAAAATTTGTACGGACTTTTTGATCACCCGGTATATTTTCTTCTAAATTTTTATATTTTGAAATTGATTCAAGTAAACTACCTTTATAAGTGCTTTTTTCTGATACTTTTAAATTTAACTTTGGAACAGATGCCCGTCCACTATGTTTTTTTTTTGCGCCAACAGAGAAACGAGTGTTTTGAAAAATCACCAAGTAAAAAACATGGATTCGGTATGCGTTATCTGACAGATAAATAAAAACATGGCAATGGTAACATAGCATATTAAAAATACAACAATTAAAAAAATTAATTAATTTTTTTCCTAAAACAACCAGCAGATTCACAAGTTATAGCATTATTAAAATAAAATTAGCATAATAATTATAATTTTTTACGTTATTTAAAAAATAAATAACAAATTAGTAATATTTATGATATATATCAACAGAGCATAAACACAATATATAGCATTTTAATAAGGACTAACATTATAAAAATATAACATATGAGAAGGGTTTCCCCACTCAACCCCCTCCTTGTAATAATAGAAATTATAAGAGATGTAAATTGTAAAGGGGAGACAGTATGCTCAACAGTATGCACTAAATGCATACTAATGGGGAGCAAATACCCTGACACCAACCCCGAAAATAAACCGTTTTTTCCTTTTATATTTTATAACTTTTTTATATTTTTCGATTTCATTGGTTTTTTAAACTGTTCACTTTTTTTTTAATATTTTACAAATTTTTTGGGTTTTTTATATTTTTCAATTTTTTTTTTATTTTCCCCCGCCCTTTAACTATATTATTTATTAGAAGCATTATTACGAAGAACCCTCACGAATTGGTAGAGCCATGTGCTTAATTTAAGCTTAAATTTAAGATATCCATCAATGTATATTCCGCAGAAATGTTACAGGCACTAATAGGTTAGATATTTTGTGTTAGTTGTTGTCAAATGAAAATGACCTTGGTTTGTTCACTCATACACAAAATACTAGTCAAAAGTACGTGTCCTAGGGCCTTACTCTGGGAGTTGCGGTTCGTACCGAACGTTCGTTGTGACGTCACCTTGACGTCAGATTGCGGAAATTTTGACAGCAAACGATATTTCGGTACTCTGGGGGTTACATGCGGAAAGTTACCAATAGTTTAGGTTGATGTAAATTTCCTCATGTAACCCACAGAGTACCAAAATTTCGTTTGCTCTCAAAATTTCCTCGAGCTGACGTCAACTTGACGTCATACCGCACTTGCGGTACGAACCGCAACTCCCAGAGTAAGGGCCTTAATCTAACCTTTAGCCAGGCCGACTTCTCAACTCGATAAAATAGTCAGCTTCTAATTGGGTAAGGGAAATTTATCCCAACGAATTTAATAATACCACTTCTTACTTAAGCGGCTCATTTTTAACTTGTTTGTTGCTTGAGAAGTCGATCTGCATAATGAGGGGTGCAAAACAACTTCGTATTATGAGGTTCTGCTCGTGCCTGGTTCTGGGTTAGCCTAAGTTTTAGTAAGGTCAAATGTATTCATTTTTGTAATCGTTTTTATTGTTTTTCTTTTACTAGTAGTAATATTGTTTAACAGTTTAAGTTACCAGTTTAAAGGATTCTATACCATGTTTATTTGCCTTAAACCTTTTCTTTGTATGTTTTAAGAAAATTAAACGTTAGTTTTATTTTTAAAAGTTTGTTTATGTTCATTTACATTTAAAACACATTGCTGATACTCTGCAACGATAACTTTTACAATTCCAATTTTTACAATTTAAGACTGTTTAAGAAATCTGTTTAATTTTTAGTTTGACTAAATTAGATTGACTATCATTAGTAATTATATAATTGTTAGCGAAAGGATTTCGATAATTTCAAAATTAAAATATCTCAGACATAATCTCAAACGTAAATTGTATGCAGTGATCCCTCGTTTTTGGAGACCAGAACCTTCCGCGAAAGCTGAAATTCCGCGAAGTAGGATTTGCCAGTAGAAATTTTCGTGTATGCGAGTACACGAATGTTTTAAATATGTAAACAGTATTTATACTTTACATATTTAAGACAAAAATTACAACAGTATACGTATTTACTTAATGTGTCATTATGAATGATGAATAAACATTATTCATCATTGCTTTCCGAGAGAGGAAAAGAGTCTTGTATTGGTGGCAGTGGAGAGGCGCTCACTTGACTCGTAGAAGCTTTAGGCTCACTCGGAGACTCTTCTGCTGGAGACACTGACGGTACAGCCGGGGGCTTTACCTTGGAGAGAAACATGGTGATGGGTAGTTGTTGTCTTTGTTTTTTCTTTTCCTTCAAAATTCCCCTGTTCAAGGAAATAACTTCGTCAACGCGGTTGCTAAACTCAACAGCTCGAACCATATTGTCGTCAATGTCTTGCCAACATCATGGACAAGACTGGCGATATACAACAAGAGAAGATGGTAGGTGAGATTGCGATGATGCGCAGTCAATTCACAGAGATAAATCCACTCCTAGTCTCATTGATCAATGTCGCACCGGAAACCAATCATGCATCTGTATGAGAGCTCATGTTATGTACTCTACTCAACTCATGTCTTCGTTTGACATGCAGATAGCCTTCTCTCTTGTGCCTCAACATGAAACAAAGCTCCTTTCCGCAATGTGGCTGCTGACACGGTTGTATTTTTCCATTTTTATTTTTGATGAATATTTTTGAAGACCTGTGAAGCACTGAAGCCGCAAAATATGAAGGCGAGGGACGCTGTATCATATTTTGTTTGTTATATGAGAGTATTGTCTTTTGTTACAACATATCCTGAAATTGTAATTTCGATATATATTAAATAACAAGTAATTATAATCTAATAAACGCTTGTTCGTTTTAATCGTATACCTAAATCATTATAAAGATTTTCCTTATATATTTGTTGCAACATTGTTTCTACGTTAATATACATAAAAAACTTTCCTTAAACAAGTAGATATAAGGGAAGAAAATATTTTCACAACATAATGTTTATAACTATTAAATGCAGGGGCGGACTAAGGCCTAGGAAATGTAGGCAAGTTTTTAGGCCTATAAATTTTGGGTCCCGAAAGTTAGGTTTTAAATTTAAATTTTTTATTTAACAGAAAAACGTGATATTCATAATTATTGCTGAAACGTATCCAACTTATTCTGAAACGTTCATTGATAAAGTCGACAAGTGTGGACGAGCGTTCTCGTACTTATGACAAACTAATTGATGAGTTTGTAGAATTAAAAGCAGGGCTTCGAACCGGAACTGAACCGAAAACCGAAAACCGGAAAAAACCGTTATTTTGGTCGGAACGAAAACCGGAACTGAACCGAAAAAAATATCGGTTTATTTCGGTTCGATATATCTTTCAGTCATTTTGTTACTGTTACCAACTTATCAATATTTTCTAATTTAACGTCAACTTTATAATTACATATCCGCACTTGTATAAGATTGCAATGGTGGTTTTGGCAGCTCCAGCTACACAAGTTAGTGTTGAAATTTATTCTCCGAGACAACAGAAGTAATCTCAGTGAAACCACGTTAGAAGATATATTAATAATTAGAGGCAATTTTCATATGTTATATAAATAATATATTTTTTACATAATTATTGCAAGGCCAAGTGCACGATGTGAGAGTCAAACGACGAATGTGGGTAATCAGGAACCTAGTTGTCAAATGCGATTTTGATAATGGATAACAATGCCAATGCTCGCCGCTCTTATCGTACCTGCTGTTTGTATCAATTCACATAGTGTACCAATTAAAAAAAGAATAAAATCTTCTAAATTTTGATAGAATTACATTTTTTGTTTATGATAGAATTATATTTTTAGTACAAATAAGAATATACATAAAATGAAATTATTCATTTGAAACTGAAACGAAAACAGTTATTTTTGGCGGAGCGAAAACCGG
>CM063509.1:101201068-101209265 GCA_032207245.1 Pardosa pseudoannulata
TATATTTGACCATAGGTTAATACTCAAATAAAAACAAGAAACTACACGACATTGATGCTTAAAAAATTCATTAAACAATCTAAAAATTTAACCTAATGGTAAAAAGGACAATTGATACCAATAACGGTTCTGGAAAGTGTCCTGATTACACCTTAGAAACTGAAACAGATACCGATTTGGATACATCGGAAGATAGCATTGTAGTTTGTCTTGTAAAAAACGTGTGCAATATTTAGTTAGTGATGAAACTGCTTCTGGTCACGACGCATGAGAAAAGATTTCATCGAAAGTGGCACACACAATCGTCGCTCAATTCATAAGGCAAGAGGTTAATAATCTGTGTCCTTTTAATTTCAACATATGACCCCTTTGAGGACTATGCTTTGATATTTTTTATTATTGGACATAATTCTGTTTTGAAACACATTTCGTGATTCACATTTTATTGGATCAACTTTTATCGCTTCAACCGAAAAATCCATTTGTTTAAATTAGAGATCCAATTTATTTTGTAATTAATTTAAAAAAAAACAACTTCGGACACAGTGGAGAAATAATTAAAACTTCTTATGTAAACTAATTAGAAACCTTTGTGTTTTTTAAAAAGCCAGAAATATCAGGGGGGATGTTAATATTTGATTTAAAGAAAACTGAATTTAAAATTGTACTTAGTGAAAAAGTATTTAAAAATTCCTAAACATTGCAGAATCAAATAAGAAATTTAATGAAAAAGCTGACATTTTTTTTTAAATTTTACTAGGCAATTAAAACATTAATCCTATTGAATTCTGAAATACAACTATCATAAATAACAACGCTTTGGTATACCATGCATCATGTAATAAGTTCAATTTTTGCAATAAATAAATAAATAAATAAATAAATAAAATAAAATAAAATAAAAATACAGTTTTAATGAAAATTTTAGTTTAATGATAGTTTAATGAAATTTTTTCTTTAATGTTTCATTCAATGCTTTAAAAGAAATCGTAAAATATTAAGAATTACATAACATTTAGTAAAATTAATTAAGTTTTAGATAATTTTGTAAGTTTTGATTTTCAAAAAGAATTCAAAACAGTTCAGAAAAAAGAAATGCTACGCAGCATTTGAAGTGATAAACACAATTGTAACTCTTGTAAAACTCTAGTATTTATATAAGTCAAATTCTTTTTAAAGTATGCAACTCGCTACTGAAATTAAAATAATCATTGAACTCTTAAATTTTGTGGGAAGCTGCAATGACTTTGGTTAAATAGTTGGTATATATTCTATGTCGATTTTCACTCCAACATGACCACTTTGTGAAATTCACTGTTGGACTTTTCCTGAGGCTCAGAAACTGTTTTGGGAAATTTTCAATTTTACTCATATATTTTAATTCAAAGTTTCAGTGAAAAACATATTCATTTCTTTAAGTAAAAGTAACACTTTACTCAGTAATTAATTCTAAAGAAATATTTTCGAAAACAGTAGAAGAAGAAGTGATAGTATGTCTTTTCGAAACCGATTAGAAAACTTTAAGTGTTTAAATAAGCAGGAAATATTCGGTCTTTTGGTTAAAAGAATAGTTTTCAGAAAATAACAGAATTTGAAATTGTATTAACAATAAGAAAATTTTAAGGGCAAAACTTAAAACAAGTTCTAAGAATGCAAGAATATTGTAAAAAAATTACGCAAAAATAAACTTTGTTTTGTGAAATTTTACTACGATTTCGATATTTAAATGCATTTAATTCTATAATAAAACTATGAATGAATTTTAAGAAATATTCAGTATATCCAATATCATGTAATGAAGTCAAATATGATCATACAATACATTTCAGAATGATAACCTCAAATGTTTTAACCAAAAAAAATAAAAAAAATAAAAAAACTTTTCTTATTGTAACGAAAACAGGAAACATTCCAGCAAAATTTTAAATCTTTTTTCCCCTCTTGAAATTATATATTATTTATTCCATAGCATACGAAATAAAATTTAGATTTATATGATTAGAAAGGTAAAATACTTTACTTCTGTACATAAATATAGTACATAAATTTTTTATATTAAAAACTGATATATTTACTAAGAGTATTTTCTTCTCTTAAATTTTCTTCCAAATAAAATTACTACTAAGTTTTGTAGAAGTATTTTCTAGGAACCATTTTTATTTTCTTGCAAAGTTCCACATCACAGAACACAAAACAACAAAGAGAACAAAAAACACACTCACATAGACCACCGACACTACGGACACTATATTAGAATACACACGATGGCTTTCTAGCGCCACCTATCGTAAAAAAGAAGAGGGGAATAATTGTACCCGCTAAGTTTTGTAATACAGTATAGAGAAAATTATATAAATAAAAAGGACAATAATAATAGTAAAAGGAATATGCATAGGGTATTTAGTAAGAATTTTGTGTTAATATAAGTTCAAAGTCTTCAAACAATGCCAGTATTTATCCTATACATTCGAAACAAAACGAGTCGTTTTAAAGGCTCCTAGATGACGCTTGCTACACCTCGATTCAAGTTAGCAAATTAACTTAACTACTGTCCTTTCCTATCCTTAGTATTTACTTTCCTTCTAATTATTTTAACTTATTTTAATTAAAATATTTAAAAAATAAAAATAAAATAAAAATAAAAATAAAAATAAATTATTAAAATTTAAAAATGGATGTCATCCGCAAAAATATTTCCCTATACTTTCTCTCTCTATTATCTTTACTATCATCAGGGTATCTGCCAAAATAAAATTTTTCAAATCCATGACTTTTCATGACTTTCCCTGATTTAGCAGATCAATTTCCATGACTTTAAAAAGCTTTCGTTAAAGTATATATGAATAAAAATTCTGATGTACATACAAATAAAATATATGCTTTTAGAGAAATTACAGGAATTTTATCATAAAAAAACTATAAACTTACTTTATAAGTGTTAACAAACTCACATACATAAAAATAAATTGTTGTATCTACATACCTAAGTTTAATCATATAGCAATTTTTCAATCAAAATGTTTCCAATTTGAATTCAGGGTACTTTGGTATTATCCAGGTGACCATGAATAATAGCCAAATATAACCCTATAATGTTTATATACAATATCCCTAGAGATAAACTTATATTTTGTGCAAAAATCTTAACTAATTTTTATTAAAAAATAATTATTATTATTATATTAATAAAATTTTAATCTACAATTTAAGAAAAAACCAGAATAATATACATTTACCCACCCATTAAGCTTTCTTGCTTTGAGTTTCCTTGGTGAACAAATTTTACTTGGCAATATGACCAATAGGATAATACATAAATACCAAACTCAGTAATTTCAGCCAAATGACAAGTAAAAATAGAATTAAACAATTCAATGCTTTTTTTTAATCGGTAGTTTAGCGGATCCATGACTTTTACTCATTTTACTTAAAAAATCAAGACTTTCCATGACAAAATTGATCAATTGTCTAAATCCATGATTTTCCATGACTTTCCAGGTGCGTGGAAACCATGTATCATTAAATTTTTTCCTCATCTTATGATTTTAATTGCTATCAAGGGCCTTAAATTTTGTCTCTTAAACTTACGTAAATTGTATTTTTATTATAATCTACCATCTTATGGAACCCTAGTTAATGATGCACACCCTCATAGAATGTCTCACACAGTCAAGACTGGAGATACGACCTTGGGACCAGCTGCTCCAATGAAATCTACTACTGTTATCCCACTCATACAAAATAAAAGTTAGTTTAGATTTTTATGTATAGAAGGGTAAAATACTTTACTTCTGTACATAAATATAGTATAGAGATTTTATATATTATAAACTGATATATTTACTGACAGTATTTTCTCTCTTAAATTTTCTTACAAATAAAACCATTATTAAGTTTATTTAATACAGTATAGAGAAAATCAAATAAATGAAAAGGATAATAATAATAGTAAAAAGAATATGCATAAGGTATTTATTAAGAATTTCGTGTTAATATAAGTTCAAATTCTGCAAACAAAACCAGATTTATCCTATACATTCGCAACAAAACGAAAGATTTTAAAGGTCACAAATATTTCATAATATGTAAACATAACATTTAAATGTCATCATAAAAAAAACATTTTTTTTAAAATTTTTAAAATTTATTTAAAAAAAATTATTAATTATTAATTATTATTAAATTAAAAAATTTATTCATATAGTTAATAGATTGTCTCTCATCCTATACCCTTAACTTGATTTGTTCTGAGAACCTTGATTCATTATAGCATTTGTGTCTGTCTATTTGCCATTCACCTTATGCTTATTAATTTTCGTCTAAACTCAAGCAATTTCTCACGCGTTTTTTTCCCCACTCACATAATTTTCTTTTTAATGTTATTGCCAACAAAGTACTCATAGATTGAAGCATTACCATTGACAGCAAACCCAGTACTATCCCAGTACTACCCAGGGAGTACTGTTGCCAATTCGTCCTATGTGGCTAATATGTGAAAAAAACATGTCTTAGATTAAATATTTATAAATTAAAAAGGGCTTTTAAATTGATGTTTAGAGCATTAGCTTAAAGCACAAAAATCATTAAACTTTTCAAGTCTCCTAACTTTATGTAATCTTATTTGGAGAGACAGTAAACTCCGCTTAATGTGATGGCGGTTAATGTTATCAATCGCTTATTGTTATCGAAATCACTTGGTCCCGATTTTCTTTATCCATCTGTATGTTAAAATTATCGATCATGAGATCGTTACATCGGTTAAAGGAATCAGTTTTCGAACTTCCTTTTAACTGGCAAAGGAACACTCACAATGTATTCAGAAGGAACCCAATCTTTTCTTTTTCTTCACTGTTGTTTGAATTTCCGAGAATTTCCCTCTTCCACCTACGGAAATGGGGAATGAAGTAGGAAATTACAAATTCCAGGAATTTTTCACAAATACGCACAACCTGCTGGTGGTAAATAGTTGTCAGATAAGCAGAAGGCAACAAATTCTAATCGGAACTGAGAAGGAGCATATTCATATTTTATGCCTCGCTCGCTTATGTACAGATTGTACACATGGAAGCTAGAATGGCAAATGATTTAACATTAAAACTGAATATCAACATTTTAAATCATTATGACAGGTTACCAAATAAAAGTCAGCGCAATGCTGCAGCGCAGTTAAGCATTTATCAGCTTCTGAATTACATTGAAAGTGTTGAAACTTGGAGTACAACAGCGCTCCGATGACTTTAAAAAACATTATGATTATGAACGATTTATCAATGAGCTTCTTGGAAAGCATTGTAGACAATTATTTTTATTCTGTAAACAACTATTATATAGTAAAGGATAATATACAGTACATTAATATAAGGTAAGTTTTTCATTTTATTTTGAAATGAAATTGTCGAAAAAGACCACAAGAGAATACAGTACAATTGAATCAATAATAGGTAAAGCGAAGGAGCCTTACCTTCAAATTTCCGATGGTACTGCTTCTCGTCAATTTGTCTCGGGTCAGGCTGTTTTGTTCTTTGATAAGCACCTTGAGAATTCCGTATTTGGCATTAAGTGCTTGAATACATTTGAGAAAAAGGAATAAAATTTATATACATTTAAAAGGAATTACAGAAAAACTATGTACATGTAAAAAGAAAAACTAGCGAGAGTTCATCTCGTCCTGTTTTCACTCTCGCGGCACCGACCCCTACTCTTGAGTCTTCGTTACGGTTTCAGTCAGTTCGCAGTTAGTATGCCGAGGGATTTCCCACAGAAATACATGTGAATTAAAAGGGGGGGGTAATTTATCTAATTTTGTATATCGTTTATTGTTATCAATCGGTTATTGTTATCAAAATGTCGGTGTCTCAAGTTGATTCCATTAAGCGGAGTAGACTGTACTATAAATACAACTTTAACAAAAAGTCTGTAAAGTGTATAAAACAATTAAAATATTCAAATGAAACAAAAAGTTACATATCTTTCTAAGATGATTAAAAATTATTCAGAGAGGAAATGTAAAATTATAGTATTCCAAAATTAAAAAAGAAAAACTTCGATTTAAAGTTTCAACCTCTCTGTTGAAACGCAAATAACCATCAGACTCCTCAATCTTTCCTGAAACTACAATGATTTTGTTTAAAGAACTTGTAACTACTCTGATTGATTTGGATTTCAACATGACCTCTTTGCGGATTTCTCGTTGGAGTTATTCCTGATCCCAAGTTCTATTTTCAGATGTTTTGCATGTCACGCATTTATTTGAAATCAAGTTTCAAGAGAAAAGGTATTTTCTCTATTCGTTTAAATAAGAGAGTTACTTTGATTTCTACTTCATTCCAAAGCAATGCTTTTAGAACATTTGAGGAAGAAATATCAGTTTTGCTTTTGGAAACTAAATAGAAAGCTTTATGTGTTTAGAAAATCAGGGAATACTGGATAATTTCAGTTGAAAAAGAAATAAAGAACAGAAATCAAAATTGTACTTAGGAAAAATTGCTAAAAGAAGCAGAATAGTGTAAGAATTTTCATTCGAATGTATACTGTGAGTTCCGTGAAATTTTAATAAAAATGTGATACTTCAGTCTCATTGAATATAAATATAAGTGAATCCCAAATCCCAAATGTTGTAAAATTCACAAATGTCATATATAATGTAGTGAAGAGAAAAATAATCGAAGAACATAATACCCTAGATTTAGGCCATTGTGCAACTCTTTGAGGTTTGTTTCTGTTCCTGTATAGATATTTGCTGTAATTCTTGGCATTGTGTCTGCAATAGTGTTCCGATTACCTGGACGATAAATTATATAAAATTTGAAGTTAGCCAATTCCAGTCGCCATCTCATAATCTTTACATTTTTTATTTTGCTTGAGTGATACTGATCAAACATGAAAGCCACAAATCTCTGGTGTGAGGACTTCAAAATGTCTTCCTATCAGGTAGTGCCTCCAATATCTTAGGGATTCCACAATGGCATAAGCCTCTTTCTCAACAGAAGAGTGCCTTTGCTCAGCAGCATTAAGTTTTCTTGAAAAGAAGGCTATGGGACGTTCCGCTTGGCTGAGAGTTGCCACAATGGCAAAATCTGAGGCATCAGTTTCAACTCTAAGTGGGATGTTGTTTTCAATTGCAGACAAAGAAGCTTCCGCAACATCTTCCTTGATGGAGTTGAATGTTTTCACAGCTTTTTCAGAGAGTGGAAATGCTTTTGTCAGGAGAGGGCGAATTTTTTCTGAGTTGGCTAACTTCAAATTTGATATAATTAATCGTCCAGGTAACCGGAACACTACTGCAGACACAATGTCAAGAATTACAGCAAATATCTATACAGGAACAGAAACAAACCTCAAAGAGTTGCACAATAGCCTAAATCTAGGGTATTATGTTCTTAGATTATTTTTCTCTTAGCTACAATTTAATCAACTAGAAAACAACGAGGTGTAAAGGCTACATAGTTGCATCAATGCAAATAGTACAGAAGTGTTGCCAAATATAATTATTAAAACAAGTGTTGCCACAGGAAACAAAATACATTATTCTACTACATATAATTTTATAAATGTAATGTAGAATTAACATTTCAATATCTCTTGTATAAAACATGCATAAGAAATAACATTTTCTTTGTACGTTTACTTTTTATTTATTAATTACATATCACCTATTAATAACATACATTGATATATCCGGCAGCCGAAACAGCGGGGCGTGGCGGTGGGCAGTCCAAATAAATTTCGGTCCTTTGGATCAAATTTCAGAATTCACTCTCTGTTAAGGGGAGAAAAAGTCCTTTTCCAACAACGATGAATGAAAACTCTCCATTTCGTGGGTAAATGAACTAGAACAATGTTTGGGGAAGATTGCAAACTTACACATGCATTTCATGGAATGTCTGAAAACCAGATGAGGCATATGGGATTTTCTTTCAACCCTTTTTTTCACAGGATGAAATCAATGAATTGATATAATTTTCATTTGCAGGGAAAGATTTGAGTCACATAAATCCCCTCCTATTCCTAAATGAAAAAAATTCTCATGAAAAGACTTAAATTTTGTAAGAACATTCAAGCTAAAATTTAAAAAGTGTTTTGCTATAATATGTAGTTTTTCACATGGTTATTATTTGGAAATTTTAAAAGTACTGGACACCACAATCTGTTCCACAGACAATTGAAGTATATGTGTCTTGCATTGACTATAGACAAA
>CM063509.1:101209365-101226865 GCA_032207245.1 Pardosa pseudoannulata
TTTCACACCGCCGATGAAGCGTTAGAATATGTTTTCTAAGGAAATAGAGTCTAATATAATTATTTTACAGCCTGATGGGGAGGATTTAACTGATGTAGTATTTTGATGATGATGATGGGAATGACTACTCCATCGGTAAAAGATACTGGGCTTAGTCGCAGAGTGATATGAAAGGCACAGTAGAATCATACAATTGTTTTAATCAAATGATCATGGACAATTACACACAACACATCACGAACATTCCAAATGCTACACTACAGAGTAACAAGTCATGAGCATTACCATGCAAGGTGTGGTGCTCCAGTCGAGTTGGGATTATCCACTTCACATAGAGGTAGAGTAAATAACGAGGCATTGACATAAAAATAAAATACAAGTATAACCAAGGCCGTAGACGGGGGGGAGGGATTTGGTGGACAGGTCCCCCCCAAACACTTTGAAAGACCATTTTGTTGATAGACAATATCCCACATTTGTGTGTTTATGGGCTATCTGCCTACTCTGTTAATGAACAAGGACAGTTATTCTCTTACAACAAATTCACTGAGACCATAAAAGTTTTGCTTGGCCGCTGGCCGGAAATTCAACACTGTATTTTCGGTATTGTATTCTGAAAATGTAGTGCTTTTCCTAACATCAATTGAAGTATAATTCAGAAATAAAGATGTCTTTCTCCCTTGGTCCCCCTCCGAAAATAATTTCTGGCTACGGCCCTGGGTATAACCGAACAAAAGATCTGCCAGGTAATGTAGAAATTTGTGTACCCATGGAAGAAATAGAAGTAAAAGAACAATATGAATCGATAGATATAAATGATGATGGCCCTAATAGTACAAATTCAGAAAAGAAAAGTATAAAAGACATCTGAAGATATATCGCCGTTGCGTACCTCAAACGGGGAACAAATTCTAAGAAAGGCATTGGAAGACCTCTGATGATGTCATCAAGATCACACGTAATAGATTCTTTGCATTTAGATAGAAAATACCATGTTATAGGAAAAAGACAAAACTAAAGAAGATGACAGTTTCAAAAATGTAAGGGTAGACCTCTTACGTTTTGTACAAAATGTAATGTAACCCTTTGTCTGAAATGTTTTCCATTATATCACACTTAGCTTTTACAAATTGGCTGTATAAAATTGTAACTAAGAAAGTTTACTTTAGTAAAATAATATTTTCTCTTTTAAATCTTATTAGTTGTTTTTAAATTCACAAAAGTTTCATTCCCCCCCCCTAAATTTGTAATTTTTTAAATATAAAACCACAATAAAGTTACTTGGTATTTTACTACCATAAACGCCCAACGATCTATTTATAGATCACCTATTATCTCAGCTGCTAATTACAAAAAATGGATACAACTTCATAATTACTCTATTTATGATATATGAAATGGAATTTAAAAATAATTTTAAAAAATTTTGATTTTAAAATATTTTGGCCTTTAACTTATACACAAAGCTATTAGAGTTACTGCTTGAGTATGTTGTTGATGTGTTGTACATTATCTGATGTCCGAAAGGAAACACAAACCTGTACTGGCTGTTACACGATATCGGAAAGCTGGGATTATTCATACATATGGAAAATGTTAATGAATTACAGTAATTTTTGCTCAAATTAAGGCAAAAGAAATCAATTGACATAATTTTCTGGATAAATATGATAAAATAATACAATATTATTATCTAAATAAAATGTCATGAATTCCATACCCTTCAGATTTTGTTTAAAACTCACAAATCCTTTACAATGACAACTGGAGTGAAACTGCCAACCTTTTAGCGGGAAAGTATATCTATTGGTAAAATAGCAAATCAAATATTTTTCACTGGGCGAACCAATTGCGGGCTTCATGGAATTGAAATACCGTTTTTTATCTTGCCGGAACTCAGGTCAAATATTCGAAAATAGGTGCATTTGCGTTGCCTGAACTCAGTTTGGGCGTCACAAGTAAGGAGTTGAATAAATGTAATTGTCGGAACACGACGTAAAGTAGTTTGAAAGCAAATTATTTCACTTATCAAAGTTCCATTTTTTTCTTTTTATGTATGTAATATGCATTAATTTTGCTAGAAGTAAAAACATCATGTTTCGTACCTATTTCGAGCTCTGCAAAGAGACCCAGTACATTGTATCGTCATGACTTGGACCTCGTCCTTCAAAGTGGAGGCAGGGCGAATGTTACCAAAATGTTACCAAAGCCAGAATTGTAATAAAACGCTCTTTTTAACTTTGATATTAAATCTTTTAACACAGTGTGGACGGGGCAAGCGCAGTAGAGTGTATGCCTCTTAATATCCGGTAACTATCAGGTTGATGGTTTTACTAAATTGGTAACTATCAGGTTGATAGTTATCTAAATAAAATGCCATGAATTTCATACTCTTCAGATTTCTTTAAATTTCACAAATCCTTTACCTAGACAAATGGCGTGAAAGTGCTAAACTTTTCGCGTTAAAGTATATCTATTGGTAAAATAGCAAATGAAATATTATGCTCTGGACAAATGGATTGCGGGCTTCATGAAGTTGAAATAACGCTTTTTGTCTTGCCGGAACTCTTGTCGGACATTCAAAAACGCATTTACGCTGCCCGAACTGAGTTTGGGCGTCACTAGTAAGGGGTTAAACAAATGTAATGGTCGGAAAAGTATTTAAAGTAGTTTGAAAGTGAATTATATCACTTGTCAAAGTTTCATCCTTTCTTCTATTTATGTATGTAATATTCATTAATTTTACTAGAAGTAAAACCACTATGTTTCGTACCTGTTTCGAGCTCTGCAAAAAGACCCAGTACATTATCTTATCGTCCTAACTTGGCTCTCCTCCCTGAACTCGGGGGCGGGGCGAATGCATCAAAATGTTGCCAAAGTCAGAATTGTAATAAAACGCTGTTTTTAAATTTGATATGAAATATTTTATTGCGGTGTGGGCGTGGCACGCGCAATACAGTGTATGCCTGTTAAATTCTGGTAACCATCAGGTTGATTGTTTTATCCCCCATAAAGACATCTTTTTTCTAAATGTTATAATAATCAAAATTACATACCGGGTTATCAAAAAGTCCTTATAATATTAAAAAAAATCATAATAAACGGAAAAATAACCAAAATAAAAAACGGTTTGCAGGGTTAGTATCGCTAGGGCATGGGATTTGTTAAAAAAAAAAAAAAACTCAAAACGAGTCGATAGAGGGCGCTGATGTACATAAGTCAAAGACACGGAAACGCAAATAACAAACAGAATGCCTCCAACTCATTTATTACAACAGTATATGTTCCACATGACCACTACTACAAGGGATACACTGCAGGTGAGTCACAAATCCAGCAACGACAGAGTTCAGCAGGCCCGGTTGTATGCAAGACGCATCTCTGCTGATCGCATTTCAGAGAGAATGGATGGATTGGATCGATACACCCGAGATTTCAAATATATCCACAACCAAAAGTCTGATGTGGTTAATTCGTTAGACCGAGGAGGCCATGGGAACCTGAAACGCCAGCTAATGATTTTGTCTTCCCCGAATGTCTGGATCAGGATCCTTGACCGAATTAGCAGTGTGACTAGTTGCTTTATCACGCACAAACGTGAAGGTAGAGCAAAGCTGCCACGACATTATCGCTCAGAAGTGTTAAATAACTCTGCGCATTCACCGTATCCGTTTACTGGGAATTCCGTTTCAAAAAAAGAAGTTTCCTATGGTGAATGAACCTGTGAACCTGTCCACTGTCACTTTGGGGAAGGCAATGGTTTCTGCGTGTATTAACGTAGATTAGACGGATTATTTATAGGTGCACAAGTTTTATAACAGTTTTATTTGTATATTTCCACCGAAGTCGCTCGTACCAACGCCATCAGTCATCTGTTCTTGAGTTACTGTTTTTTCTGTTTTAAAAAGAATCCCATACCCTAGTAACACTAACCCTGCAAACCATTTTTTATTTTGGTTATATTCCCGATTATTATGAATTTTTAAAATTTGTACGGACTTTTTGATCACCCGGTATATTTTCTTCTAAATTTTTATATTTTGAAATTGATTCAAGTAAACTACCTTTATAAGTGCTTTTTTCTGATACTTTTAAATTTAACTTTGGAACAGATGCCCGTCCACTATGTTTTTTTTTTGCGCCAACAGAGAAACGAGTGTTTTGAAAAATCACCAAGTAAAAAACATGGATTCGGTATGCGTTATCTGACAGATAAATAAAAACATGGCAATGGTAACATAGCATATTAAAAATACAACAATTAAAAAAATTAATTAATTTTTTTCCTAAAACAACCAGCAGATTCACAAGTTATAGCATTATTAAAATAAAATTAGCATAATAATTATAATTTTTTACGTTATTTAAAAAATAAATAACAAATTAGTAATATTTATGATATATATCAACAGAGCATAAACACAATATATAGCATTTTAATAAGTACTAACATTATAAAAATATAACATATGAGAAGGGTTTCCCCACTCAACCCCCTCCTTGTAATAATAGAAATTATAAGAGATGTAAATTGTAAAGGGGAGACAGTATGCTCAACAGTATGCACTAAATGCATACTAATGGGGAGCAAATACCCTGACACCAACCCCGAAAATAAACCGTTTTTTCCTTTTATATTTTATAACTTTTTTATATTTTTCGATTTCATTGGTTTTTTAAACTGTTCACTTTTTTTTTAATATTTTACAAATTTTTTGGGTTTTTTATATTTTTCAATTTTTTTTTTATTTTCCCCCGCCCTTTAACTATATTATTTATTAGAAGCATTATTACGAAGAACCCTCACGAATTGGTAGAGCCATGTGCTTAATTTAAGCTTAAATTTAAGATATCCATCAATGTATATTCCGCAGAAATGTTACAGGCACTAATAGGTTAGATATTTTGTGTTAGTTGTTGTCAAATGAAAATGACCTTGGTTTGTTCACTCATACACAAAATACTAGTCAAAAGTACGTGTCTTAATCTAACCTTTAGCCAGGCCGACTTCTCAACTCGATAAAATAGTCAGCTTCTAATTGGGTAAGGGAAATTTATCCCAACGAATTTAATAATACCACTTCTTACTTAAGCGGCTCATTTTTAACTTGTTTGTTGCTTGAGAAGTCGATCTGCATAATGAGGGGTGCAAAACAACTTCGTATTATGAGGTTCTGCTCGTGCCTGGTTCTGGGTTAGCCTAAGTTTTAGTAAGGTCAAATGTATTCATTTTTGTAATCGTTTTTATTGTTTTTCTTTTACTAGTAGTAATATTGTTTAACAGTTTAAGTTACCAGTTTAAAGGATTCTATACCATGTTTATTTGCCTTAAACCTTTTCTTTGTATGTTTTAAGAAAATTAAACGTTAGTTTTATTTTTAAAAGTTTGTTTATGTTCATTTACATTTAAAACACATTGCTGATACTCTGCAACGATAACTTTTACAATTCCAATTTTTACAATTTAAGACTGTTTAAGAAATCTGTTTAATTTTTAGTTTGACTAAATTAGATTGACTATCATTAGTAATTATATAATTGTTAGCGAAAGGATTTCGATAATTTCAAAATTAAAATATCTCAGACATAATCTCAAACTTAAATTGTATACCGTGATCCCTCGTTTTTAGCAGTTAATGGAGACCAGAACCTTCCGCGAAAGCTGAAATTCCGCGAAGTAGGATTTGCCAGTAGAAATTTTCGTGTATGCGAGTACACGAATGTTTTAAATATGTAAACAGTATTTATACTTTACACATTTAAGACAAAAATTACAACAGTATACGTATTTACTTAATGTGTCATTATGAATGATGAATAAACATTATTCATCATTGCTTCCTGAGACAGGCGAAGAGCCTTGTGTTTGTGGCGGAGGAGAGGATCTCACTTGACTCGTAGAAGCTTTAGGCTCACTCGGAGACTCTTCTGCTGGAGACACTGACGGTAGAGGCGGGGGCTTTACCTTGGAGAGAAACATGGTGATGGGTAGTTGTTGTCTTTGTATTTTTCTTTTCCTTCAAAATTCCCCTGTTCAAGGACATAACCCCGTCAACGCGATTACTGAACAAGACAGCTCGAACCATATTGTCGTCAATGTCTTGTCAACATCATGGACAAAACTGGCGAGATACAACAAGAGAAGATGCTAGGTGAGGTTGCGATGATGCGCAGACAGTCAATTCACAGAGATAAATCCACTCCTAGTCTCATTGATCAATGTCACACCGGAAACCAATCATGCGTCTGTATGAGAGCTCATGTTATGTACTCTGAGACAACTCATGTCTTTGTTTGACATGCAGAGATCATTCTCTCTTGTGACTCAACATGAAACAAATCTCCTTTCCGCAATGTGGCTGCTGACATGGTTGTATTTTTCCATTTTTACTTTTGATGAATATTTTTGAAAACCTGTAAAGCACTGAAGCCGTAAAATATGAAGGCGAGGGACACTGTATCATATTGTGTTTGTTATATGAGAGTATTGTCTTTTGTTACAACATATCCTGAAATTGTAATTTCGATATATATTAAATAACAAGTAATTATAATCTAATAAACGCTTGTTCGTTTTAATCGTATACCTAAATCATTATAAAGATTTTCCTTATATATTTGTTGCAACATTGTTTCTACGTTAATATACATAAAAAACTTTCCTTAAACAAGTAGATATAAGGGAAGAAAATATTTTCACAACATAATGTTTATAACTATTAAATGCAGGGGCGGACTAAGGCCAAGTTTTGTAGGCAAGTTTTTAGGCCTGTAAATTCTGGGGCCCGAAAGTTAGGTTTTAAATTTAAATTTTTTATTTACCAGAAAAACGTGATATTCATAATTACTGCTGAAACGTATCCAAATTATTCTGAAACGTTCATTGATAAAGTCGACAAGTGTGGACGAGCGTTCTCGTACTTATGACAAACTAATTGACGAGTTTGTAGAATTAAAAGTGAGAAAAAAGGCAATATAACTAATCAATCTAGGTATATTTAATTAAGTATTATTGTTTGTTTTAATAATTTAATTTTTGTACATGTATATTATTTTTATCCTTTTTTTCTTGGAATATAATAATTAAACAGAACTACATACTATATGCTTTAAAACCAAACTACCAAACGCAAAGTATGTGTCAGGACTGTAAAATAGGCCCAGAATTATAATGTTGCATAGGGACTGCTTTATCCTTAGTTCGAGACTGATTAAATGAATATCAATAATAGTCTAATACCTTCCTTAAAAGTAACTAAAAATCTCATCAAACTCAACTATATTTACAAAACTTCTATTTTATAACTCAACTACCCAGTTATTGACTTAAGATACCTGAAAATATCCATCAAGTCTTTTATTCTAGACCATTTTTAGCGACAGGGCCGTTCGTATACACTAAAAGCTGTTTAAATGAAAATGCGTTAATAATCTAATAATAAAAGATGGTAGTGGATGAAGGCATTTTAATAATGAAGTAACAGCTGCCATTAAGCGAAAGTTGGATAATAAGGAAATAACGAATGACTATTATAAGAAACACGCCGTCACATTTTATGTGAGGTTATAAAAGTTCAATATGTCACGAGGAAGCTGTCAGTCGCTTTCTTATAAGCCTAGAGATAAAATACTAAAATCTACCTGTTTGTCAAGTTGTCTAGAAATATAAAAATGCGCTTTGGGTATTAAATATTTTTTTATAAAATTGGGTTACATTTATTCGTTCTTTTTAGGTTACATCAAATTACTTTATTTATTTTGTTTATTCATTTTGAATATTTTTGAGTATCCTTAATAATTATTCTTGAGTTTGACCTTAATTTATTGAATGAAAAAATAATTCAAAACCTAATTCGCAATATAAGAAAATTTTTTAATATGCATTTTTTTGTTTTGTTCAATTACTAATTTGTATTACTTTTTTATTTTCACCAATATTTTTATTTAGCACATTAATACCAGTGTTATGTAATTGAAGACTTATAAATTTTGTTATGACATTTGTTCAATTTTTATTATTCTTTAGGCCTTTTTTTCGATTTTAATGTTATTATTATTTTACACCTAATTTTTTTCAAAATTTTCAATTTTTTTTTTTCGATCATTTTAATTCATTATTTTTTGGTTTATTTTGTACGGATGCCACTGGCCGCAAAAATATTATTTTTTCTATCCCTAAACTCTCTACTCTCTAGTTATAGTATGGTTTGAACTCACGAATTTTATTTTATGTTTTTTATGTTCATTGTCCAATTAACGAAGTATGTATTCTGTAAAGACGGACTTTTAAAGTTTTTTAAAATTTTGTAAATATTTATTGTTTAATCAACTAAAAGATTACACACAAACAACAAATTTTTGATTTTATAGCAAATTATTTTTTGTGTCAAAATCATAGCAAAACATTAAAAGAATATAACCACATTATATATATATATATATATATATATATATTATATATAATATATATATATAATATATATATATATATATATATCTACACACACACACACACACACACACACACACACATATATATATATATATATATATATATATATATACACATATGTAGATGTATATACATATACATACATATACATACATATATACATACTCATACATACATATACATACATACATATACATACATATACATACATAATTATACATATATATACATATATATATATATACATATACATATATATACATACATACATATACATACATATATATACATACTACATACATACATACATACATACATACATATATATATATATATATATATATATATATATATATATATATATATATATATATATTTATATAAATTTTTACACTTTAATATCTGTTTAAAATTCCCCATTTCTTTCTTAATCCTTCAAATCTATTTTCGCAGCCACAAAATGTCTTAATTAAAGGAGTTAATTCGACTTTGTAGCAGCGCGCAACGGCCATCTGCGCGCGCACCCTTTTTGTTTTAGCCTAAAAGGACAGACTGTTAGAGAGTTCGTTGTGTGTGGTGTGTTAACGTGCGAGGGCCTCCTGCTCTCTGCATTCTCTACAATGTTAATTGTTAAGTAACTTGTAAATATGTGTAAATACATTAATAATTAAACGTAATTTGTTAAATGTAGACATTTTTGTTCCTGTGTTGGATTTATAGTGTTACAGATTGGCGCCCAACCCGTGGCTCGAAACACGAAGCCGAAGACATGACCACAGATAAGTGATTTCTTTTCTTTTTGACAAGCACTCAAGGAACTTTATTAATTTTGTCATCCTGACAAATGAAGAAGAGATTCTGATTTGAATTCACCCTGAATTCGTTTTGTTTTATTCTGATCATCCAGATCGAAGAAATTCTTCTGTTTTGTTTTATTATGATCATCCAGATCAAATTTAAATACCGCATGCCAGTTCCTTTAGTGCCTGACGATTGAAATTTGAATAGTTTGTGTTTCGGTCCAAGTTTTGAATTTTATTTTTCTTAACATTTTTATTATTAGGACTTATGGATATTGTTAATTTCAATTGTTTTGATTAAGAATTCATAAAGATAGTTAATATTTCAGTGTTGAATATTGGTGCAAGTTCAATTTAATTTGGATTTTTGTATTAATAACAAAAGATATTGCTCAGGTTAATGTTATTTTTTTGTGTTGCTTATTATTGAATTTTCCATCGATGATTCTTTTTAACAGAAATATTATGTATCTGAAATATTTGTATAATTAAGAAGTATTATTTTATTCCTTCAAATTTATTGATACTTCCGGTTTCAAATCGAAATAATATAGTTTAGTTGATTAATCAGATGTATGCATATTATGTCATTCTAATGAGCCATTCTCGCAGTAATTGAGTTTTACCATTAATTTTAAGTTTGGCCTGAAAAGAATAAAAATGGCATATCTTGCTAGAGGTAAAAAATGCGACCTTTTGGTTTTGGCCGCAGAATTAGGCATCGAATTGGAACCTGACGCCACAGTAATAAAAATTAAAGATGTTATAACCGGATGTACTTCATATGACGAAGAATTCACAAAAACATTGTTGGATACAATCATTAGCACCAGAAAAGAATCCGAAGTAAAAGAAAAGGAAGCAGAAACCGAAAGACGGCAAATGGAATTTGAATTAGAGAAACTAAAGTTACAAAATTTAAATCATGCTTCGAAAACAGGAACCGTTCTTACCGATAGTGATACGGATGTATCTAAATTTGAAATTAAAGGGTTAATCCCTCAGTTTGACCCGAAGGTAGATGACATTAGTACGTTTTTAAACCTTTTCGAGAGACAACTGTCATTTTTGAAAATACCAGAATCAAAATGGGTGGTATATCTGATCGGGCTTTTACCTATTGAAATTTCAAAATTAATTGCTATAGAATCGGATTCTCCGGATAAACCACCGGAATATGGGGAAATAAAAAAAATTTTATTACGTCGATTCAAGATGAGTGCAGAGAAATTCCGACAATTTTTCGTCCAACACAGAAAAAATCCAGACTCCACGTGGAGAGATTATTTCTATGATTTGAAAAATTTTTTGAAGGTTGGCTCAGTGAGCTTAATATCACTACATTTGATCAGTTAAAAGATCTAATAATTTCTGATCAAATCAAAAAGAAGTGTCCTCCGGATTACAAAGATCATTTTTTAGATCACTGGAGTGAATTGAGCGATCCAGTTGCTTTAGTTGATAAGCTAGATGCTTATGAAGAAAGTAGAAACTTAAAAGGTAGAAACACGAACCATGAACAACATAGAATGGAAAATTCTAAGCCGAGTAACAATTTAAGAAATTTTAAGAATAGTGTTAATTATAAATACTCAACGAATAGAACTGTTAATAAAATTAACGAAAGACCTATTAGCTGCTATGGCTGTGGGAAACCTGGTTTCATAAAGGCAAAATGCCCTACGTGTTCCCCAAACATTAAAGTTGATTCCGCCCAGGTTAGTTGCTTGAAATTTCAAACGTGTGCGATACAAGAACCCAAGGCAATGTTAATGAAGATTAAAATAAATGGTATGTGGGGTTTAGCATGTGCTGACACTGGAGCCAGCCACACTGTTGCTGGAGAAACCCTGTATAACCTCCTCCGAGAACAAGGGGTAATTTTTCGTAAAGTGAATTTAAATATAACACTCGCGGACGGAGTGCCGAAATTCTCTGAAGTTTATAATACCGAAATAGACATTGAATTGTTAGGGAAAAGAATTCCTACTACACTATTTGTATTACCTACAGCTAAGGACAATCGAACTCTCCTTGGTACTGATTTTTTATCCAAAGCTGGTGTTAGCTTGGATACTCAGAACAGGAAAATGGTATTTCAACAGTAATCCTAGGAAAAAATTCAATTTTGAGAAAGATACATTTATACCAGCTTGTGTGCCACATAAAAACTCTTTCGAATCCTCAGGTAATTCGCAAAACATTAGCACTATACCATCCGATAAAATTATTGTGTCTCCTGAGCTGAACATTTGCGTTTTGAAAGAAACTGAAGGCAGTCACTTATCTGCCGAGGAAAGGTTACAATTATGTAAACTGTTAGAAATGTTTACGGATATCTTTCAGCCAGGGGAAGAGCCTACACCTAGAATTAAAACATTATATAGACACTGGTAATAATCTCCCTGTAGCTATGCCACCATATCGCATGTCTCCATTAAAGAAGGACATTCTTAAGAAAGAGTTAGAGAATCTTTTGGCCAATGGCACAATTGAAGAATGTGAGTCACCGTATGCCTCACCAGTGGTGCTAGTTCCAAAACCTAATGGTCAATTTCGCCTTTGTGTGGACTACAGAAAGTTGAATTCCACTATAAAAACGGATAAATACCCTCTGCCTAGAATGGATGATTTGCTCCATGAAGCTAAACATACTCCTTACATGTCAACGATAGATTTAAGATCCGGATATCACCAAATCGAGGTAAATCCCACTGATCGAGATAAAACAGCTTTCGTGTGCCCTTTTGGTACTTACAGATATTGCCGCATGCCTTTTGGGCTTAAAAATGCTCCGGCGACATTTCAAAGACTAATCGATAACTTCAGAAACTCCCTGAATGATGTTTTGGTTCTGTCGTACTTAGATGACATAATTTTATCTGAAACTTTCGAGAAACATATTGATGATTTAGGAAAAGTATTATCAAAATTGCGTGAGTTTAAATTACATGCTAACAGAGAGAAGTGTAATTTCGCCTGTAACCGAGTGAAATACTTGGGACACTACATTACCAATTCTGGTCTTGAAGTTGACCCAGATAAGGTTGCCGCCATTCAAAATTTACCATCTCCCAGGAATTTAAAGCAAGTCCAATCCTTTTTGCAAACTTGCTCGTGGTATAGAAGATTTGTACCGAACTTTTCTGACATAGCAAGGCCCTTAAGTAATCTCACGAAGAAAAATAGCCCTTGGAAATGGGGAAAAGAAGAGGAAAACGCATTTAAAACCCTAAAACATCATCTGATTAGTCCTCCTGTTCTACGACAAAATGACCCAAATAAGCCATACATCTTGCGAACCGATGCTAGCAACTACGCGCTTGGAGCAGTGCTGTTGCAAGGTGAGGGAGCTGGGAGCACCCTATTGAATATGCGAGCAGACTCTTAAACGATGCAGAACGGAACTATACAACCACAGAACGAGAAGCGTTGGCAGTGGTTTGGGGCCTAAATAAATTTCGGGGATACATCGAGGGACAAGATATAACAGTGACATCAGATCATCAACCTCTTCGTTGGCTAATGAGTTTTAAAATCTCCAACTGGAAGGACTTGCTCGTTGGGCTTTGCAAGGCCAGTCGTTTGCCCCAAAGATGGAATACATGCCTTTAAGAGCCAACGTTGTGGCAGATCTCTTGTCAAGACCTTTCTGCCAAACACGCTGAAGAATATTGCCAATTCTGCAAAAATTGCCATTTGATATGCAAACGAAGTCCCAGAGTTTACGAGAAGAACAACTTAAGGACGCAGACCTTAAAAAGATCATTGAATCATTTGAGAGTCCTGCTAAAGATGAAAATTTTACAAATTGGCTAAATCGGGGATATTTGTTGAATCAAGGAGTCTTATACCGATATTCACCAGAAGCAGAGACAGAAGAAGCCCAGTTAGTAGTGCCAAAGCATGAATGTGAAAGAATACTGAAAGAATATCATGATGCCCCAATGGCGGGACATTATGGTGTAGAAGGAACACTTAGTAAGATAGCGAAGCGGTACTACTGGACTGGCATGCGTAGATACATTACAGAGTACATAAAGAATTGTGAAGATTGTTGCCAGATTTAAAGCTAGTAATCAGAAACCTTCAGGTTTGCTACAAACACCTGTATATAACCAACGTTTTGAATCAATTTCAATTGACTTATTTGGACCATTACCCAAGAGTCCTGATGGTAAAAAAATGGATATTTATAGTAGAAGACTGTGCTACTAGATGGACTGAACTTTTCGCATTAGAACATGCTACAGCTAGGGAATGTGCTATCACCCTGATAGAAGAAGTTTTTATTTACGTTATGGATTCCCAAGAAGAATAATAAGTGACAATGGAAGTCAGTTTGTTAGTTCAGTGATGCAGCAAGTTTGTTATCTTCTTAATATAGATCAGGTGTTAACCCCGGTATATCACCCACGGGCAAAACCCGGTGGAGAGGAAGAACCGAGACTTAAAACCAAGATTGGCAATCCTTGTCAAAGGTAACCACACACTATTTGGAGTGAGAAACTCCCAACCATACGTTTTGCCCTGAACACAGCAAGATGCGACACAACAGGTGGTGAAACAGCAGCATTTTCTTATGTTCGGAAGAGAGCTTCGAACAACAGACGATGTTACTCAGCGACCTTCGAGCTATTATCTCAAATGACAACTTCGTGCCCGAGATAAACGCCCTATTTGAAACGTTTGGCAAATTATATGAATCAGTTGAAGTCTGATATAGAATTGAAACAGGATAAAAATAAACTTTATGCTGATAAACATATCAGAAAAAACGCCTCAATTCAAAACAGGTGATTAAAGTGTGGGTAACTCTCCCACCCCAAAAGTCAAACCAAATCCGAAAGAACAGCTAAGTTTATGCCACGACGCGATGGCCCATATGTTATTTTTTAAAGTACAATCTCCTACATCTTATTTGATTGCTACCCCCAAAATAATCCTTTTACTCCCATAGGAAAATACCACTCATCATGCATGCCTCCAACCTTATAGAGGGCAAGGAAAGCGCAACCCCATGTTGCCCCTGAAAAGAAGAGGTCGACCCTACAAGGACCGATGCAGAGAAAGTGAGCAACAGCCAGACTCTACCCCAGTCAGAAAATCTCCTAGTTTCACCCATCGACATGAGGACATTAGTCGATGGTTGAGGGGAAGGATGTAGCAGCGCGCAACGGCCATCTGCGCGCGCACCCTTTTTGTTTTAGCCTAAAAGGACAGACTGTTAGAGGAGTTCGTTGTGTTGTGTGTGTTAACGTGGAGGGCCCTCCTGCATTGCATTCTCTACAATGTTAATTGTTAATTAATTGTAAATATGTATGTTTGTTTAATTCGTAATTTGTATGTAAATGTTGACATTTGTTTTAGTGTTAAACTTCACCAATTCATATCATACCTTTCTTTGCAGTAGATGTAAATTTTCTTCTACTTTGGCATCTTTTGCTGTGCTAGCTGTCGTTGCGAAATGATCACGTTTTAAGTTACTTTTTATTGTTGAATTCGCTGATTAATTTTAAATGTCTCTTAGGATTCGAGGCGCTCGAGATTCTAATTCCCGTAATTGTTTCACTAACTCGTTACTCGTCTTTGGACTGTTATAGTGTTTTCATTGACCTAGGTGAGAATTTTGAATATTTGTTGTTTTATTTGGTTCGACTTTTAAAAGTATCCCATAGTTAGCTCTTGTTTCCTAACAAGTCAATGCGGTGTATAATGGAAAATATTACATGGAAGCGGGCTAATTTTCATATATATATATTTATATATATATCTATATATTATATAATATATATTTTATATATATCTATATATATATATATATATATATTATTTTATATATATGTATATATATATATATATATATATATATATATATATATATATTTTGTATATTATATATATTATATATATATATATATTTATTATATATATATATTATATATTTATTATTATTTATTATATATATATTTTTATATAATATATTATATATATATTATATATATTATATTTATATATATTATTTTATTTATATTATTTTTATATTGTATATATATATTATTATATATATTGTATTATATATTATATATTATGTATATATATTGTATATATGTATATGTTATATATGTATATATATATATATTATATATTATATGTATATATATATATTGTTATTTGATATGTATATATGTTATATATATATATATATATATCTATATATTTTATATATATATATATATTTTTATATATATTATATATATATATATTGAACTATTTATAGGAAACCATTTTGTAATATGCCAAAAGAGTGTTTATTTCTTTCAAATTTTTTTTTAGCTAGAACAGGCTTTATTAATTTTGGGGTTGGGCTTTTATTTTTTTTTTATTAGTTATTTTGACTTTGTATTTAAAATTATTTTCAATTTGACAAAATACTTCAGAAAGTTTTTTATAATTCTTTTAATTTACTTCAGAAGTTTTTTTATTTAACTTAATATATTTTATTTTCATGATTTTTTTTTTTTTTAATATAATTCAGGCTGTTATATATAATAATTTATGCATTTGTTATTATATATTTTTAAAAATTGTATTGAAAAAATTTGAAGTATCAGGTATACCATTCAACTGAAACATAATTATAATTTAAATATAAATTTTTCGCAATTAGAAATAATTTTGTTTAAAGAACTTGAAAATACACTTTGTCGATTTTGATTTCAACATATCTTTTCAAGAATTTACTTGTAGTTTTTGCTAATAGACAATCTATTTCGGAGAATTATTCTTGTCACATATTTTTTTCACTTCAAGTTTCAACGGAAACGATATTCTTTTGTTTAAATAAGAATTATTTTTATTGTATATATTAAGTCCACGTCAAGCACTTTTCGAAAATGGACGAATAAACTAACAGTTTTTTAATTGATATGAGATGTTTATATGTTTAAATGAGTCGGATTAATTTGTTTGTTCATTCGAACAGTAAGTTCTTAGAAAAAATGAACTAAAAATTAAATAAAGAATGAAAGGAAATTAAAATTATAGTTTAGTGAACTTTTACTAAAAATTTTAATTTAAGTCTTATTGGATACTGAAATATATGTATGATTGAATATTAAAATATTTTCAGTAAATACGGCTTTAAATAATTAATTCATGAATTGCTACTAAGTGTGACACTGTTATTACTCACGACCCTCAAAGATAATTGTGATAATCAGTAACATGGCATAATTAATCTTGATAATAGGACTAAAAATTGGGATAATAAGTAATATAACGCAATTATTATTCGTAACCAGAAATTGTTTCTTAACAAACTTATTTTTCGAATTCATGAAATCTTCCATATGAATATTTACTTGTCATTTCGATCTATAAACGATAGAATACCTATCTTATATTTACCATAAAATTAAAAGTTAGTTAATATTAATATATGTAAAATATGATGTCTTTATTAGGTTCATCTTGGAGTATGGTTTTCCAGTCTATTGTTGTGCCTCAGCCACCAATCTGGCCAAACTGCAGTGAGTTCAACTCAGCACTGCTAGAATCCTAACGTGACTGAGACGTAGTCGCCCTAGAGAAACTGTTCTTTTTCAGGCTAATTTGCAACATCTTCAAACTAGAATAAAGGCAAACCTTATTAAATATTTCAAAAAGACTAAAATAGCTATGATCAGTATAATATCAGTATAAATAACTTGTGTCAAATCAAAGACTTTAGAAAGAGAGTTCTTTTAGCTATGCTAAACTTATGCATTTACCTTTTGAGGAAGTTGAGGCTCACTCCTTAAATCCTCGGCTGAGTACTTCAGAGGGACTCCAAGGAGTTTATTTCCACTTGGACCTCTTTATCCCAATCACCAAGAATGATTTTATCCGAGCTCATCTTAAGGGACTGGTCTTAGAGATCATAAATGAGATCCCTGGTAATGCCATAAAAATTTATACGGAAGGTAGTAGACTGGAATCACTCTGGCAGTGGCATCTACAGTGAGAAATCGGAGATAAATTGTCCCTCTGCCTCCATAACCCCGATTTCTCATCGGTCTTCAAAAGTAAATTAATCGCAATTGACCATGATATTGAAACTATTCTCTATGAAACCGATTTTGCAGAACTCTGGATTCTTTTGGATAGTCGTTCCGCCCTTCAACCCCTCCAAAATTGGATCACCGTTGGAGACAAAATAAGTATTTATATCCTTCTTAAACTTATTGCAGAGTCCCACAACGTCCAT
>CM063509.1:101231865-101233111 GCA_032207245.1 Pardosa pseudoannulata
ACTGTTGCTGATTTCGCGTGGGATGCGTGACATCATTCATGTTTGAGAACTTGTGCTGGTGAATATTGTCCCTGAATTTCCCCTTCCTTTTTCTTCTTCCCAGTTTTAGCATCCTTAACAAACTGATTCATTAATTCACATGATTCATCCACCTGGATTTATATTTTATGTCACGTGGTGAAATGAAGGGAATTAAGAAAATAAATGTTAGTGACGTGGTATGTTCTATAAAAGGGGAGTAGTGTAAATGTTGATATGCCTTTGAGTTGAATTAAAATTGTTTCAATAATCCCAGCGAGATTTATTTTATACTAGTTCTAATATTGATAACCGTTAAGCATCGGGTAGATGAACATATTCTGAATCTGAATTTATATTTTATGCCACGTGGTGAAATGAAGTGAGTTAAGAAAAGAAATGTAAGTGATGTGGTATGTTCTATAAAAGAGGAGTAGTGTAAACGTTGATATGCTTTTGAGTTGAATTAAACTTGTTTCAATAATCTCAGCGAGATTTATTGAATACTAGTTCTAATATTGACAACCATTAAGCATCGGGTAGATGAACAGAGCCTGAATTCAATCACCTGAATTTATATTTTATGTCACTGGGAAATGAAGTGAGTTAAAAAAAAGAAATGTAACTGACGTGGTACTATAAAAAGTATGTTAAATATATGCCTTTGAGTTGAATTAAAATTGTTTCAATAATCCCAGCGAGATTTATTTTATACTAGTTCTAATATTGATAACCGTTAAGCATCGGGTAGATGAACATATTCTGAATACAATCATCTGAATTTATATTTTATGTCACGTGGTGAAATGAAGTGAGTTAAGAAAAGAAATGTAAGCGACGTGGTATGTTCTATAAAAGGGGAGTAGTGTAAACGTTGATAGGCTTTTGAGTTGAATTAAAATTATTTTAATAATCCCAGCGAGATTTATTGAATACTAGTTCTAATGTTGACAACCATTAAGCTTCGGGTACATGAACAGAGCCTTAGTTCAATCACCCGAATTTATATTTTATGTCACGTGGTGAAATGAAGTGAGTTAAGAAAAGAAATGTAAGTGAAGTGGTATGTTCTATAAAAGGAGAGTAGTGTAAATGTTGATATGCTTTTGAGTTGAATTAAAATTGTTTCAATAATCCCAGCGTGATTTATTGAATACTATTTCTAATATTGACAACCTTTAAGCATCGGTAGATGAACAGATTCTGAATTCAATCACCTGAATTTATA
>CM063509.1:101233211-101255711 GCA_032207245.1 Pardosa pseudoannulata
CACTTATCCTTGTAATTTGAAATATTTTGATGCTGTCTCAACTTCCTTTTAAGATCAGATCAAAAGCTACACAAACAACAGAAAACAGGACATAAGAATACTTTAGATAAAGTAGTCATTTATAAATTTATCTATTGTTATATGATATTTATATTATTATTTACTATTTCATCCTTTGATGATTCCAAGAAATTATATTTTCCTTGAACTTTATATTAATCAAAAGTGTAAGTAGTTTTGTAATTAACTTTTTCTGCAGTTACCTTTTAAGTCAGGCACCAATGAAGTTAAAGATACACTCTTCTTCGAATAGAAACAGCTATGTTTGTGGTTCTGAACAAAAATATTTGAAAGCAGGGATATATCGTGTAATTTAAAAGTCATTAACTGCATTTAACACAAAACTGTCATTAACTCAAATTGACTGTATTTAAACAAAAAATTACATTTTCACGAATAATACAGTTGCTTATAATAGAGCCACGGTAGCTCAGTCGGCAAAGGCAGCTATCTCGTAACTCAAAGTTTGCAGGTATGGGGCTGGAGCCAGCCTTATATCCGCCGTGTTCGCTAAAAGTGACTGAGGCACGTAAAGTGTAAAGTATGTTCGTGTTCACAAAGTCCTCTCAGTTCTCAAACGATACCTCTGGGGTTAGCAGACCTTCTAAATTAAGAAGTCCCAGCCTGAGTAATGTTAATCGCTTCCGTATCATACCTTAAGCTAAACGTGCTTCCCGGGAAGTGCTAAATGAGTAACAGGTTCGCAGTATTGTTAAGGAGTTAAGATAAGAAGAGCCAACTGCATTGAAAAAAAGAGTTGCCTATATTTTCTATTTCATATAGTTTTAACAATCAAATTTTTAATGACTGTGAATACAAATATGTTGAAAAGAAGTGAACATCACACATTTCTCTGAAAATTTAAATCTCTTTTTTTTTGCATAGGAAAAGTAATATTCTTATACTTGCAAATGTTATACCGGAATTCAATTACATAAAGATATGTACATAAAGTATTCAGTGTTCTACTAAAAAGTAAATAATATTCAATTTCTCAACAGAACAGTTCCTGAAACTATCTTAATAATTTTGCTGGAAAAACCTGTAAAATACTCATTCATATTAATTTCAACATGACGTCCTCCAGAATTTATTTCACTTTAGTGTTTTTTCCTGATCCGACAAACTATTTCGAGAAGTTCTCGCTGTCACGCATTCAATTGACTTCATGTCTCAACGGAAAAAAATACGCATTTATTTAAATAAATGCCATTTTATTTTGAAATTGATTCTTTAGCAACACTTTTAAAAATAGCAGAAGCAATAGAGTTTACTTTTTAGGATTTTATTAGAAAAGTCTATATGTTTATATAAATTGCATTTCTGTTTAAAAGGACTTTTAAGAAAAGATCTGATTTAAATTGATACTCAGTGAAAAATGCTCTTAAAAAAAATAAAAAATCCTAAAACGATAAATTATCATAAGAAATTTTCTGCGAAAACTAACTTACAATTTTGTAAAATGTTACTAAAAGTATCATAATTTAACATCACTGAATTAAGAATTTAACTATAAATTATAAATAAAAATTATTAGATTGTCCTGCATGATGTAATGCTAGTATTGCCACAAAATAAAATAAAATTTTTCTGGATATCTTCAACATTTTTTGATACATATCTTTTGTTTGCTCATAGGAAAGTTTCTAGGTGAATGTTCAAGAGTATATTCACCTTAAAATACATGGGATTGTAACATATTAAATAAAAATTCTTAACAGAAATATTTACCACTAATAAATAAAATAATAAATAAATTAAAAAATAAAAAATTAGTATTTAATGCGATCTTTATGAACTTATGCGATTAATTTTCTCATCACCAATTTTAAGCTGAATTTAATTTTTAACTTTAAATTTATCATTTTCTTAAGTTAATTTAACTCATATCTTATTGTATCTTAATATCATTCGCATTTATCTTACCGCCTTGACAGTATTTTTCTTAACCCTCTGAGCAGTTCGCATGTACAATTCCGCCAAACCTATGATATCTTCAAAGCGGTTGTTAAATACAATTTTCGACCTCCCAAAATGCTCTGAAAATGGATGTAGTGTACATTTCTTTTAGTGCTTTCCCCCATGGAGTTTTGCAAAAGGAGGGTCAGGTCGATTGTTTAGGAACTGCACACCCCTTTTTGACTAACAGTTATTGAGGGATGCACCCCTACACCCTGAGGCACAAAGACGCTGATAGCTTTTCATGGTTTTGTAAATCTCTATTTCGAAGTATTTCGTTCGCGGTAACAGATGTATCTCTAATTGCACCACTTAAATATCTTGGATGACTTTCGTGAAAAATACAAATAAGTCTCTCAAAGAATATTTTTATTTGTACTTTTAGAATCCATTATTCCTTATGGGATGATCTTCAAGACTTGACGAGCTTTATGTGTATTAAAAATCAACAATCTATTATATCTATTTATATATCTGTTTATAACCGGAAGTAAAGGAACAACAACGAGGGTGGGTTTCCCTTATTCCATTCTAGTCGACTAAGGGTGAAGTACAAAATCATAGAACGCTTTGGCAACTGACACAGTAAACCTTTAGCGTATTTTTGGAAACTTTTTTCCCCGATCTGTTCCACTCGGAGGTTAATAATACAAAAATAATTTATTTGCTATTCTTAAACTTTCTTTTATTAGCTATCCCTAAACTTTCTCTTAGTCTTTTTAATATTTTTTAATATTTATTTATTAATTTCATGGGCCTAGTATTGTCTGTTTATTTTTAATGTTATCTAAAGACCTTTTTATTTTATTGTTTTATCATCTTAATGACCGGTCACTCATCATAAATTTAATAGCCTCACAACAGGGAATAAGGTCTTTGGCCATGGAACCGCAGTCAACCATCCAATTAGTTCGAGATATTATGCTATAAAGAAAAACATATAAAATACTTTAATAACATTTTAGTTTTTAATAAAAGTTATAAATCTACAAAGAAATGCTAATGCGTAATGTAAAATCAGAATATATCAAAAATAGTTCATATATGATAAAGAACATATTCTTACATAAGCATTCCTCTACATCAAACGTGTATAAAATCAATTATTTTTAAATAAATATTTGTTATCTATTTAAAGTATCCTATTAAATTTAGCAGTATCAAAGCTTTTTCAATTTCTAGACTTCCAGCAGCTTTATGTAACTTTACTTAAAGAATTTATAAACACAAATATTACAACAAAAAAACAGCACTTTAATAAAACATAATTTCAAAACTTTAAAACTGAAAAAAAGGGCACATATCATTTAAATATGATTTAAAACATTTCGTATCTCCTGCAGAGAACGTAAAAATTTCTATACTTGTGAATAATAGGATATATTCAATATAAAGTATGCATATTTCAAATGAAACGAAAATATTGACTGAATTACTTTTTAAAATTTTCTAAAACTACAATCATTTTGCTTAAAGAACATGTACGTACTCTGAGTTAATTTTGATTTTAACATGAACCCTTTTAGTATTTCGCTATGCAATTTTTTTCAGACTTCGACAATCTATTTCGTAAAATTTATCGAGACACTCATTTATTTAACTACAAGTTCCAAAGCAAAAAAATACGTTTCAACAAATAAGAGGGACCATTTGCTTACGTAACTTCATCCCAAGCAGCTCTTTAGTAAATAGTATAAAATGAAATAAACCTATGTGTATACAGATGAGAGAGTTTATTTTGTTCAAATGAACCGGGATTACTTCATCGGGTATTTAAAAAGAAGTAAAGAAAAACAATCGATTCTAAAATTGAGTTGGTTAAATACTTGCATATTAACTAAACTGTAAAGAGTATACTTTCGTGTAATGTGCACACACACACACACACACACACACACACACACACACACACACACACATATATATATATATATATATATATATATATATATATATATATATATATATATTTGCGTGTGTATATGTATATGTATATTTAAATATATATATATACATATGTGTGTATATTAGGGCTGGATCTTTTATCAATATTTCGTCAAATATTGATATCATTTAAGTATCGCGATAACAACATTAAAATTCTGCCCGATATATTCCTGTCGGCGATACTGTATTTCCATTGAGCACTATAACGTAGATCACCAAAATACATCCTATATATTCTACATAAAGTTTTTTTTCCAAGTAATTGCTTTCGTTTGATTTCTGCTTCTCGTGTTTACACACGTACTTGATAAAATAAGCTAAAAATGTGTTCTAGAAGATCATCGTCTCCGTCAAAGTCTTTGGTATTACAACCCTATATCTTAATAACGAAGCACCGGACATTCCACAGTTCACAATGGGCGTAAATGACAAGGTTGCTCCCGCCCTCTGAGAACTGATTTATAGGTTTAGTATCGGGACATATAAAAAATAACGATATTGAGAGCGATATTGAGAGTTTGGTCATAATCAGGGGCGTACGCAATGGGGTGGGGTTAGAGGTTTAAACCTCCTCTTTCATCTCAGACGAAATGGCAGAAATAAAAATTTTAGTAGAATTTATGGTGACTATTAGTTTTTAGAATTATGAAACCCCACCCTTGAAAATTATGAATCTCCCCTTGACAAAATTCTGCGTAGACCACTGATCACAATAATCAGCTAATCGGTAACGAAGCACTCAGATCAAGACTTATTGAGAATTTTGAGCCTTGTGAGACGCCCACTGAATCATATTTTGCTGTGTTAATATTTTATCCTCCTAATTTAATTTTGGAGGGTTTTAGCTTTTATAAACTTTTTAAACTTGTGAAATTAGGCCCCTCCCCTTAATTATTTTATTTCACACATTTTTAGAGAAAAGTAAAATTCTAAATAGAACACAAATTTTAAAGCCTTAGGAGAAACATAGTGGGAGGAGACTTAGTCACCTCCCACTACATATGTTATGTTTTATGTTTCATATAATTTTATTGGTGTTTTTCCAGGATCTAAATTACGATTCTGAGCTATTTTTCTCCTACTTTAACTGCATTTAAAATATATTTATTCATATTTTATATTTTTAAATCCACTTATTTTAATTTCTTTTAATTTAAACTACTTTATTTATTTTATATAACTGGGATCTTTCTTACTTATTTACTCCTCCTAAAACAGCTCACCTGTAAAATTAGCTATCCTTCTAACTGGAAAAATGCCTTACAGGGCCAGATGCTCCTAAAACTACCATAAAATGGAGAACTCGAATCAGTGATATGTGCGCATGTTGATATGTTTCGCCTTCTTGTTCGTATCTTCTACTTATACCGGAGGCGTATGGTTCTTTGGATAAATATCCAGATGAAAATGAATGCTCTGAATCTTGTTGATTGCCCAAAGTATTAAAATTATATTAAAAAATGTAACAAAAAACAATGTTTTGCAGATTTTCCGTTTACCGGGGATGGAAATGTCAACATAATCAGTGAAAATATATTGATTTACAATTTAGATTTAGAGCAGATTTTTCGAAGGATACGTCTAATTTATGGAGTTATTTGAAATATCACCGTGCTCTGCAATATCTAAGTCTAAATTGCAGTTAAGAACATTTTATTTTTAAAAGTACAGATATAATCTCTAAGTTTCTATACTTATTTTTATAATTTATTAATATTTTTTTTTACTTAATTCAAATTTTGTTTTACTGAATTTCAATGGATCGAAATAATATTCTTGAAAATTAAGGAAAAAAATATCTGCATTAAATTTAGTACAGGGAATTTTGAAGAAGAAATATTAGTTTGTTCGGAGAGTCTGTACATAAGAAAAGTTTTTAAAAACATGAAAAGTTAATTCAATATATACCTCTTAAACTCTTGCATAAGTCTCTAATACCCCGCTTCAATATCTATGGAAGGTCCAAAATCTGTTATTGGAAACTTGTAGGTATGAGTCCAACGATCAATTTTCCTCCTTATACTATCCTTACCTTATCTATTCTACTACTGAAAAGGTCATGTTCCCTAATGTTACAGCTATGCAAATGTTTAGAATTAACTATAAAACTAAACTGTGATTCATCAGTAATGACAGGATTGAACCATTGCTTTTCTCTTTAGTTTTACTGTTGTATGTACCGATTAAAACGATCACTTGTTTTTGTAAAGACAGCGAGAGAGATATTCTTAGTTCTGTGTCTGGCATAATGAACCATTCCTTCTCTAAAACGCTTGCCTCAATACAAGAGTTCATAGTGCGACTGGAAGCTTTAAACTTAACTGGCGAGCAGAAACCCTTTATTTTAAGACTGGTAGGTATGTCAAGTTATCAATCTCCAGAAGCAGAGGTTATTCCTCTATCAACTTGTACTCTTTCTTAGAATAATATATCGTTTAGAAATTGTTCCATAGCGCTAAGGCTGTCTTTCTTCTAGTATTCAAACATCTGGCTGCTTCAATGATTGACTCTTATTTATTTAAGCTCCCTATCAACCTTCACACTACAAGTTCTTCCTACTGATATCTTGAAGACATAGAAAACCAATTTTGGGATTTACACAGTGGAATCCAACGCTATGTCCGCAAACCACTTGATTCAAATTTAAATAAAGTACACCTATACTTGCATATCAAAAACCGTTTGATTACTTTTCATGTTAATAATGCTAATTACATGTGTCTATATATATATATATATATATATATATATATATATAATATATATATATATATATATATATATATATAGTGTTATTACATTCTTGGCTGAACAAAGTATAACCGTTCGCTTGTGCTTGGGTAATTCACATGATACGGATTTCATAAAGAACATTCAGTAACTCATAAAGCGAGCTACATTTAAAAAAGTTGTCTCCAATACATGCTCATTGATTGAAATGTCAACAGAGAGTTGTAGACTCCATTTGTTTGGCACTCTCATCACAATATGCCATGAAATCCAAAAAAATATAAAAGCCTTATTCTAAACACATAGAAGCACCCGACGGTGCTTACCAGGCCTAATTGTGTTATATTTTGTATTACATTCAATTTTACGAAAATGATAAAAATTTCTACCTACATCTTTTGTCCCTTTCAATAACACAAATCCTCCTAAACATAAACAATATCTACGAGACTCATTTTTTAAAAATGGGTTAAACTAGAGAAGTAAAATATCTCAACTGCACTTCTAATACATCGATTTCAACATAACACGTGGTAGTATGCACCGAAATGTGCACAACTTTTAACAAATAAATTTACACCTTTTGAGCAGGAACGATAGGTGGCATATTCGTCAATAATGATAAAATTGATATTTATGTATTTCATTCATTGAAACTGTAAATATCACACACTTATTACCTGAAAAGAATTTCAATTTAAGCATTAAATTTTCAAATAAAACGTTTAAAAATCATTCGGCACATTTTTCAGTAAATACAAATATTTTGTTGAAAGACCTTGTAAGTGCTTTGTGTTGGTTCTAATTTCAACGTGAACTCTTTCTGTTTTTCTTTTTGGAGTTTTTCCAAATCATACAATCTATTTCCAGAAGTTTTACGTGTTCCACATTTATTTGACTTAAACTTCCTACGGTAAAGAAATATTTTTGTTTAAATAAGGGAAACCATTTGCTTTGGTAATTATTTTAGATGCAACTCTTACGTGAAACTCTGAGAAAGAAATAAGTGTTTGTGAAAACCGACGAGAGAGTTTCTTGTGGTAAAAGGAAGTAGACTTTAGAGAACGAGTCAGATTTAAGAATTGAATTTGTTCATTTTTTTTTAATATAGGATCGAAATCAGATTAAGTAGTATTTGAGATCTTATGCAAATAAATTATCAAAGATGTGTAAATTTAGAAATAGTATCGACTACAGTATAAAATATGTATAATATTTTTATAATATAATAAAATGTGACACATATATAGGAGATGGGCAAGTGGTTAAGGCATGGAAGACACATTTGATTTAATATATAAAAACTTTTTTTATTTTAAAGCCCATGTCTTTACCATTTAGATATTTTTTGTACTCATATTTTGCTACGACAAGCATGGATGTTATCCACCCGAGTTCCCGCTCAGAACTATCTTTTTTGGCGTTGCTACCTAGGAAAAATTTCTATGTCTATTTCCACGTCAGCTGTTTTATTCTGTATAGTTCCATTCGAGGGTGTGTCTTTCGCCTATTACGTTGATTTTAATAGTTCTAACTATTTTTAATTAAATCTCGCTTAATTCTTAACCCCCACCTTTAAACCTGACAAATAAATGAACGGCATGCTAACATGGAAATTCAAATAATTAGTGTACAATGAAGGAAAATATATGGTTAAGAAATTGCACATTAATAATATAAAAATATAATATATCTCAACAGCACTTCTAATACATCGATTTCAACATAACACGTGGTATATGCACCGAAATGTGCACAACTTTTAACAAATAAATTTACACCTTTTGAGCAGCTTAACCCGAAGAACAGAAAAAAGAATATTCAAATTTACTTTTAGTAATTATAAAGGATATACTGTTTATAATTTAAAGTATACAATTTTTGTTTGCAATTCGTTGAACTCCTCATGTTTTCCCACTACTACAGCAATTATTTAAAAGAATGTGCACATTCTCTTTGTTGATTTAAATTTCAACATGACTGTTTGATGTTTCCTTTTATGAATTTTTAGTCGTAGAATCTATTTCTAGAAAGTTTTCCTGGCACGCATTTAATTGATTCTAAATTTCAATGGTAAAGAAATACTTCCGAAATAAAGAAAACGTTTGGTTAGGTAAATATTTTGGAAGCAGTACTTAAAGGTATGGGGGAGGTAGACGTTACCACTTTCAAAACCAGTAAGAACCATTATTGTGTTTAAGGGGACTTAGTAATTTTCCGACACATAAAAGTGCTGCTATAACAATCTTTTTTAAGCACTTTGTTTAACTTTATTTGTATATTGGATATTTTGAAATCATTTTTAGCTACCTTACAGAATAGCTTGAGAAGTGAAACTTTGAACATCGTTTCAATTTTTGTGAGAATACAATATTACATCATAAACAATTAGATTAGATAAAAAAATATAATAAAGTTGTTAAATGCAAAATGCTCTTAAGTGTAATTGAAATATAATATGAAGATATTCTAAGCCATTTTTTTGCAAGTGACATAATTAAAAACACAAACAAAATTTTTACTTTTTTGCGTAGTTTTATAGCTTTTTTCGTAAAATATGTGTGATTTAAAAAAAAATACTTTTTAAAATTTATAAATTAATTTTATTTATCATAAAACAAATTTACCTGCTTCTAAACGAATGAGGTTTTGCAAATTTTTTAATAAAACTTTAACTTCAAAGGCATCAAAGGCATTAAAGGCGGTGATGCAACTGGACCATATGGGCCGAGCCCTTCAATCCAGAGGCTTCTGTCAGTAAGCACAAAAATGACAACGAGCGAAAAATAAACACATAAAAGAGCAAAGAGATAGAAGGGTGGATTCGTGAGTTCATAACACAAAACTAGAGAGTAGAGAGTTTAGGGATAGAAAAACATAAAATATTTTTGTGGCCAGTGACATCCGTACGAAAAAAGCCAAAAAAGTAGAATAATATTGAACAAGATCGAAAAAATTAAAAATTTTTAGAAAAAATAAAAATATAAGTTTTAAAAATAAATAAGTTGTATTAAAAATCCAAAAAGAGCCTAAATAATAATTTTTAAATATAAAAATATTTTTTATTAACTTAGATTAGGTTTTATAAATTTTTGCTTATTGAATAACAATGATCAGAAACGATAAAGTTAAAAATTTTGAAAAAATAAAAATATATGTTTTAAAAATAAATAAATTGCACTAAAAATCCGAAAAGGGCCTAAATAATGATAAATTAACGAAAAAAACAATTTTTATTAATTTGGATTTAGTTTCAGAATATTTGTCAAGGTCAAGGTCAAGGTAATTGGGTTAACGGAGTACCTAGCGAAGTGGAAAGTCTTCACTTTAACCTCCGAACGTGAAAAGATCAAAACATAAATTTAGGCCTCTAGGCATAAATTAATCCAAACAAGAATTTAAAACGCTCCAGCTCACGAGAGAGCGAGGAGGTGAGATCGTTCTCATAAAAAATTATGAGTAACCAACGCGTTGTCTAATTAAAGGATGGTTAGACTGTAAATATTTGTCTTCTCCAGGGACAAAACCGTACGCCCGAAGAAACCGATGATGTAACGGTGTAGGCGGGGTAACCGACCATGCCACTCCTTCTCAACAATGAGAATCAAAATAAGGTATTTGTAGGGCTGAGTTGACGGTGTGTAAACTTTAACTTAAAATTAATTATGTTAATCATTTCAAGCTTTATATATTTTTAGGTAGCTTATATTTATACATCTTATTAAAAATGAATTTCACTAACTTGCAATATAACTTTAGAAATATGTATATTAGGAACTAAATATTTATATCTAATTGAAGCAAAATGTTGGCGTTATTTTGCTAAATTTTAATACTTTTTCTTATTTTAATATTGAATTCGGTAATGGAAAAATGAATTGATGTCAAATTGAAAAAAAAAAAAATTTTTTTTTCAGGGAATATGCAACAGATATGGAAATATAAAATTTATCATGATGTAAGTAACAATAATAGTAAGTGAATTTCAAGTGACCGATCTGATTTTGCTTTGTATAATATAAAATTTATGATATGATGGCAACACATATTTCCACTTTGCAAAGTTATGTAACATCTAACGTTCTTTTCAACGTCGTTTTAGGGCAAGTTATAAAGATAACATGTGTTTCATTAGGCCAAACGCTTTCCTAATACCAGTTGGTTTTTAGCTTGGAAAAGGTATAATTTAAATGTAATAGTCTACTTTAAAACTGCTAGGGCAGTGAATAATTAGTTTATTTTATGATTCATTAATTAAAGGCTTAAGTACACTGTTCCGTTATTTATATAGGTGAGATATCTAAAATACGTACTTAGAACTGAATCTGTAAGGACATTAAATGTTCAACATTATCTAGCTAGCATCCATCTTACTGAACATTGTTTTAGAGCATGTATTTTGTTAACACTTAAATGCTGAACTTTGCTAATGTGTCACATTTAAATATCTATTTAGAATTCTGAATTCCAAGTCATCGAAAATAGGTCAAACATTGACTGAATTCACGTAAACGTAAATGAAAATACTCTACACATATGATTACTCCATTTACTAGAGATTTGGTACCTTAGAGTGCATTGAAACCCATTCTGTTTAAAAACTAAAAAGAGCATTGTTTAATATGTCAAGGTTTGGTTTGCATTTACATGAGTGGAAACCCTGGATTAAGTGTAAAACTTTAAATTACAGTGGATAAAATGCTTTCACAATACTTTTCTTTCTAAATACATAATTTAAATGGTAATTTTTGAAAATATGTCATAATTGAATATCTATAAAATATCCTGAAAGCTTAAATATCTATTGCAGTTAAGGTAATGAGTGAAATTGCAGGATAAAACAATGCAAAAGAAAAAATACCTAAAAATCTCAAATTTCGATCACAAATATGACATAAAATTTGTAAGATTAGGCATACGATTTTTAAAGTAATTTGTAATTGAATAATTTTTTATTTTTGTAAAACCCTGTCTACTAGTTATTTACCAGGTCTATTTCAGTTAAGGCAATGAATGCGATTGCAATATAAAACAATACAACAGAAAAATACCCTAAAATCTCAAATATGATAAATTAGACATAAAATTTGTAAGATTACGCATAAAGTTTTTAAAGTAATTTGTAATTGAATATTTTTTTTATTTTTGTAAAACCCTGTCTACTAGTTATTTACCAGGTCTATTTCAGTTAAGGCAATGAATGCGATTGCAATATAAAACAATACAACAGAAAAATACCCTAAAATCTCAAATATGATAAATTAGACATAAAATTTGTAAGTTACGCATTCAATTTTTAAAGTTATTTGCAACTTTAAAAATTGAAGGTATTGTAATTGAATATTTATTTTTATTTTTGTAAAACCCGGTCTACTAGTTAATTACTAGATCTATTGCAGTTAAGGCAACGAGTGTGATTGCAGGGTAAAACAATGGAAAAGAAAAATACCTTAAAATCTCAAATTTCGATCACAAATATGATATAAAATTTGTAAGATTAGGCATACGATTTTTAAAGTAATTTGTAATTGAATATTTTTTTTTATTTTTGTAAAACCCGGTCTACTAGCTATTTACCAGATCTATTGCAGTTAAGGCAATGAGTGTGATTGCAATATAAAACAATACAACAGAAAAGTACCCTAAAATCTCAAATATGACAATTAGACATAAAATTTGTAAGTTACGCATTCAATTTTTAAAGTTATTTGTAACTTTAAGAATTGAAGTTATTGTAATTGAATATTTATTTTTATTTTTGTAAAACCCGGTCTACTAGTCAATTACTAGATCTATTGCAGTTAAGGCAATGAGTGTGACTGCAATATAAAACAATACAACAGAAAAGTACCCTAAAATCTCAAATATGACAAATTAAGCTTAAAATTTGTAATTTACTCATTCAATTTTTAAAGTTATTTGTAACTTTAAAAATTTAAGGTATTGTAATTGAATATTTATTTTTATTTTTGTAAAACCCGGTCTACTAGTTAATTACTAGATCTATTGCAGTTAAGGCAACGAGTGTGATTGCAGGGTAAAACAATGGAAAAGAAAAATACCTAAAAATCTCAAATTTCGATCACAAATATGACATAAAATTTGTAAGATTAGGCATACGATTTTTAAAGTAATTTGTAATTGAATAATTTTTTATTTTTGTAAAACCCTGTCTACTAGTTATTTACCAGGTCTATTTCAGTTAAGGCAATGAATGCGATTGCAATATAAAACAATACAACAGAAAAATACCCTAAAATCTCAAATATGATAAATTAGACATAAAATTTGTAAGTTACGCATTTTAAAGTTATTTGTAACTTTAAAAATTTAAGGTATTGTAATTGAATATTTATTTTTATTTTTGTAAAACCCGGTCTACTAGTTAATTACTAGATCTATTGCAGTTAAGGCAATGAGTGTGATTGCAGGGTAAAACAATGTAAAATAAAAATACCTTAAAATCTCAAATTTCGATCACAAATATGACATAAAATTTGAAAGATTAGGCATAGAATTTTTAAAGTAATTTGTAATTAAATATTTTTTTTTATTTTAGTAAACCCTGGATTACTAATTAGATACTAGATTTAAATAAATCTTCAAAATACTGTCTGTCTGTTCCATAACAGTGTGTCACTCATAACTTCGTCAATAGATAGTGCGCAGATACTAGCTTAATTGCACATGTTTTTCAAACATTACAGAAGAATGCTTTAGGCTTATATTCTTTATTCGATATGTTTTGCTGTGTTTAAATCAATAATTCCGAAATGAGTGCCGCGTATACGAGCCGTTTGGAGGCAGTGTTAATGTGTAACCATCCAAAAGGACCAAAAATGTCTTGTACAGCTGCAGCCCGATACACGAGAAAGTCGGAGTCGTTTGTCAAGAAGTGGGTAACACGTTATAAAGCGGTCCAAAATGTTGACGACCTAACGGAACGGGGTAAAAGCCTCTCAATGTCAAAATCGAATGATAAAGTGATTATTGCATAATCGATAATAATGGGGACTGGAGAACTTATTAGGTGAAATTCCTTTCAGTTTAATATGTATATTATACGGTACAAATGTATTTTTAACTAATTCGTTTTAATTTTCAGAGAAATAGACGACACGCTCTTATGGAACAGACTGTATTAGTAACTTGTAATGATCCCGGGTACATTGAATATAACTCTCTTTGAATTTCTTCAGATGTTTCTAATAATGTGTATGTCAAAAAACTGGGTATGTTTTTTACTCTGTTTTATCGAGTTACAAAGTGTGTAATGCCGTGAGAGAATTTCTTGGGCATAAGTAGATATTTTTTCTTCAAGGCGAGATTAATGTTAGTGGTGTTAGATACGTAGTTTGATTATTAAATAAAATCTAAATATTCAGTAAATCTTAAGTAGACTTTAGTGCAAGAAGAACATATTTTAAGAAGTTTGGTATTAAATTTTCCTGTAGACTTTATATGAATAATCGAAAATTAGAAGAATATTATAATTTTGTTTTGCATGATTAACCTTGGGGGTTAAAAAACGGGTTATGGGATTAATGTGACAATATTACATAAAACGTTATTTACAGTAATAAGTAATGCCATTTGTGAAGCTGTGTTATATATGGGAAATCGTTTGTTAAGATAAATACATTTTATCTAAACAAACAGCATATAACATATTTTAAGAAGTTTGGTATTAAATTTTCCTGTAGACTTTATATGAATAATCGAAAATTAGAAGAATATTATAATTTTGTTTCGTATGACTAACCTTGGGGGTTAAAAAACGGGTTATGGGATTAATATGACAATATTACATAAAACGTTATTTGCAGTAACAAGTAATGCCATTTATGAAGCTGTTTTATAAATGGGAAATCATTTGTTTAGATAAACAGAAAAAGATATTCTGAATATAGAATAATATTCATGATTTCAAATTTTCTTCATGTTAAAGTACACACATTATTTCAGGTAGCGCCATACAAATTACAATTTACAAGTTCATTTAACATGCAGGTCGTCTAACGGGTCTTCTAGGGTTTGATAGGGTGTCACATTAAATATGCACAGCATACGTTTTATGGAGCCGATATTTTATACATCCAAAAGAGTCTATACATCTCTCGGTACTATGTAGTATCTTCCTTAAATAGGTAATTCATAGTTTAGGAAACAGGATCCATGACCAGCCGTAAGGTTCGAGACTCTAAAATGTAAAATCAAAATGTTAAACAATGAAAGTAACATATTGAATATAAATTACAACTAAAGCATTTATCTACTCTAGACCAGTTGTTGTATCTCGTAATACATTTATAAAACTAAATATTAATTGGGCTCTGGTGCATCTATCCGATGCTTATCGGCTGTCATATAGGAAGTCAAAATAATCTCACAGGGATATTTTAAAACAATAATAGCACATTTATTCACTTTCTAAAAACTAGCAACATTCGCCGATGCGAACCAAAACTCAGAATACTAAAATGAAAAATGAATAACAATTTACAGCGTTGCCACAAAACTGAATACAAACTGAAAACATTGGAATTTCGATAGTGGCTTCAACATAGTTCGTTATTTCCGCGCGAGGGGTGTTCGCAACATACTCCCCCGTTTTGAGTCGACTCTGGATGACTCAAAACCTCAGCAGCATTATGAAGGTTCAGTCTATGAGGGTTCCTAATTATTCGTCCAGTTCGGGTAATATGAGGCAAGCGAGTAGAAGACACTGACTTCACAACTTCAGAATTGCCCTCCTTCGGATGTACTGTAGGAACTTTCTTCGTAACATGCAAGATGCATTCTGAATTATCGTTAGATGACAATTCAAGAGGGTAGATTCTTTGGATGGGTCTTGTTAAGACACCATTTGGAGTCTTCAGCTTAACTGTTCTCACTTTATTATCTTTGCCGGGTATTAATTGTATAATTCTGGCAAGTGTTCAATTCAAACGTTTCTTGCAGTCATCTCCGATAAACACTATTTCTCCTAGCTTTATGCTAGGATTAAAGCCTTTATGACTTTGTTTTTGAATCAGTTGACTGAGGTACTCTTTTCGGAATCGTTTTCTCAACTCTTCTAAGAGTTTCATTCGATATCTTATTCTTTTACGACAGTGTTTAGCATCAATTTGGTTAACATCATATATTCTTGATTCTGCTCTTACGATTTGAATTTTAACTTCATAGGAGTATAATATCGATCTCATGAAAATACAGGCTCCGTATGAATTTTTACTGGCATCAACGAAAATATGCAATTCAGAAGTGACATTGGCATACAAATGCCTAGGGATTCGTATTTCATTAAAAAAAGTAATTTTTTTTAACCAGTTAGAAAATTCTTTTTAGCAAGTTAAAGGGTAAAATACTATCCCATGGTATTTTGCTCTTCCAAGCTTCCTGCAATAACAACTTAGGTAACAAAGTAGCAGGACTTAACACACCAAGAGGGTCAAAAATTTTGTTGAACAATAGATAGAACAGTTCTTTTAGTTTGATCTCGGTCAAGATCTATTTTCGTCGGCAAATTACATCTTAAGGTATCTTGATCTAGATTCCAAATCATTCCCAAAAGAGAAGTATCTCCAGTAGAATTAGAAAGGTAATTACTGCTAATGTTACCTTCCCATCCTCGTAAATTAAAACATGCATTTTTCATTAATTTTTGAGTTTGGGGAACAAAATGAGCTAACTCTTTCAAACTAGATACTCCGGTTACGCAGTTGTCGACATAAAAAGAATTCTTAAGCTTGGGAACTATGTCATGATATTCTTCAGACGCATTTTCAAACAAATGATACAATGATGCCATTAAAAGAAACGGACTGGAGGTGACGCCGAACACTACTCTACAATGTCTATAAACACTAAAGTTCTCGGTTTCAGAAGGAAAGAAGAATCGTAAAAAATCTCTGTGATCCGGGGAAATGCTCAGCTGCAAAAAGGATTTTTCTACATCTGCAGAGAGACCAATCTTATATAATCTAAATCTATCGATAAAATCCGGAATTAATTCAATTAAGTTCGGCCCTTTAATTAAACAGTCGTTTAAGGAAGGTCCGTTACCGTCTTTGGCAGAAGCGTCAAACACCGGTCTGATTTTAGAAGTGTGACTTGCTTCTTTAATCACAGGTCTATGTGGTAAGTAATGCCTACCTAAATCTATTTTCTTATCTGGTACCTTTTTGATAATTTTCAACCTTTCCCATTCCTTAAACACTTCAATATAATCTTTTAAATAGTTTCCTTTTGCCGCACGTTTGCACATATTTCTATGCCTTTTCATGGCTATTTCTTTATTGTTTGATAGCAGGGTATCACACTTAAAAGGCAATAACAACTCATACCTTCCGTTTGGAAGAATAGTTAAATTATCTTGAAATTGCTTGACAGTATCAGAAAAAATTAACTTCTTTTTAGAATTTTATCATGGATCTGTTATATCAATAATATCAAGATCCCACAAATAATTAGCATCAATATTCATAGAATGCAATGTAATACTAGAAATATTACAATTACTCTCAATTGTATCTGTTTCATATATAACTTCACATTTATAAGGCATGTTTTCCATTCCCATTAAAGTGAAATCTAATTTTTTTTTCCAAAACAACTAAACCAGAACTCAATTTAACAGAATTTCCAGTCATTATTAATCCAGCAACGTTAGCTCCTAAAAGTAAATCAATTTCTTCATCTGGGTGATTCAAATCTGGTATCATTAAGTTGTTTTCCTCTAACTCTTTCAACGTTAAAGCTGTTCTAGCTTTTGGGACTAATCCACAAATTTTATCTTCTGATAAAACATCAACATTAACGGAAAATGTATTTTGCAAATCAACAATTTTGATTTCGTATACTTCATGTACACAGGGCTCAGATTTTCTCCCCCCCCCAAATAGGCTATGAACAAGATTTTGTTTTCGTTTTGGTTTTAGCTTAAGTCTACTAATAACTCTGTTGCTTAAATAGGAGAGCTGAGACCCAGTGTCTACCAGAGCTCTAATCTTTAACTCATTTCTTCGGCTCTTAATCTTAACAATTAAAGTCATCAAAAGAACTGGTTCAACACTACAACTATCAGTTAAAATTTTAGTTGTGTCAACTCCTGTTTTACTTTCGTTTGTGCTTGTTTCTCGGTCAGGACACATCAAAATAAAATGATTTCGATTACATTGCATACACTTTATTCGAAATTTGCAAGTTCTAGAAGTGTGTCCCACCCACAAACAAGAAAAACAAGCACCTTTTTTAGACAAAAGTTTCTTTTTATCTTCAATATTTAACTTTCTAGCCATATAGCAATCTTGACTGGGATGTTTCTTATCACAAAAGAGACAATTTAAATTTCTCTTACCTGGGTTTTCAGGAGTATTTGTGCTTACCAAGGCTGCAGCAGAAGATATTTCATGAGCACGTTCATTAAAAGAGTCTTTCGATTTCTTGTGATGGTTAGCTCCAAACCCAGCACGAGCGAGCACAACCATTTCTTCCCCCATTACTTCTTGTTTCAAGCAGTCCATTAAATTTTCGAGATTTCGATCATCGGATGTAACAGAATCAGTTCCTTTATTTCGGCTTCTTTCCCAGGCAACAAGTATATCTTCCGGAAGACAGGATTCCACAAGAGGCGTAAGAAAGTCTCTGTATTTTTCTTGATTTCTGCCTAGGCTATCTAAGGCGCGGAGTTTTCCTTCTAACTCATCATGTAAAATTGTAAGTTCCACTTTCGCTCGTCCACTAACTGCATTTTACATAACCATCGTTAAGAGCTCTCGTACATAAATTTGGACAAGTAAGTCCTCACGGCCGAAACGTTCTCTCAGCTGAGAGACAGCTTTAGAATAATTTGCAGTTGTAGCGGGAAAACTTTCTAAAAGTCTGGCTGCTTTCGATTTCGGTATAACAGACTGCAACAAGTACTGGAATTTGTCTTCGTCAGGTAAGCTTTCATCGAGGTGAATCTTCTCGAACTGACTCCAGAAAGCTAAAAATTCTTTTGGATCACAGTTAAATTTCTTGAGTTCAATTTCAGGAAGTTTGAACTTCCGTCTCTCAACCTCTTTCGGCAGTGAAGAATTGTACAGCATACTTCCCAAAATAGCAGAAACTGCATGAAATTTGTCTCTATACTCTTCAGCTGCTTCAAAATCCTCTGAAAACAATTTATCGGAGTTTTCGATTTGTAAAATTTTATTAGATATTTCTTCTTGGCAAGCAGTCAAGCGTTCAAATTTATCCTGTAGTTGATTTTTCAAAATCAAAAGTTCTTTTAAGTCCGGAGTTTTCTTCAAAAGCAACTCCTCAATTTTATTAACACAAGTCGTGAATGATATTCTAAAACCTTTTCGTTTCGCTTTTAAAGCATCCATTTTCAAATTCTTCCTAAACATCAACCGCTAACTTTTGCCCCATGTTGGGCGCCAAATTAAATATGTTGTATCTCGTAACACATTTATAAAACTAAATATTAATTGGGCTCTGGTGCATCTATCCGATGCTTAACGGCTGTCAAAAAAGTAAATAGGAAGTCAAAATAATCTCACAGGGATATTTTAAAACTATAATAACACATTTATTCACTTTCTAAAAACTAGCAACATTCGCCGAAGCGAACCAAAACACAGAATACTAAAAAGAATAACAATTTACAGCGTTGCCACAAAACTGAATACAAACTGAAAACAATGGAATTTCGATAGTGGCTTCAACATAGTTCGTTATTTCCGCGCGAGAGGTGTTCGCAACACCAGTGTTTTCACATAGTATTCTCCAGAAAAAGTTTAGAGGTTTTTAATTGATAATATTTCGCCTAATTTTGTAATACACACCCTCATTGAAAATTCACAACATATCATGTCTGGAGATTTAACCTTGGGCCCAGGTGCTACGAAGAAATCTACTACTACTCCATAATAACCACCATTGTTCACATCCTCTTCTTATATTCAACATGACTTTTATTATTGATTGACATCTTAATTTTTGATTGGCTGTCCTGCGACCGGCAGCATTTTAAACTTTATCAAAAATACTCATTTCCGCACGAGTCTTTCGCTTGAACAGATGTCCCTGGCCACAAAAGCATCGTTTTTTCCCTATCACTAAACTGTCTTTCGATTTACCTATTTAATTGTTTATTTTCTCGGTTTCTGTTATACACGCTGATTGAAAGAGACTCAAGAATGATGGGCTGAGCCATGGATTGCCGTTGACCTATTTCATGAAGGTACAGATTCTAATACACAAAAAATAACCAATTAATAAACTGCCAAAATTTAATTCAAATTAATTCTTCGTATGACTATATTCCCATAAGTTCCTTTTTAATACATCTAAAAACCATTTAGCTCTTAATTTTGGAAAATGAAATGATCTGCTACCATACTAAAACAGTTTTCCAATATATATATATATATATATATATATATATATATATATATATATATATATATATATATATATATATATATATATATATATATATATATATATATATATATATATATATATATATATATATATAATATATATATATATATATATAATATATATATATATTATATATATATATATATATATATATATATATATATATATATATATATATATATGTATATATGTATATGTATATATATATATATATATATGTATATATATATATATATATATATATATATATATATATATATATATATATATATATATATATATATATATATATATATATATATATATATATATATTTATTTATTTATTATACACACATATATATGAATAAAGTATAACACCTGCATTCATAAATGTAAGTTTTAACACAAATAAAAAAAAACTATCTTTTATGATTTATGATACTACTGCTGGTGTGAAACACGTTCTTTCAAAAAAGGCTATAATTTCAGATTTCACGGGCAAATAATTCCGAATGTTTCTTTACTAACAAAGGAAAATAACTTCCGTTACAATAATTCATCGACAAACGTTAAAATTAATCTTTCTCTTTCGCACTTAAATTAATACTTTCGCAATATTATTTTTTTCCAAATCTCCTTTCATAAATTGTTGCATAAAGCATTAATGCCTTTTAAGGGATATAATCCTGTAGGTTTGCTTTTGCATAGTAATTTTCTATTTTATTTCAGACGCTTGTTATTCCTCTAAATGAAGAGAAAAAAATGAGTAATCTGTAAAATAAATTATCCGTAAAGTAGGTTTTGAAATATACGGCTCCTTTATCCTAATGTGTATCATTATATACAAACATTTTTTTTTTTACATCGTAATTGTTTATGTAACTCAAATTCTAAATTCATTCGAGCTTAAAATATACTCTTTGTTTTTAATTCTTAGGCAACTTTTTGAAGAACATTGTTAGGGTTTGATTGTTTAAGTCAGACCTCTTCCGAAAAACTACGAAGTAACGACAAATCTTTAATGAAAATTCACCATTAAAACTTAAGTAAAAAATGCTTGTTTATTGAAAAAAATCAAAAAATGCGTAAATTTTTATCTTAAAAAAATAAAAGAAAAAGATACGTCTTTAGGAGTTTTAACCCCTACCATGCATATCTTACATCCATAATTGAATCCATAATTAGAATTAATATTATAATAGTACGACAGTTGGAAGTTTAATAGTGGCAACAATGCTTTAAAAACGCTACGTATCAAAACCAAAGGATAACGCGTATACAACACGTGAGCTACATACCTACGTTACCTCTCAGGGTAAAGAATCGTCCTTCCTAAGTCATACGCATGTGGAGTGACTCGAAGAACTGATCTTTGTATTAGTTTGCTGTCTAAAGTGTTGTCAGGATGTTTTCAAAACAAGAACAATAAAGTTGGATATAAATTCAACGTGCCAGAGGTCGTACAATAGGACACTGTCATCTAGGGCTTTACCATCCTACTTACTCTCCAAGTCTAAGCCCTTGTGACTTTGTCTTAACCCGTTTCCGCCCAGCTTCCCATTTATAGGACAGTTCATTTTTACCATTATAAATAAAGCTATTCACCGTTTTGCCTACTCTCTTTCTACCCCCTGAAGAATAATAGTTCCACCCTACTTACTTAAACTGGTTTGGACAGGATTGAAGCATTTTTAAGCCAGCGGCAGACACGTAAACTTTGTCATTTCCATGATTTTTTCTTGCTGAATTTCATTGTAATCGTACGAAAATGTTTTAAAGGTAAGTTTAAATATATTTTCAGAATTTATATTTCAGATATTCTATTAATAGATATCTTATAACGTTTTAAAATTATTTTTATTTTTTTTTAGTTTTAATTACACATTTAAACTCCTGTCCTAAAAATAGGACGCTGGGCGGATTCGTTAAATTTTCTGATATTTAGTTTATTTCATAGGTGCTCAAGATGTCGCAGAAATTTTTTTTTTAAAACTGCCGAGGAAGCTGTAGAATAACAATTTTCTGAGGAATTAGAGTTCGAAATGATTGCTTTGCCACCTTAAATGGATGAATTTATAGATGAAGAGGGTTTTGATGACACTGAAACTCTTGACACATCTGTAAGAGACGTTGCAGGTAGTATTGATATTTTGAGTTGTAAAAAAATGTTTCAGCCAGTTACTGATCCCAAGAGTCATATAGTTTATTTTGATAATTTTTTAATTCCTATAATTTGTTAGTTGATCTAAGAAAGAGTGGATTTCGAGCAACAGGAACTATAAAAAGAGACAAAATACACCATTACCTCTTGAAATTGATTCTACTTTCAAAAAGACTAATCATGGTTCACATGATTTCTACTTTGATGTGAAAAATAAAATTACTGTGG
>CM063509.1:101265711-101270711 GCA_032207245.1 Pardosa pseudoannulata
ATTTTTTAATTTCTGTTATTTTCACATGTCTTTATAGACATTAGGACCTCTGTAAAATAAGCAAAAAAAAAAAAAAAATATATCATTTTCCATTTTTGAGACAATTAATGTCCGCTGTGTCGAACACTGACAATTATGTTATATAATAGTTATAAATATACATGTCTGGTGTAGCTGCGAGACTTAGCCAAATTAAGGGTTAAATAAATGAGATCTGTTTAAAAACTAAAGTTAAAAGGACTTTCAAAACTAATATTTTTATTTTAAATATGTATTACCCGCACCAATTAACTTTTAAAAATACATACTAGACATTTATGTATCATTTATAAGAAATTTATATAAAATAATTGTAAGAAATTCCCTAGAGTCATCCACATTTGTAGGCTCCAAGTAAAAACAAATTCTTTATTTCGACAAATAAATTCGAATATGCGTAATAGATGCTCTTCTGAATTAGCAACATCATTTTATTTCAATTCTAAACAACATCATTTCATTTCACTTCAAAACAATATCATTTCATTCTTAACAATTTATGTATTATATGCCCAACAGACTTCTTTTAGTTAAATTGAGTTTTTAATTTTAAAGATGTCTTTTATGAATTGTTTACTTTGGATTATGACTTTTTCATTCAGAAATTACTTTGATTTAAGAGATAATTCTGATGTGTATTTATGCTTTTATTTCATTTAATTTTGTATTATTCCAAAATTTACATTAATTCAGTTCAAATTATTTTCCCGTTTAATATCAACTTTTAAAATATAAAGACGTGTTTTGTTATGTAAGAAAAGGATTTCATATATTCGGTAGATAAATTTTGGCAGTAAAGGAATTATTTTTATTATGTAAGTAATACATATGATGTTGCATTAATAATTATGATTGCGTTGATCTTTTTTTTAAAGTACTGTAAAATAATTAGGCAAGTCAGTAGAAATGCTCAAAGGGAATTCATTTTCATTTCAATCCATATTTTTAAAAATTTATTATGCAGTTGGTAATATATAAAATTTAATGTAGTGAAAATATTAACTAAAATGTATACATTATTTGAAAATAAAACATAATTAATTGATGAAATTATACATTTATTTGAATTAAAAATAAAAAAAAAACTAAATAAAAAATGAAAAATTTAAATAAAAAATACTGTAAAATAATTAGGCAAGTTAGTTGATTTTCATTCCACTCCATATTTTTAACGATTTGGTATGCAGTTAGTAATTGATTATTCGCAAAATAAAAGATAATTGTTGAAATTATAGCTTTACTTAAATTCTCCTTATTTAATTTTTCACCCATAATATAACCATTAAACAAAATTACTTTTAGACTTTCCTATGTAGTTTTTGTTTTTAGCAAGCGTTAATGAAAAACAGCGAAAGAAAATGACAGTGATATTAGAATTTTTTAGTATTTCAATATTGAATAAACAGTATTTGTTTTCCAAACAATATGTCTTGTAAAAAGAAAGGTTCTTGATATACATACGAGAATACAGTACATTCTATAAATTTAGTAAAACTAGACTTTTTTAAAGAATAACTATAAAGAAATTATATTACTTACAACTATAAAGAAAAGTTTACTTTTAGACTTTACTACATAAGTTTTACCCTTTTCGCACCGTAATAGAAAACACGAAAAGAAAATGGAAATAATATTACAAATTTTTTAGCATTAAAAATTCATTTAAATACTGAATTAACAATATTTGTGTTCCAAAAAATATGTCTTGTGAAAAGAATGGATCTTGATGTACATGCGAAAAACACGAAAAGAAAATGGCAGTGATATTAAAAATTTTTGAATATTAAATATCATTTAAATAGGGAATTACCCGTAATTTTTTTAAAAATATGTCTGTTAAGAAGAATGGATCATGATGTACATGCCAGAATAAATTACTCAATAAATTTAGTAAAACTATATATTTTTTAAAGAATAGCTATAAAGAAGTTAAATTACTTACAACTATAATGAAAATTTACTTTTAGACTTTACTATAAAGGTTTGTTCTTTTTCTTTTTGTAATGGAAAACACGAAAAGGGCAGTGATATTAGAAATTTTTTAATATTAAATACGATTTAAATACTGAATTACCAGTATTTGTTTTGCAAAAAATATGTCTTGTAAAAAGGAAGATTATTGATATACACACCAGAAAAAAGTACACTCTATAAGTATAGTAAAACTAGATATTTTTCAAAGAATAGCTATAAAGAAATTATATTACTTACAACTATGAAAAAAAAAGTTTACTTTTAGACTTTACTATATTGGTTTTTCCTTTTTCGCACCGTAATAGAAAACACGAAAAGAAAATGGCAGTAATATTATAAATTTTTGAGCATTAAAAATTCATTTAAATATTGAATTAACAATATTTGTGTTCCAAAAAATATGTCTTGTGAAAAGAAAGGTTCTTGATATACAAACGAGAATACAGTACACTCTATAAATTTAGTAAAATTAGATATTTTTTAAAGAATAGCTATAAAAAAATTGTATTACTTACAACTATAAAGAAGAGTTTACATTTAGACTTTACTATAAAAGTTTGTTCTTTTTCGCACCGTAATGGAAAACACGAAAAGAAAATTACAGTGATATCAGAAATTTTCGAACATTAAATATCATTTAAAAACTGAATTACCAATATTTGTTTTGCAAAAAATATGTCTTGTAAAAAGAAAGGTTGTTGATATACATACGAGAATAAAGTACACTCTATAAATTTAGTAAAACTAGATATTTTTTAAAGAATAGCTATAAAGAAATTATATTACTTACAACTATACATAAAGTTTACTTTTAGACTTTACTATAAAAGTTTGTTCTATTTCGCACCGTAGTGGAAAACAGGAAAAGAAAAATGGTAGTGGTATTAGAAATTTTTTAGCAATAAAAATTCATTTAAATATTGAATTAACAGTATTTGTATTCCAAAAAATATGTCTTGTAAAAAGAAAGGTTTTTGATATGCATAAGAGAATACAGTATACTCTATAAATTTAGTAAAACTAGATATTTTTTAAAGAAAAGCTATAAAGAAATTATATTGCTTACAACTATAAAAAAAGTTTAATTTTAGACTTTCTTATAAAAGTTTGTTCTTTTTAGCACCGTAATGCAAAACACGAAAAGGAAATGGCAGCGATATTAGAAAATTTTGAACATTAAAAATCATTGAAATACTGAATTATCAGTATTCTTTTCAAAAAATATGTCTTGTAAAAAGAATGGATCTTGATGTACATGCCAGAATAAAGTACTCTATAAATTTAATAAAACTACATATTTTTTAAACAATAGCTATAAAGAAATTATATTACTTACAACTATAAAGAAGAGTTTAGTTTTAGAGTTTACTATAAAAGTTTGTCCTTTTTAGCATGGTAATGGAAAACACGAAAAGAAAATGGCAGTGGTATTAGAAATTTTTTAGCAATAAAAAATCATTTAAATATTGAATTAACAGTATTTGTATTCCAAAAAATATGTCTTGTAAAAAGAAAGGCTTTTGATATGCATAAGAGAATACAGTATACTCTATAAATTTAGTAAAAGTTAATATTTTTTAAAGAAAAGCTATAAAGAACTTATATCACTTCAAACTATAAAGAAAAGTTTAGTTTTATACGTTTACTATAAAAGTTTGTTTTTTTCGCACCGTAATTGAAAACACGAAAAGAAAATAGCAGTGATATTAGAAATTTTTGAACATTAAAAATTCATTTAAATACTGAATTACCAGTATTTGTTTTCCAAAAAAATGTCTTATAAAAGAAAAGTTCTTGATATTATACGAGATTAAAATACACTCTATAACTATAGTAAAACTAGTTATTTTTACTAGAATAACTATAAAGAACTTATATTACTTCAAGCTATAAAGAAAAGTTTAGTTTTAGACGTTACTATAAAGGTTTGTTCTTTTTAGCACCGTAATGGAAAACACGAAAAGACAAAGGCAATGATATTAGAAATTCTTGAACATTAAAAATTCATTTAAATTCTAAATTGCCAATATTTGTTTTGCAAAAAATATGTCTTGTAAAAAATAAGGTTTTTAATATATACAGGAGAATACAGCACAGTCTGTAAATTAAATAAAACTAGATATTAATCAATGAAATTTTACCTTTAAAATATATTTCTTTTTCTCTACTATTAACATACAATAATTAAAAACGAGATAAAAATACAGTATGTTACATATTTCAAAGAAAAATTAAAAAAAAAATGCAGCTCTTTATCAAAATCTACTAAAAATATTTATTCTTCAAATCGTTTCGTTCAAATTTTATGAGGGAAGTCATATAAATTTTATTTCTTAAATAAACTCCCATCTATTGCATTAAGTTAAGATTTCTGCTGAAGAAATATTTCATTTTATGATAGCAAAACGATTTAAAGTAAACTATAAAATTTCTACGACATGACAAATTCTTTTACTTATCCCAGTTACTAGTTTTTCGACTCTTCCCTGTAACATATAAATTAACTGTTTCCCTTTCTATAGTATAAAAATTATTCTATTAATCAACGTATTTCGGTAGTCGTATGATATCAAAAACGACATTTCGGGTTAAGCAAAATTAATAATTCTTCTTTACATTAAAGTAGTAATAAAGTATCAGGTGCTTCAAGAATTTGATACATCTGAATATTAATACAACTACTAAAATATTTTGAAAGAAATTAAAAATTTAAAAGAAATAAATTCGATTAAAATTATAAAAAGGGCGTTCCATAAGATTAGGCATACTGAATTTCAAAGTTATGAACCTATAGTTTTAAAGGAATTCTATATATCACCGATATGATTCAAAATATTTATAAAAGTCCAACAGATTTTATGAAACCAATATGTAGATCAGGGTATTTGAGATGAAAGGAACGTCGATGCAATTGTAATATTAAATAAAAAAGAATTGTGAAATCGCAGAAATGTTAGAGTATGAAATCTTCGATAAAACCCAATGGC
>CM063509.1:101278211-101285711 GCA_032207245.1 Pardosa pseudoannulata
TAATAAAGACTTCTGGCTCTACTTATCGGTCGCCAGTTGCTCATTATGCCTCATGGGATGGCAGTGTCAACTAGGTGTCCCTATCGAACTCTTTTGAAACAAGCCTAAGCTATTGTCCAGAAGGTGATCTAAGATCAGATGATCTAAGGTAAGAGAGTTACAAAAATTCTTTAGAGTCAATAACAAAAACATGCGTCCTACTATATTTTGTCTGCAAGTTTATGCCCGTGAATGTTGTATACAAATATATAACATCACATCGTTAGATGTTAGATGTCTGTATTTATTACTAAAGGGCAAGGGAGTTTCCCCTCCTTACTTTGACATGGTTGCAGTTTAGATGTTATGGGTTTAGCGCATCATATCTGAACAGTAACCGTCTGAAAATAAAATGTTTACTTTTTTTATATTTCCGGAATAGTAAGATATGTAGGCCACAACTGTTGAAGTTTAATACCAACTGTGCCATGCAGTTTTACATGTTTGATCATCAGTATGGATAAATGTTTCAAATCTTTCTCTACTATATTCTTTTATTAACACTAGAACTGTGGGATGAGCCATTTCAAAGTTACTTATGCATAGTAACTTTTGATCCAAAAACCAATCTTATCATGGGATACAACTGCCGTTATTCTTTCAATGATCTCCCAGAGAACACTGTCTTTGCTACTCTCTCTCTTTCTCCAGTCTTAGAAACTGATCACAGACATCAAAAATGACTTCTGGCGCTGCTTATCTGTCGCCAGTTGCTCATTATGCCTCATAGGATGCAGTTTCAACAAGTGTCCGTATCGAACTCTTTTGAAACAAGCTTAATCAGCGAATTTAAGCTTGAAGATCAGGAGAAACGTGGAGCCATTATTACAACAACGATAGCTGGAAAACATGTTTCATAGACAGAAAATATTGTCCATAAGGTGATATAACATCAGATTTAAGATTCGTTACAGAATTTCTTCAGAATCAATAACAAAAAATATGCGACTTACAATATGTTGTCTGCAAACTTATGCCCGTGCATGTTGTACAGGAATATAAAGTCATATTGTCAGATGTCAGAATACTATATTTAGTATTAAAGAGAAAGGGAGTTTTTCCTTCTTACTTGTAAATGGTTACATTTTAGGTGTGACAACCTTAGCGCATCATATCTAAACAGTAACCCTCTGAAAGTAAAATAATTCATTTTTTATATCTTCGGGTCAGAAAGCGTTTTAGTTCACAGGTGTTGAAGTGAAATTACAAATGTGCCATGTACATTTACTACATGGTTGATTAACATCATAGATAAATGTTAGAAATCTAAATAAACTATTAATCTATCTCTACTATTAATATATGTCTCTCTTTTCTTCTATAACACTAGAACCGTGGGATGGGGCATTTTGACTCAAAAGCTATTTTGTGTCTACTTTTTAATAAAACTGAAATAAATTTCTACACGTTTCTTAATTTTATACCTATAAAAATGTTGAAGATATAATATTGAAGAATCTGAAAAAGGATTCGTTACGAAGAGTCCAAGTGCATGCACAAAATTGTAGATATTTGTTCTAATTGTTAAATACCAGTATGTAGAGAATATGCCATATATATATTATATATATATATGTTATAAAATAATTATAATTATATGTACAAGGAGAAAGCCAATCAGCTAACAGTAATAACGATGCAGTCGGGCCATTAAAACAGACCCGATCAAGTCTAATTCAAACTTTATTTTAGAGCTACTAAAACGGACATTTTTAGTAGTCAATGACAGGAAGAGAAAAAAATACAAAAATCAGTCTGCTCGAACAGAGGTGGACCAAAGAGCGAATACAGAAAGAAATTTTCCAAAGGGGACATAAACTTATTTAGCGAATTTAGCGTGAAGACAGGAAAAAAAACTTGGAGCCATTTGCCGGCGACAGCTGGAAATTGTGTGAATAGACAGAACATGGGACAGAAAGCTTTAGAAAATGTATCGAAGAATTTTATCGAGCCTTTGATTAAGACATTTAGAGGTTGGGAAATATTTTAAAGAATTAGAATGGGAATGAGGATGTTTTAAAGAAATATTAAGTTAAAGAAATTTTGATAGAATTACATATTGTATATATAGAATTTATATATAATAATATTATATATAATATATAAGAATTTGCAGATAGAAAATTTTTAAGAATAAATAATTCTATCAAAATATATATTATTTTTCTACTTGTATATTATATATATATATATATATATATATATATATATATATATATATATATATATATATATATATATATATATATATATATATATATATATATATATATTCGATATATAATATTAGTATATAATTATTATAATAATTATAGCAAAAATAAATTCATTGCTATAAAGCTACGTAGTAATAACTAATATTAATTAAATATTTGGTATAATGCTAATTATAAACTTCTATTATCTAAACATATATATATATATAACATTATATATAAATATATATATATATATATATAATATATATATATATATATTATATATATATATATTATATATATATATATTATATATATATTATATATATATTATAAATATTATATATATAAATATATATATTTATATAATATATATATATTAGATATATATATATATATATATATATATATATCCATATATATTGTATATATGTATATATTTGTATATATATATATGTATATTATATGTATATTTATATTATATATATATATGTTATATATATATATATGTTACATATATATATATATGCTATATATATATTATATATATATATATATATATATTATATATATAATATATATATATATATATATAAATATATATATATATATATATATATATATATATATATATATATATATATATATATATATATATATATATATATATATATTTATATATATATATATATATATACAGAGAGAGAGAGAAATTGTTTTCGTTCACTTAAATATTTTTATCTGAAAATCCCGTTTATCTCAAAATTTCTTTCTTATATTCCTTATTTATCTCAATATAATTGAATAGAGATTTTTTTTCCTGCTATCTCTAAATTCTTTCAGCTTTTTCCAATACTTCGGGGAGCATTACTCTGAATTCCGTTTTTTACTAGAATGAATATGTAATTGAAAAGTGGTCTTAAAATATGACTACCTATTGTGTTTTGGAAGAGAAATTTTGTGCCAAGTTAATGGCATTTTTTCAAGAAGTTTTTCTGATTGTTTTCCAAAATGCTTATATTTTCCTTGTTTCGAACGGTTTGAAAGAGTTCGAAAATTTTTTTAACGTACTGTGATATAATAAATATGTTTGAAGCATGCCAGGTAGCATTTTCTGAATACATTATTATAGATATAAATCCTTTCAAGTGCAGAACAGTCTAAGACGAAATTATTACAGCAGAAATAAAAGCTAAGAATATGCACAAAAAGAAAAAGTATTTTTTCACATGTTAGGTGTATTAGTATGCTATCAGATGAGGTATAAAATATATAAAATATAGATATTCAATGTTAAAATTTCAAGGGGAATATCAAAATATATAAAATTAATGGTTTGCATAAAATTTGACAATTTTATAATAAAGTTTAAATTAGTTTAAAAGATTGTTTGTACTTAATTCCAATTTAAAGAATGTTTTAAATCTTGAAATAATTTTACATGATTATATCTTATTTGTATGCTTAACAATAATTGAAATGAATCTACAAAAAATTGCGTAAAAATGAATTTAATTTGAGAATAGCTAAAGAAATAAGCGGCATCAGTCTATAAAATGAACTAGTAATAAAAAATATCTCGGTATTAAATTATTATGAAAATTTAAATTATTATGAAATTTAAATTATTATGAATTATTGTCTACATTATTCAGAAATTCTGTTGATCAACAAATGCTTAAAACATACAAGGAAATTATCCAAGAGTGAATTCGAAAACAGAGACTTCCATACTTACCTGCTACAAAATCATCAAGACTACTAAAAGAAAAAAGAAAATCAAAATTAGTTAAAAATGCAGCAAAGAATTAATTGCCTTATAAATTAAATTATTATGAAAATTATAATTGTTATGAAATTTCAATTATTATGAATTATTAACTAAATTATAGGGACATTCATCTCTACCTGCTACAAAATCATCAAAAACACTACTAAAAGCAAAAAGAAAATCAAAATTAGTTTAAAATGAAGTAAAGAATGGATTGCTTTATGAATTAAATTATTATGGAAATTAAAATTATTATGATATTTAAATTATTATGAATTATTGTCTAAATTATTATGAAATAGCTGTTGATCAAAAAATGCTTAAAACCTAGAAAGAAATTATCCAAGAGCGAATTCGAAAATATAGTCGTCTATCCCTACCTGCTACAAAATCATCAAGACTTCTAAAAGGAAAAAAAATCAAAATTACTTTAAAAATGAAGTAAAGAATGGATTACTTTATGAATTAAATTATTATGAAATTTAAATTATTATGAATTATTGTCTAAATTATTATGAAATAGCTGTTGATCAACAAATGCTTAAAATCTACAAGGAAATTTTCCAAGAGTGAATTCGAAAATAGAGACGTCCATCATTACCTGCTACAAAATCATCAAGACTACTAAACGAAAAAAGAAAATCAAAATTAGTTAAAAATGAATCAAATAATGGATTGCCTTATAAATTATATTATTACTCAAATTAAAATTAATATGGAATTTAAATTATTATGAATTATTGTCTAAATTATTATGAAATATCTGTTGATCAACAAATACTTAAAAGCTACAAGGAAATTGTCGAAGAGAGAATTCGAAAATAGAGACGTCCATCCCCACATGCTACAGAATTATCAAAAACACTGCTAAGAGAAAAAGAAAATCGAAACTAGTTAAAAATGAAGTAAAGTATGGATATCTTTATAAATTAAATATTATGAAAATTAAAAATTATTATGAAATTAAAATTGTTATGATTTATTATTTATATTGTTATGAAATATCTGTTGAACAAAAAATGCTTAACATCAACATGGAAATTGTCCAAGAGGGAATTTGGAAATAGAGACAACCTGCTACAAAATCATCAAAAACACTACTAGAAGGAAAAAGAAAAATCGATATTAGTTAAAAATGAAGTAAAGAGACTACCTTATAAATTAAATTATTATGAAGATTAAAATTATTATAAATTTATATCTAAATTATTTTGCAATATCTGTTGATCAGCAAATGCCCTAAACCTACATGGAAATTGTCTAAGAGTGAATTCGAAAATAGAGACATTCATCCCTACCTGCTACAAAATCATCAAAAACAATACTAAGAAAATCGAAACTAGTTAAAAATGAAGTAAAGAATGGATTGCTTATAAATATGTGAAGTTTTAAAAATTTACAGTGAGTATAAAAATAGTGATGCGATAAAATCTTTAAATGCATTTCCTAAGAAACTGTGTTTTTCATTACTTTTTATGCGATAAATGTCATTTCCAAAATGTACTCTCGATATTGGAATGAAATTTTCCGGAAACGGTTTCATAGCTAAAGTTGTGTTTTGAACCTAAAATCTTGTCTGATTTTATTTATTTATTGAAATAGCTAAAATTTTCGAAATATAAGGAATTTCGAAATACAGTGGGCTCTGCTTAATGTGATCAGTTTGGGACACCGTAATTTTAATAACAATAACCGACTGATAATAATAAACGATATACGAAATTAGATAAATTTATCTCCCCTTTAATTCACACGTACTAAATTTTAAAATAAAATGAAAAAACATACCTTATATTAGCCCGCATTTATGTACCGGGTGGCATAATTAAACTGACAGTGCTCACAGTGTTGTGTAGCTCGATCTATTTGCGAAAATGACGCCACATTTCATAGGAAGATTAAACAAGAAGGCGGATGGAAGATTCCGCGAAAAAACAAATTAGTTCCAAAAGTCATCACTAGGGGAATATTTGGCGTTGTGTAATAGAAACTAGAGTGTTAACAAATGCAAATCAATACGAAAATTACATTCTGGCAGTGTGCGAATGGATGTAAAGTGAAATTTGAATAAAGACCTTCTTCTGCTCAGCGTAAGTGATATTGCAGATCACGAGATTTTATCGGTGTTTATGTAGATTTTACGCTTTTTTAAAAGTGTTGCCATATTGTACTTGAACTAAATCAGAAAATGTGCATAATAAAAGGTAATTTTATTCCTATTGATTTGCATTTGTTAACACTCTATTTTCTATTACACAGCGCCAAATATTCCCCTAGCGGTGACTTTTGGAACTAATTTGTTTTTTCGTGGAATCCTTCGTCCCCATCTTGTTTAATCTTCCTACAAAATGTGGCGTCATTCTCGCAAATAGATCGCGCTACAAAGCACTGTGAGTACTGTAAGTTTAATTATGGCCACCCGGTATATTATCCTTTAAAACATAAGAATTGTATGCATAATTAAAAAAATTGATGAGTTTTTGACTGTCTAAATTTTTTCCTAAGAACTCATTGATTAATTGCTCATAATCATAATCAACCTGTCATAACGATTCAAAATTTCTATCTTTTGTTCTAACGTTAAATCATTTTGCTTTCCGGCTTCCATATCGACAAACTGCTAGTAAGCGAGCAAGGCATAAAACGTGCATACGCTCCTTCTCTGTTCTGATAAGAATGTGTTGCCTTTTGCTTATTTGACAGCTATTGACCGCCAACAGGATGTACTTGTTTTTGAAACATTTCAGGAATGTGTAATACTCCACTCCTTTGTTCATTCCCCATTTTCTTAGGTGGAAGAGGGAGAATTTTCATAAGTTCACACAACAGCAAAGGAAAAAAAATAGGATGTGTTCCATCTGAATACATTGTGAATATTTGCCAGTTAAAATGAGGTTCGACAACTGATAAAATTAACCCATGTAACGATCACATAAAACGATAATTGTACCATACAAATGCATAGAGAAAATCGGGACCAAGTGATTTCGATAACAATAAGCGATTGATAACTTTAACCGAGATCACATTAAGCGGAGTCTACTGCATTTCTAATATTTCGAAAATAAATGAAATTTAAAAAAAATACAAATTTTGTACATTTTTTGGTATTTTTCAATAATTATTAATCATTAAAGGTATTTCAATTACATTGGTTCATAACAGTTAAGTGTATCAATTATATATTTTATAAAGTTTATGGGAAGATATTCATTAGAATTTGTTATATGGGGTGTGGCATAAATGACAGTTTGGGCTAAAATTTTGTTAAAAAAATTACTGTATATTTTATAATTAGAAAATTTTTTTAAAAATTGAAGTTACATTCCTTATTTAATGCTGAATTATAATAGAAAAATGTTTTGTTTAATATAAAATAAAATTGCATCGAAGGTAGTCACATACCTTTAAAAATTTGGCATCCATAAAAAGGATTTTTTTTATAAATTTGGAGGTAAAGTTCTGTATCTAACACGATTATTTTGAGAAAGG
>CM063509.1:101290711-101317211 GCA_032207245.1 Pardosa pseudoannulata
ATCCTTCTTATCGTCCAATCGGGATAGTTGTACGAATCTAATTGGTCTGCTTAAACCCTGCCTTGAGACCGTCAACGTGGAAAACCTCATCCCTTCTAATTGGGCACTGTCCCTTAGGGACTCATAAATAACTCCAGAAAGGTGCATTCTTATTTAATGTCAAGTACGGAGGCGGGATTCTAATCTGGGACTGAGATCAGAACCCCGCCCGAGACCACCGTACAAGACAACAATATCCGTAGAATATAATTTTATGGTCCTTTATATGCCTTTTACAAAGATGTGATGAAGTCACATTTAGATCCCGAGCATTTTACTTGTTGTAGGAATGAATCAATTATGTTACTAATCTAAATCGCCTCATCACAGTAATAATTACTAATAAAATATTCTTCAGACAATATGTACTTTTTTTAATATTAATAATAATGAAATCTATAGAATATTAATTAAATCTATAAAAATTATGTAATTAAACTTAAATTTGTGATTATGTTTGTATGAAACACTGCATTATTTACAAATTATTTGAAATAATTTTACATGATATATGTTACTTGAAAATTATCTTTAAATGAAATTAATACGTAAGCAATACGTTAAAATGAATACAATAAAATATATATTAAATAAATTAGTTAATAGAAAAATATAATACAAAATTTATGAGTATAATATTTCTATATTGGTAAAAAATAAAAAAAAATTATTTAGAAATATATTTAAATTCAGGGAGTATTCTTATCATATAGATTCATACTGAAGAAAAACCAGACTATAATAAGGCGACTTTCAAATATATTTACTAATTAAATTATTGTAAATTTGAAGATAGTGTTAAATGTATAATATAATTTGATAGAAATTAGAGAATTATTCTATGAATCTGTGTTTAAAACTAAAATTCTGCAACGAATTTCTCTATGCAGAATATTTCATATCTTGAAACGTAACTGCAAGAAATTATTCCATATAATTAAATTTTAATTCTTTAATGATACTTAAAGATAAACATTACTATCAAAATATATAATTTACTCTATATATCTATATTTTACTTACATTTTACAATGAATTTCTTTATGCAGTATGTTTCATATCTTGAAACGTAATTGCGAGAAGTAGTTTCATATAATTTGATTTTAATTATTTAATGTTTTTGCTCCACAAAGTTAAACAGTATTGTCAAAAATAAATAATTTACTGTATAGACCTATATTTTACTCAAATTCTACAACGAATTTATCTATGCCGTATATTTAATATTGTGATAGTAACACAATGTTCTCTATAATTTGTTTTTAAAACTTAATGTTCGTACTCCCCAAAGTTAAATATTACTATCAAAAACATATAATTTACTCTATAAATATGTGTTTTAATCAAATTCTACAAATAATTAATCTATTGGGTATATTTAATATCTTAAAACGTCGTAATTGAAAGAAAGTGATCTCTATAATTTGATACTAATTCTTAAATTGTTACGTTCCACAAAGTTAAACATTACTATCCAAACATATAATTTACTCTATAAATCTATGTTTTACTCAAACTCTACAATGAATTCCTCTATGCAGAATATTTAATATTTTGAGACTTAATTGCAAAATATTGTTCTATATAATTTATTTCAAAATTTAATGTTCATGCTTAACAACTTTATATATTACTTTCAAAAACATAATTTACTCTATAAATCTGTGTTTTAATCAAATTCTACAACGAATTTCTCTGTGCAGGAGTTTTAAGATTTTGAGATGTAATTGCAAGAAATTGTTCTCTATAATATGTTTTTAAGTTTTGATGATCATTCTCTACAAAGTTAACACTACTATAAAAAAATATTACTCTATTAATCAATGTTCTATTAATAATTTCTCTATGAAGCATTTTTAATATTTTGAGACGTAATTGCCCGATTATTCTCTATAATTTATTTTTAATTCTTTAATGCTCATTTCCTCAAAGTCCACATTACTATCATAAATATATAATTTACTTTATAAATCAATATTTTAATGAAAGACTGCAACGAATTTATGCAGTATTTTCAGTATTTTGCAAGGAAATTGCAGGAAATTAATCTCTATAATTTGTTTTTAATTTTTAAGGCTTAAACATATTATAAAGGTTTGAACATATTGTCACCTTTATAAACGATTTAATATAAATTTGGCAGTAAACTGTGTATCTAGCACGTTCATTGTGAAAAACTCTGTAAAGTCTTCAGAATTCTTTTAAACTAACAATTTTAAATTGAATATTTCATGACGTTTATAATGGTGGAATTATTTATCACTCTCTAAGAAACGATCTGACTTTAAGATGAATGTCTCACAAGATGTGAGTTTATAGCTTTCAGTAAGCAAAGAGTGGAAAAAAAGCAATTCACAACGAACTTTCGACGAAATTACACATCTGACTTTCAATTCGGGGTAAGAATTATTTAACTCCTTCTTTTATGTTAACTCTATAAAATGAGAAGTCAAGTCAGGAAACGAATTTATATATTTTTATCTAGTATCATATCTTTTTTTGGGAACGAAAGAACTTTCAAAATTGATCGATTCTATTTCAAGAGATAGGAAGCAATATGATTAAAGTATTTTCGGAAGAAGGTATGTTTTTTTTCGGAAAATGAATAATTTCTAATTCTGTAAAAGAAATGGCCGAACGATGGCCGAATGGTAGAGCGCTGCTCTTCGGAACTGGAGTTCGTGGGTTCGAATCACGCTTCTGGCATGGATGTTTGTAGCCGTTCGGAATCGGCTTTAAACTGTAGGTCCCGGTCTCATTAGCCCTCGCGTGCAAAACAGTAGACCGTAGCGCTCCCTACCAAACCAAATCAATCTATAAAAGAAATGTAATTATACTTAGATTTTTAATTATATTTGTGTAAAAAACTACATCAGTTACAAATTTTCAAAAATTATATTGCTTTTTTTATGTTATTTGTAAACTATCTTTAGTTGGAATTAATATATACACAGCACTTTACGTTAAAATGAATACAGTACGTTAGCTATTAAAAATAAGTAAATTTAAAAAATTAATGTAATAATTTATGCATAATATTATATCTATATTGGTAAAATTTAAATAATTGATTACTATTTAGAAATACATTTAAATTCTAGTGTTTTATATAGATTCATATTCAATAAAAACGACTGTATATGAGAATTTGAAACAGATTTCTAATTAAATTATTGTAATTTTGAATAGTGTTAACGTAAAAAACAAGAAAATTCTTCTAAACTCTATGTTTACTCAAATTCTACAACGAATTTCTTTTCAGTATATTTATTATTGATAAGTAATTGTAAAAAATTCTTAATTTGTTTTGCTCCACAAAGTGAAATATTATATGAAAAAATATAATTTACTCTATAAATCTGGATGTTTTCAAATTCTACAACGAATTATCTTTTCTATGGGGTATATTTATTATATGAATATTGAAAATTGTTCTCTATAATTTGTTTCTAATTCTTTAATCCTTATCTCCACAAAGTAACATTACTATCAAAAAATATAATTTACTATAAATCAATATTTATTCAAATTCTACAAAGAATTCCTCTATGCAGTATATTTTAATATCATGAATTGTTATAAAGAAATTGCTCTATAATTTGTTTTAATTCTTTGAATCCTTTTTCTACAAATCACCATTACTATCAAAAAATACAATTTACTCTATAATCAATATTTTTAATCAAATTCTACAAAGAATTTCTCTATGCAGTATTTTTAATATTTTGATACGTAATTGCAAGAAATTCTATGTATAATTGTTTTTAATTTTAATGCTTATCTTCCAAAGTCACCATTAGTATCATAAACATATAATTATTTATAATGTTTGTTTTAATCAAATTCTACAACCAATTTCTGTATGAAGTGTTTTTAATATTATGAGACGTAATTGCAAGAAATTATTCTCTATAATTCATTCAATTATTTAAGCTTATGTTCCAAAGTCAACATTACTATCATACACATATAATTTAATTTATAAATCAATGTTTTAATTAAAATTCTACAACAAATGTCTCTGAAGTGTTTTTAGTATTTTGAATTAATTGCAAGAAAATGGTTATAATTCATTCATGATTTTTTTACTCATGTTAAAGTCAAAAAGTTACTATAAACAATGTAATTTACGATTATAAAATCAGTAATTAAATACTACAATGAAAATCGTATAAAGTATTTATAATTTTGCAAGGAAAATTGCAGTAAATGTTCTCTATAATTTGTTTTTTTTACTCTTTTAATGCTTAAAAATCTGACAGTAAAGTTCTCACATATTGTACGCTTATAAAGATTAAAAAAGTAGGAGTAAAATTGTATCGATTCATTTTTGAAATTCGGGATAAGAATTAGAACTCCTTCTTAAACTCTATAAAAAAAAAAAAACGAATTTAATATTGAATATCTATTCAGATGTTTTGGTGGAAAAGAACTTTGAAAGATCTGACAGTATGAAGCACAAGATTATTTTTTTAGTAAGAAAAAAAAAAAAAGGCAATTACACATCGTAATTTTAATTTTACATATACCTTTTTGATTTTACTTAACTTTATATTTTTCTGATGATGTATAAAACAGTATATTTGTTAAGACAAAACTTGCAGAAATTAATTTACACGATGTTTTAATGACTTAAAAATTTATTCAAATTATTAAAATTAATAAAACTAATAAAATAACTATAATATTATCAATAAAATAACTTTACTTTTTATGTTATAATGACTAAAAAGTAAAGACCTACAATGATTGAGCTGAGTTGCGTTGTAATCTTAAATAGTTAACTATAGTAAAATACCTTAAAAAAGTAAATAACTAATTTTATCTAACGAATTATTTTATTATTATTATTATTTACTTATAATTAGTAACTTATATATTATAATTATTAACGTATATATTATAATTATTAACATATTATAATAATAACTGATTAACTAATTACATCTTGGATTTTTCTCAGATCTATAAAATTGTCATTATATCGATTCATTACATATATAAAAAGTATATTATAATGTATTGAATTTCAAACATATTTATTCATTAATATTTTACAATTTTCTGTGGGCGGTTAACATTATACACTCAAAAGCCAAATCATTGTGACCATCAATACATTTTGCAATGAACTCACCTGGATGACGTGGAATGCACGTGATCAGGTAGAAGTGGTATTTAACTGCTGCTGGAGAATCTGAAGAATCATTCTTTTACTTAAATATGTGTATGAAGGGAAAGGCTGCGGATCTAAGCGATTTTGATAGAGAGGAAATTGTAATGGTTCGAAGACTCTAAACAAGTATTTCCGAAACTGCATGACTCGTGGTTTGTTGACAATTTTCTGAGGGCGGTTAACATTATACACTCAAAAGCCAAATCATTGTGACCACCAATACATTTTGCAATGAACTCACCTGGATGACGTGGAATGCACGTGATCAGGTAGAAGTGGTATTTAACTGCTGCTGGAGAATCTGAAGAATCATTCTTTTACTTAAATATGTGTATGAAGGGAAAGGCTGCGGATCTAAGCGATTTTGATAGAGAGCAAATTGTAATGGTTTGAAGACTCTAAACAAGTATTTCCGAAACTGCACGACTCGTGGTTTGTTCGCGATCTACAGATGATAGTACTTATGCAAAGTGGATGAATGACGGTGGAACAAGCAGTAGACGACTAGGAGTTGGGCGTCCACACGGTATCAAAGAAAAAGGTCGTCGGACAGTGTCTCGCATGGTGAAACAAATCCGGAGCCAGACAGTGGCTCAGCTGACAACCCAATACAATGCAGGGCCAAGTAGATTAGTAGAACCCATGTAAAGGCGGGTTGAAGCTGTGTTGCCAACTCGCTATTGACAGGTGGTCATAATGTTTTGGCTCTTGAGTGTAGCTTAGAATAAAAAGAAGTTATAAAGTCTAAATATAAGCATAAAATTTAATCTACAAATTCATGACTTTTATAGCAATGAAATTATAAGTGGTTACTAAATAAGGAAAGTTTTTGATCTCATAACCAGAGTGATGGGAGTTCAACGCGCGAACCAACTAAAGATGAGACGCGTTCATGGCTGGGACGTAAAATAAATTGAAGATTGTTATGTCCTCCAAGTTCAATTGATACATCTAGAGAAGGTAGACCAAGACTGGGTTACGTCAGTTTGGTCCCTTTTTCTAAATTACGCAATGGGAGTAATGTTAATCGTATGTAGCATTTCTTGAACTACATGTGGCCCTCGGGTGTTGCTAAATAAATAACACACTTGTAGCCGTGTTTAACGTAAATATATGTGTGTGTATTACCAGATATATTAAAAAAATTGAAATGAAAGTATGTTTTACTCACAAAGAAATATTCTAGCTATAAAATGTGTCTTACAAAACATGAGTTCCAATATCTTTCAGTAAACAAATTCGTGGAAACATAAACACATTGAACGTTCGAGGATTCTATACAGAGGATTTTAAATTCAAGATAACGATAATTTCACTACTTCTTTACGCTAATTGTAAAATATAAAAATTATTTTACTCACGTAAGAAATTTATATATATATATATATATATATATATATATATATATATATATATATATATATATATATATATATATATATATATATGGGGGGGGATTTAGTGCAGCACATCCTCGCAAGGTCGTGCCCTCATCACTGAGTGGGGTAAGTAAGGAACGACAGAGGGACATTTGAGTCGGAGTCGTGGAGAAGGAGTGACCAGGTCGAGTGAAGGACCCGAGACACTTGAGCTCCCTTAATTTATTAAACACCGAGTAGGGTGTATTTTCTATGTTAAACACCGAGTAGGGTGTCTTGCCTATGTTAAGCTTCGAGTAGGAATTCTTGTCTATACCGTGTCTTCACCGTCATTCAACTATTTGTCTTTGTGCTTAAATGTTTTCTGTGTTGTTACGTCATTAAAAGTTTGTTATTGTTAACTTAATCTGCCATCGAATTTGTCTAACGACACTGCTAGACACCGAACCCCCCTATATATATATATATATATATATATATATATATATATATATATATATATATATATATATATATATATATATATAATATATATATATACATATATATATATACATATATATATATATATATATATAATATATATATATATATATATATATATATATATATATATATATATATATATACATATATTATATATATATATATATATATATATATATATATATATATATATATATATATATATATAATATATATATATATATATATATATATATATATATATATATATATATATATATATATATATATTATATATATATATATATATATATATATATATAATATATATATATATATATATATATATATATATAGTTTAAGGAACAAGAGTGTGTTGTCCATTTAATAGTTTATTATTTACACTATACAGTAATCCTTTTCAAAAGTGTCTTTCCCTACCCCAAAAATGTACAATTTATTCCCTTTAAACATGTCATGACACAATTATTCCTGAAGAGGCTGTTAGATGCAGTGTTTTGGGTCGTTACGACTTTCTTTGGCTCTTTCAATAATATATCATATATCTAAAAGAAAATACATTCTTATACGTGCTCCAGAGAACTTTCAAAATCACACACGCGACTACAAATATTTCTTTCTCTGGATATTCTTTTTTGTCTCCTTCTTTTCCCGAGGGTACAAGAAAAATACATAAAATATCCCACGTTACACTCGATTGCGTGATTTTTTGTCCATAGTACTGACTACAAAAAATCTGTTTTTTTAAAGGTATTCTGCGAGTATAAAAGTTTAGAGGAGCTTACCAGGGATATATAAATAGGTTTTTGGGAAAAGGAATTTTGTTGCGCATTGAAAATCTATAAAAGGAAAAGAAAATATTTTTTAAAATATCAACAATGTCACGAAAATTGTGATTAATATACCATCTTATCGTTCGTTCACCGTTAAAAATGTTCTCAAAACACCTGATTAGTCGTCACGATCAACTCTCATAGGCTCTTGGGATTGCTTTTTATTCTTTAGAAATAACTAAAAAAAAAAAAAAAAAAAAAAAAAAAAAAAAAACCTCTATGTCTACAGAAGCTGTTCGCACATTTTTTAGACGATTTTGGTTGGCGGTATTCAAAAACGTTTGTTTCAAAATAACTAACTCCAATTGAACTATGCTTTTAAAACACTAAATTATCGTCTGCGGCTTGAGAGGTTTGTTTTTATTCAAAATGACGTTTTAAAGTAGCAGTGGTTGGAAGACTATATTTATACCCTTTCCGAAGAGAAGTATAATAGTTCATTTTCTGTTATCCAAACATGATGTGAGAGTCATGCTTTTGTGGTATCTTAATCGTCTATAGGTGATATCGTCAAAAGGAGAGGGGAAGAGTCAAACTGAAGCCTCAAGTAGGACAAAAATTCCAAACAAGAATCCAACCCCCCCCCCAAAAAAAAAAATCGGATATATTCGACTATTGCAAAGGTGCGTTGTTTAATGTTAAAAGAAAATCCCTCTAGTCAAATTAGAGTTGTCAAATGATAAAAGTTGATTTAAATCTTAAGAAAGCGAAAAAATGCAATGTGTATCGTCTTTCTGTAAAGTATATCACTGAACGCAGGACACGCTGCAGAATTCTGTATGAAAATCATTCATCCAAAGAAAAATGGAAAACAATTATCACAATAGATGAATCATGGGTGTATTTAAATGATTTCAACAAAATAAAAAAGCCATTTATGATTAAATAGAAAAAATTATATGTATGTATGTATATTATATATACATACATACATATATATATATACATATATTACATAAAATATATATGTATTTATATATATATATTATATATATATATATACATATATATATATATATATATATACATATTATCATATACACACACAATATATATATATATATATATATATATATATATATATATATATATATATATATATAAATAGCAAATGTCTTTGAGAACATGTGTGGGCACATCAATAATAGTGTAAGAGACAGTTATATTCGTACATTTCTTAATTACGCACATAAAAAAGACTTTCCTGCTGGTTTTCTTATTAATATTGTAAGAAATTATTTTACTATTGTAAGACTTGTTGTACTTTTAATATTGTAAGAAATTATTTATAACTTAATTATAATGTTTGTGTGTATCGATTTTTTAAATAGCCGAATATCTTAATACTTAAATAAAGTTGTATATATATATAAATATATATATATATATATATATATATATATATATATATATATATATATAAGGTGCAGAGAAAACTACAGGAGTTACCACTTGAAGGTTAAAAAGACTCAATGGAAAATGAATTTCTAAAGAATAATATGTTTTCTATTGATGAAGACAGAAACGTAAAAACTCTAATTGCTATTTATGAATAATATGCTCTTTTTTTTATAAAATACTGCTTTCTCATTACAGTGGATACCACATTAACAGGGTACAAGAGTACACAACTGAAAGACATTCTGCATTGAATTCTATCGAGAAATCATCTATATATTGGGTTGGCAACTAAGTAATTGCGGATTTTACTCATAGATGGCGTCAGTTGAATTTTTAGGTTTGAAGACGTAGTACAAATGTAAAACACATTTTGTTATTTGATAGTTGGCAATTCAGCTGTCAATCAGTAAAAAAAGTTTTTTGATAGGTTGCGTAGTTTTCGCTTGGCCTTCGTTGAAGAATGGAAAATCAAAAGGAACATTTTCGTCATATTTTGCTTTTTTATTTCCGCAAAGGGAAAAACGCATCGCAAGTTCATAAAAAGTTATGTGATGTTTATGGTGACGAAGCCTTAAAAGAACGGCTGTGTCAAAATTGGTTTGCCAAATTTCGTTCTGGTGATTTTTCACTCAAAGATGAAAAACGCTCTGGTCGTCCAGTTGAAGTTGATGACGCCCAAATCAAAGCAATAATCGATTCGGATCGTCACAGTGCAACACGTGAGATTGCAGAGAAGCTTCATGTATCACATACATGCATTGAAAATCACTTAAAACAACTTGGCTATGTTCAAAAACTCGATATATGGGTTCCTCACGGACTGAATGAAACGCATTTAACTCAACGCATTAACAGCTACGATTTGCTAAAGAAACGTAATGAAAATGATTCATTTTTAAAACGACTGATAACTGGCGATGAAAAATGTGTTGTTTACAACAATATCAAGAGGAAAAGATCGTGGAGCAGGCCAGGTGAACACACTCAAACAACATTAAAAGCTGATATTCATCAAAAGAAGGTTTTGTTATCAGTTTGGTGGTATTACAAAGGAATTGTCTACTTTGAACTCCTACCACCCAACCGACTGATCAATTCTGATGTCTACATTAAACAACTAACGAAATTAAACAATGCAGTTGAAAAAAATCTGACCGAATTGACAAATCAAAAAGGTGTTGTATACCATCATGACAACGCAAGGCCACGCACATCTTTGGTCACTTGGCAAAGATTATTGGAGCTTGGTTGTGATGTTTTGCCACATCCACCATATAGTCCTGTTCTTGCACCATCTGATTACTTTTTGTTTTGATTTTTAAAAAACTCCTTGAACGGTAAAAATTTCAATAATGATGATGATGTCAAATCGTACGTGATTCATTTTTTTTTGCTAATAAAAACAAGAAGTTTTATGAACGTGGGATTATGATGCTGCGTGAAAGATGGCAAAAGGTCATTGATCAAAATGGGCAATACATTACAGAATAAAGTTATTTAGTTCCACAAAAAAATTGTCTTTGATTTTCTAAAAAAAATCCGCAATTACTTAGTTGCCAACCCAATAGATGAACGCGATATCTTTCTCTCACTGTATTAGATGATAGAAATCGTAGGGCATTAGTTCAATTGGAAAAAAATTACAGACTTCTCAAACGAACTCTGTCGAATCTCAGTATCCACTTGTGCAACAAGTATTGATTCTATTTCACGTTCGAAATAGGTAATTTATTGATTTTAAAACTTATACTTAGATTAGTAAGTACAGTACAATGTAAGGTATAATAATTATTTATAAAGCATTGTAAAGGTGGGAATTTAAAAAAAAGTATTTTTTAGCAATTGAGTATTGCTTTCAAAAAATGTATCTAAAAGACATGATATTTTGTTCAAATATTTATAATATATCACATTAGTTCAATCAATGAATATAATTCATTTCTTTTATATATAATTTATACATTTTTATTTATGAAATTCGTAAGACGTGTAGACATTTGTAAACATTTTATAGGACTTCGAAATTTCTAATTCAATTCATTTTATAACATATACAATTACTAAACATAATGGAATTAAAACTATTTCATTTAAAAGTAAATATTTTTGTTAGATGTAAAGTTTAACCTTTGGAGAGAAGCTGGGACAGCATGTGTCCCGCAAATGCATTAGTTCTTTCGAGAACCGCTTTCAAAAATATAATATATGTTTTTAAAAACAATCGAAAAAATTGCTTTCAGTTTGTAGTACTTTTTATGGTAATTATTTGATTTTCTACATTCTATTAAAAATATAATTAATGAAGAAATTAGCTGTGCAGCTTAAAATAATAAATATGTAGTTTATACAAATGCAGTACTTTAATTGATAAATTTTCTTCAGTTACAAAAGTTGAAGCATTTTTATTTTAAAATTTTTATATTTTGTAAATTTAGACAAATTTTAAATCACCAAAATCAGGAACAAAAATTACTTTAAAAACCAAATTATGCAGTTCAAAGTAATTTGAATCTATGTCTTGAAATTCACATATTCAAGACAGTTGATGTGAATATTCATAAATATTAGCGACAATTCATTTTTCGGACAAAAATAGATATTATCCAAATATCTATAGAAATAAATATAAATCTTAAAATAATATCAAAGGTTAATATATGTGTATATAAATATATAAATGTGTATATAAATATAATAACCCGTCATATGACGGGATCTGTACTAAATTATTAAATTTCCAGAGTTATAAAGTATTTGATGAGTCAGGTACAAAAATGGATTTTTTTTGGCTGAGAATTATCTTGCAAGAAAACACATTCGATAATTAATTTAAAATTATCACATATGTACCTAATCTATTATTTCAGCCAAATATAAAACAAAATTATTTAAGTAATATCTAAGTTCAGTGATAAAACGTATTAAAATAATACAGACGATATGTAAATAATTTAAAATAAGAAATTATTAAATGAGGTGATTAAAGGAATGATTTCATAATGATAGAAAAAATGTTTTTTATCTATTTATTTTTTGATAAAATGATAAACTAAATAGCCTATATACAAAATAGAGCTTAATAATGACTCTCGAAAAAAGGTGTGGAATTCGAAATTTGAAAGACGACAGTATTTTTAGCTGTGAATAAAATATTTACTAAATAATTTGAATATAGATAGTTTAAGAAGATAAACTTTACTCGCTTTGAATTTTGCTGATTCCAACTCAAGAAGAATCCAATATGGATTCCTCTATCCATTTCACGTCCAAAGACTTCATAAATTCGTGCACAGATACAGATAACTTAGGTTATTATTACATATTGGATATATACTAAATATAGTTATTGTCCAACGATATAAATTTAATTTTCACTGTGAATTCTCCAACAGGGATAAATGTATAAAAATATTAAAATCACAATATCAACTAAGCAAAAAATATATTCAACTTTATAACTAATTAAAAATATTTTCTTCGCAAATATTTCGTACATATCAATAATGTTTTTTTTTTAAATGAGAAACATACAAATACACGCTTGATCTCCGAAAGAACAGTATTTAAAAATATTTTCGAGTAATATATATGATAGCAAATATTTCGCAATGCTCTTTCAGATTTTTATTGAAATCGGACACTTGTTTTAAATTTTTATTTTCTATTTTTTATTCCTAATATCCCATGGGTGATGGAAAAGCTTGTAAAAATTTTCTACCTGACATGATATATACGAGTATTTTTGTAAGGTGAAGAAAATATGTTCTTCTGAGATATTCATTGAATTTATAGTCGAATTGAGGGAGAAGGAAAAATATTCCAATTTATAGTAAATTGACGTATTTGGTTTAAGACCTTTATTCATTGAAAATTTAAATTTTCTTGCTTATTTAAGTTTAAGTTTCTGTTTGGTGCATCAATATATTTTTGTAAAGATAGTTTCTGTATTTAACATCTAATGAATCATTCCAATTGCGTATGTACTAGCGTATATAACTTAAACGCTAGATATTTATTAGACCGTGAAATAGTGTCCTAGATTTTTATGAAAAGAATTTCTTGTTAATACCGGTGATAACATTTTCATTGCAACAAAAAATAATCGATGATTAAATTTAAAACTATCACATATGTACGTAATCTATTATTTAAGCCAAATATAAAAGAAAATTATTTACGTAATATCTAAGTTCAGTGATAAAACGGACGATAGTAATGCAGACGATATTTAAATAATTTAATATAAGAAATTATTAAACGAGATGATTAAAGGAATGACGTCATACGGCTAGAAAAAAATGTTATTTATACCTATTTCTTAAGTGATAAATTGATAAATTTAATCACCTGCTCTTAACCGGGCAAAATAAGGCTTCAAATAATGATTCTCGAAAAGGGGGAAGGGATGGATTCCGATCGTTTGAAAGACGACAGTATTTTTAGCTGTGATATGCAGCATATTTATACCAAAGTATTTTAGAATCAGATCGATAGTTTAGAAGAAGATAAACTTTACTCTCTTTGAATTTTGCTAAACCTATCTCATGAAGAATCCAATATGGATTCCTCTATACATTTCACGTCCAACCGATTCATCAATTCGAGAACAGATGGACATATAACTTAGGCTACTATTACTTAGCGGATATAAACTAAATAAAGATATTGTCCAACTATACCCGTTTAATTTTCACTGTGAATTCTTTAGTGATAACTAGAAAATATTAAGAACACATTAGCTGCTAAACAAAAAATATATGCAACTTTATATCTAATTAAAAATATTTTCTGCGTATATATCAATAGTGATTTGAAAAATGAGAAACATACAAATACACACTAGGTCTCCGATAGAACAGTATTTAATAAAAATATTTCCCAGTAAAATATATAATAGCAAATTTTTCCTAATGCTCTTTCAGATTTTCATTGAAATCGGACACTTTTTTAAAAAAGATTTTCTTTTAAAATTTTTATTCCTAATATCCCATGAGTGATGGAAAAGCTTGTAAAATATTTCTACCTGACATGAGATATACGAGTATATTTGTAGGGTGAAGGATATATGCTCTTTTGAGATATTCATTGAATTTATAGTCGTATTGAGGGAGGAGGAAAAATATTCCAATTTATAGTAAAATGACGTATTTGGTTTATGGCATTTATTCATTGAAAGTTTTAAATATTCTTACTTATTTAAGTTTAAGTTTCTGTTTGGTGCATCAATACATTTTTGTAAAGACATAGAGATCAGAAAAGTTTTTTAGTTTTTCAGAATTGTAAATTACCCTATGTCGCAGGTAAAAAAAAATGGTTTGTTTTATGGCTGAGAATTACCTGGTACACTCTCAATCCCTTTTTTTATTATCTTCATACTCCTCTAGAGTTTCCCGATACTGTGAATGCAGTTTAGAATCACTTTGAATTCAATTAAAATTACAACTCAAAGTGTTCTTACATACATCGAAATTATAGGATGGACAGCAATGGTTTTATTATTAACAATAAATATTTGGTGGAATATGTAAATGATATCCAAAATCTAGAAATCGATTGAAAACCGTGTGGATATGTTTAAAAAACGAAATACAATATCAATGGTGATTTTAAAAATGAGAAACGTACAAATACACACCAGGTCTCTGATAGAACAGTATTTAATAAACATATTTGCCAGTAACATATATAATAGCAAATTTTTCCTAATGCTCTTTCAGATTTTCATTGAAATCGGACACTTTATTTAAAAAGATTTTCTTTTAAAATTTTTATTCCTAATATCCCATGTGCTATGGAAAAGCTTGTAAAAACTTCTACCTGACATGATATATACGAGTATTTTTGTAAGGTGAAGAAAATGTGTTCTTCTGACATATTCATTGAATTTATAGTCCAATTGAAGGAAGAGGAAAAATATTCGAATTTATAGTAAAATGAAGTATTTGGTTTATGGCTTTTATTCATTGAAAATTTAAATTTTCTTACTTATTTAAGTTTAAATTTTTGTTTGGTGCATCATTATATATCTGTAAAGACATTTTCTGAAGTTAACATCTAACGAATCATTCCTATTCGGTATATACTAGCGTACAGCCTGTAATATGACGGGATCAGAATTTTTTTTAATTTTCCACAAGTATAAAGTACTGTATGAGGCAGGTAAAAATGGTTTGTGTTTTGACTGAAAATTATTTGGTACAAGCTCAATAATTTGTTTATCTATATACACCTATATTGTCCCTGTGAATGCAGTTTAGAATCACGTTGAATTCGTTTAAAAAGATAATTCAATATTAAATTATCATTCTAGGATGGACAACAGGGGTTTTAATATTAACAATGAATATTTGGTGGAATATATAAATGATATCCAAAATCTAGCAAATCGGTTGAAACCGTGTGGTTATGTAAAAAAAGAAACACACAAACGTACAAATTTTCAAAGACATATAACTTAAACGCTACATATTTATTAGTTCGCAATTAGTCACAAAAGAGTCACAGATTTCTGTGAAAAGAATACTGGTGTAACTTTTATTGCAACAAAAATAATCGATGATAAAATATATAATTATCACTGATATACCTAATCTATTATTTAAGCCAAATATAAAAGAAAATTGCTTACGCAATATTTAAGATCAGCGATAAACCGCATGAGAATAGTGCAGACGATATTTAAATAATTTAAAATAAGAAATGTTGAAATGAGATGGTTAAAGGAATGATGTCATAATGGTAGAAAAAAAATGTTATTTTTACTCATTTATTATATGATAAATTGATAAATTGAATTTATTTTTACCTAATTCTTATGTGATAAATTGATAAATTGTATCGCCTGCTCTTAAACGGGTAAAATAGTACTTCAAATAATGGAATTAATCATTCTAAAAGGGAGGAAGGGGTGATTTTGAACGTTATAAGATAACAGTATATTTCACTGTGATATGAAGCTTCTTTATACCAATTTATTTTAAAATCGGATCAAGTAGAAGAAAAATATCTATAGTAAAGTAGAACTATCCTCTCTCTAAGAAATGTAGAACTATATTAAACTCTAAGAAATGTAGAACTATTCACTGCATGAGAGTGTAATTAATAGGTCCCCCACATACATTTCCAATTTTAAAAGACTGGAAATAAGAATTTCTTAATAACATTAAGATTTCATAACATGAAATCTCGTTATATTGTGTTTGATACGTGACCATCAAGGATATAGAATAAAAACACTTAGAATCAGTTGGTATAAATACTATTCTTCACTGATAAGCAATTTATATATACAATTTTAAGACTAGGCTCGATTTTTTTACACGTGGATATTTAATTCAAAATTCTCATAAACTAAGTCAGAGATAAATATTTGGAAAAACATGAGAATTATGAACATCTACGATGTTAAACAAGAAAGCTATGTGGAGCAAGAAATATGAAAAATAAAATGGGGAAGTTAAACTACATTCCCCTTAATAGCGTAGTTAGCGAGTCCACACTATACATTTCCATTTTTAAAAGACTAGAAATAAACGTTTCTAAATATTACGAAATCTCGTTATATTCTGTCTCATACGTGACTATTAACGATGTAAAATCAAAACACTTACAGTCTGTTGGTATATGTACTAGTCTACACTGATAAGCAATTTAGATATACAATTTTAAGACTAGGCTCCATTTTTTTGCACCTGGATATTCAATTCGAAAGTCTTTTAAACTGAGTTGCAGATAAATATTTGGAAAAGAATGAGAATTATGAATATTCACTATCTTAAACAAGAAAGCTATGTGGAGCAAGATGTAAAAAAAAATAGAAAGGAAAAGTTAAAATACTTTAATCTTGATAGCGTAGTTAGTAAGTCCATGCATACATTTCCAATTTTAAAAGACTGGAAATAAAAGTTTCTAAGTATTATGAAATCTCGTTATATTGTGTTTGATACGTGACCATCAAGGATATAGAATAAAAACACTTAGAATCAGTTGGTATAAATACTATTCTTCACTGATAAGCAATTTATATATACAATTTTAAGACTAGGCTCGATTTTTTTACACGTGGATATTTAATTCAAAATTCTCATAAACTAAGTCAGAGATAAATATTTGGAAAAACATGAGAATTATGAACATCACTATGTCACTATTAAGAAAAAGCTATGTGGAGCAAAATGTAAAAAAAATAAAATAAAATAAAATGGTAAAATTAAACTACATTCCCCTTAATAGCGTAGTTAGCGAGTCCACACTATACATTTCCATTTTTAAAAGACTAGAAATAAACGTTTCTAAATATTACGAAATCTCGTTATATTCTGTCTCATACGTGACTATTAACGATGTAAAATCAAAACACTTACAGTCTGTTGGTATATGTACTAGTCTACACTGATAAGCAATTTAGATATACAATTTTAAGACTAGGCTCCATTTTTTTGCACCTGGATATTCAATTCAAAATTTCCATTAACTAAGACATACATAAATATTTGGAAAAGAATGAGAATTATGAATATTCACTATCTTAAACAAGAAAGCTATGTGGAGCAAGATGTAAAAAAAAATAGAAAGGAAAAGTTAAAATACTTTAATCTTGATAGCGTAGTTAGTAAGTCCATGCTATACATCTCCATTTATAAAAGACTGGAAATAAAAGTTTCTAAGTATTATGAAATCTCGTTATATTGTGTCTCATGCGTGACTATCAAGGATGTAAAATCAAAACTCTTACAGTCTGTTGGTATGAGTACTAGTCTACACTGATAAGCAATTTAGATATACAATTTTAAGATTAAGCTCGAATTTTTAGCACCTGGATATTCAATTCAAAATTCCCATCATCTAATTCATACATAAATATTTGGAAAAGAATGAGAATTATATACATTCACTATGTCACTATAAGAAAATCTATGTGGAGCAAAATGTAAAAAATAATAAATAAAATAAAATGGTAAAATTAAACTACTTTCCTCTTGATAGCGTGGTTAGTAAGTCCACCTTCTACATTTCCATTTTTAAAAGACCGGAAATAAAAGTTTCCATATATTACGAAATCTCGTTATATTGTGTCTCATACGTGACTACCAAGGATGTAAAATCAAAACACTTACAGTCTGTTGGTATAAGTATTAGTCTACACTCATAAGCAATTTAGATATACAATTTTAAGACTCGAATTTTTAGCACCTGGATATTCAATTCAAAATTCTCATCATCTAATTCATACATAAATATTTGGAAAAGAATGAGAATTATATACATTCCTTATGCCACTATAAAGAAATCTATGTGGAGCAAGATGTAAAAAAAAAAATAAAATGGTAAAGTTAAACTACTTTCCCCTTGATAGCGTAGTAGTAAGTCCACCCTAAACATTTAAATTTTTAAAAGACTGGAAATAAAAGTTTCTAAACATTACGAAATCTTGTTATAGTGTGTCTAATACGTAACTATCAAAGATATAAAATCAAAACACTTACATTCTGTTGGTATTAGTACTAGTATATAATGATTAATGTTTAATGATTAATGATAAGCAATTTAGCTATACAATCTTAAAACTAGGCTCGAATTTTTTGTACCTGGATATTAAGTTCAAAATTCCCATCAACTAGGTAATACATAAATATTTGTAAAAGCATGAGAATTATAAACATTCACTATGCCACTATAAAGAAAGCTATGTGGAGGAAGAAGTATAAAAAAAATAAAATGGAAAAGTTAAACTACTTTTCCCTTGATAGCGTGGTTACTAAGTCCACAACATACATTTCCATTTTTAAAAGACTGGAAATAAAAGTTTCTAAATATTACGAAATCTTGTTATATTGTGTCTCATACGTGACTATCAAAGAAATAAAATCAAAACACTAACATTCTATTGGTATAATTATTAGTCTACACTAATAAGCAATTTAGATATACAAATTTAAAACTAGATTAGAATTTTTTGCACTGGATATTCAATTCCAAATTCCCATTTACTAAGTCATACATAAATATTTGGAAAATGATGAGAATTATAAACATTAACCATGTCCCTATAAAGAAAGATATTTGGAGCAAGAATAAAACAAAAATAGAATTGAAAAGTTAAACTACTTTCCCCTTGATAGCGTAGTTAGTAAGTCCAACCTGTACATGTCCATTTTTAAAAGACTGGAAATAAAAGTTTCTAAATATTACGAAATCTCTTTATATTGTGCCCGATACTTGACTATCAAGGATGTAAAATTAAAACAATTACAGTCTGTTGGTAATAGTACTAGTCTATAATGATAAGCAATTTAGATATACAATCTTAAAACTAGGCTCGAATTTTTTGTACCTGGATATTAAATTCAAAATTCCCATCAATTATGTCATACTTAAATATTTGTAAAAGAATGAGAATTATAAACATTCACTATGCTACTATAAAGAAAGCTATATGGAGGAAGAAGTATAAAAAAAAAATAAATTGGAAAAGTTGAACTACTTTCCCCTTGATAGCTTGGTTAGTAAGTCCACCTTATGCATTTTCACTTTTAAAAAAATTAACGAAACAGTCCTATATATTATGAAATATTCCTATAATGTGCAGCTGTATGACCGTCAAGGATATAAAATCAAAACATTTGCAACTTGATGGTATAATTACTCGTTTAAACGAATAATATTTTAGATATACAATTTTGACTAAGGTCGAAATTTTTGAACCGGGATATTTCATTCAAAATTATCATCCCTTGAGGCATGCATAAATATTTGAAAAATCATTATAATTTTATGAACATTCACTATGGCAAGCAAGTACAGCGAAAAAATAGTATTTATTTTAAATATGATTCTTCCTAACGTATCAAATATCGATACACACATTTTGTAACATATTTTTTCAATTCCTTTGAAATCCCACACTTCTTTCTCCAATTTTTCTCCATTTTTCCTGATATCCCAAGAGTCAAGGTAAAGCTCGTAAAAATTTCTAGCTGCCAGGAGCTATAATGTTTTCTATTTTGACAATGTATACGGAAGAGAAAATTTTCCTTTCCACAAAATTCGTTGAATTTAAAACTGTGGTGTTAGGAGAAGCAAAATACATAAAAAATGACTTATTTTGTTGAATATTCTTTTATTCGACTGTAAAAATTATAAATGCAGAATTTATTTGATACTAGTTGAATATTTTATACATTATTTACATTTTAAAAAATAATAGAATACAACATTATTAGTTACTGTTTATCTATGTACTTCACTTTTTATTATAAAAAAACACAATTTAAGAATAAGGTAGTATTAAAAAGATTAAATCACATAATTATAAGTACATACACATATATGTAACGACGGGAAAAAAACTTGCCCCAAAATGTGCACTTGAAACCCATTTTAAATCATCCCTATTATTTTTCTCATACGGGCATACTGGGCTGCCAAATGACCCACTAAATTTCTGTTCTGAAGAAACACATCAGCCGTCTTTGGCCGAACGTAATCTTTATTTCATCTTCTCAAAATAGTTCAAAATCCAGAGGCATCTGAACCGGACTGTGTCAGAACACTCTCTCTCTCTAATGCCAACCCTTATTATATGGTATAATTACTCGTCTACACTGATTTTAGACATACAATTATGACTAAGCTCGAATTCTTTTAAAATTGGATATTTCATTCGAATGTTCCATCAAGTAAGTCATACATAAGTATTTGAAAAAATACTTTAGAATTTTATGATCATTCGGTATTTGAAGCATGACAGCTATGTGGAACAAAAAATAAGAAAAACATAATGAAAAAATAGAGCTACTCTCTCCATTATAGTGTAATTAATAAATCCACCCCATACATTCCATTTAAAAAAAACTGGAAATAAGAATTTCTTAATGTTACGAAATCTTGTTCTATAGTGTAAGATACGTGACCATCAAGTATATGAAATCAAAACATTTACAGTCTGTTGGTATAAGTACTAGTTTACACTGATAAGCAATTTAGATATAAAATTTTAACACTACGCTCGAATCTTTTGCATCTGGATATGCAATTCAAAATTCCCATCAACTAATTCATACATAAATATTTGGAAAAGCTTGAGAATTATAAACATTCACTATGTTACCATGAAGAAAGCTATGTGGAGCAAGAAATAAAAGAAATAGAATTGAAAACTTAAACTCCTTTCTGCCTTGTAGCGTAGTAGTAAGTCTAACTTATACATTTCCATTTTTAAAATAATTTTAAAGAAATATTTCTGTATATTACGTAATCTTCCCATAATGTGCAGCTACATGACCGTCAAAGGGATAAAATCAAAACAATTACAAACTGATGGTGTAATTGCTCGTCTAAACAAATAATATTTTTGATATACAATTTTAACTAAGGTTGAATTTTTTGGGATATTTAATTCGAAATTATCATCAACTAACGCATGCATAAATATTTGAAAAAGCATTAGAAACTTGTGAACATTCGCTATGGAAAACAATGCAGAGAAAAAAATAGTATTTATTTGAATTATGATTACTGCTAATATATCAAATATCAATACGCACATTTTGTAACATATTTTTCCGTTCCTTTCATATCACACACTTCTTTCTCCGATTTTTCTTTACTAATATCTTAAATAACTTTCAAATATTTTACTTTTTTTATTTTTATATTAAATCACAGACATTTATGCACATTTTGGTATGACGGATGTTTTACCCCTTTATCAGCAAGTTCAAAGAAAAATAGTATTTATTTTAAATATGATTCTTACTAATATATCAAATATCAATACACACATTTTATAACGAATTTTTTCAATTCCTTTGAAATCACACACTTCTTTCTCCGATTTTTCTCCATTTATTATGATATCCCAAGAGTCAAGGTAAAGCTCGTAAAAATTTCTAGCTGACAGGAGCCATAATGTTTTCTATTTTGACAAAGTATGCGGAGGAGAAAATTTTCCTTTCGACAAAAATCATTGAATTTAAAATTGTGGTGCTAGAATGAGGAAAATACATGAAAATAATGAATTATTTTGTTGAATAATTTTTTTAATACTACTATAAAAATTATAAATGCAGAATTTATTTGATGGTAAGTGAATATCTTATACATTCTTTATGTTTTCAAATATAAAAGAATACTACATTATTAGTTAATATTTATCCATGTACTTGACATTTTATTTTATATGAAAATACATTCGAAGAGTAAGGTAGTATTAAAAAGACTGAATCATATGAATATATGTAATATATCAAAATTATTTACCTTTATTATTTCCTTAAAAACCTCCTCTCTCCCATTTTAATTCCTTTAAATCTTTTTCCCAGCCTGAAAATAGCTTAGTCAAAGGAGTATTTTCCACTTAATATTCTTCCTAAAGCTTTGTATTCTAAAACTGTAGACTTTCTGTCTATTCAGCAAGTTTCCCAGCTGCTGGAGGCACATGGTTTCGCGTTTTGCTGATATTGCATTTAATTCGCTTATTAAAGTGTTTTTACCTTACGAAAATTATTTCTGTCATCGCTCTTGGGTGCACTTCTGTTCGATCATAGTGTATTCTGTGGCTTTTTTTGTCTGTTGTCCAGTAGAATAGATGTGCGTTGTTGCTGCTCTGGAATAAAGTTTAAATTAGACTTGACCCGTTCTCTTCAATGTCGGCCCGACCTCATTTTTATTACTGCTAAATGTTGAGTTTTCTCCTTGTCAAGGAGTTTTATAAAAAATGCTTTACATACATATGTATGAATATGTAAAATTTAACATAATGGATTCTTTTTAAAGGTTGTCAGGGATAAATAACTTTCAAATATTTTAATTTTTTTATTTCTTGTATCAAATCACAGACATCTCTGCACATTTTGGTATCAAGTAATTTCCCCCGCTTTATTAAGAAAAAAATCTGGTATCGATATATTTGTGATATTTTAACTATCATTGTTTGTATCATCTATCATGTCGGAGCAGAATTTTAATAACTAAATATTTTTCTCGTAATAAGTAATTTTCATATTTTGTACACGGTATCTTACTATTTTATAACACATGAAATTTCAATTGCTAGTGTAAGTGCAGGCACATCAGAACTTTTACATTAATTTCTTTTTAATAATGTCATTATATTTTTAAATTTTGCTTTTAAATTTCAAATGCAAAAGAATATTTTGATAATTTCCTACACTATATGTCATATTTGTACATATTTATTGATTTTGTATTATGTGTAATATCCCTGTGAATATAAACATTAAGAATTATATTTTTTGTACATCATTCTTTAACTATCTAAATCGATTACACACGCACACACACAGAAAAAAAAAACTTGCAATTCATTCCTTTAAACGTTGTAAAGGGTATGTTATTATATAAGTATTTCGATTTTGAAAATTAGGAATACGGATTTAACTGGTGTGTACCATAAAAGTGTACTATTATCAATTTTATGACTTAAAGTAAGTTTCACGTTAGATTTTAAAATACTTATACCTTGCATTTAAAACTTAAATTAATTTTTGCATTATGTTGCACAGGGTAAAAATTTTGATTAATTAAGAAATAAATTTTATATATTTTTGGCTAAAACTCTATTTTATTTGAGGAATCAATTTACCGTATGACCCAATACTCTGTCAATTTAAACCTCTTACAATTCGGAAACTAATAGTGGTGCAACTTTTCTCTGTCAAATACCGTCAAAACCGCTTTTGAGGATGAATAGAAAATTTTTATAGCCAAAAATATTTTATTAAAAGTTTAAAATATTTGTCGGAACTTGTGAAATATTAATTTTTAAAACTATTTTGGACTGTAGACCTTTTTTTTTTACCAGCATTCCGAAAAAGCAAACATAAAACTCACACAAGTTAAATTAAATCACATCTTTATATTTTTTTATCTTTCACTTTAATCATTTTAATCAAATAACGATATGTTTTTGATAGCATCTTTCTTCTGACATTATATTAAATAAAAGTGGAAAAAATTATCATCCCGCATTAGGTTTATGGAGCCAAAATATATCAAATGTACCTCTTTCTGAGAAAAATATTTACAAAAATTGAGGTCTAGAAAACCTATAAGTTAGTTATTGAAAATTTGGGACGTTAATTTCTATTGGAAGATTTTGTGTTGAATGTTTTTATAACGCTTGGGCCTCAGAATTCGTTTTAAACCACGTTATAAACGTTTTTCTTATGCGAAACTGAATGATATATATTAATCTCATAATTTGTTGAATATTATGCAATGTTATTGTATTTATAATAGAATGCAGTACTGAATTATTGGTTCTATGTGGAGGAATAACTATAAATTCAAGATTTAGTTTAATTAATATTTATAAAATTATATACATTCATTTTAATCTATCATTTTGTTTCATATATTTAAATATTACATATACAAAATAGAAACTTTTAAAAATAATTTAATATTAGAAAATATTTTCTCTTTTCATTGCTTTTTCAAATGATGCCCATTTATTATGAAAATATTCATATCATAATTTTGTTTTGATCGAAAAATATCTAAATTTTGGAGAGAATATACATTAAATTTAGCGTGATTTCTTCATTAATCTGCATTTCTTATAAATAATATAAAAGTCTAAAATGATTTCTTAAATAAAATCGATTGAAAATTTTACTTTCATAAATTTTTAATGAGCTTCTTTGAAAAGCGTAATAGGTTTGAATACATTTGAAAGCGTAATAAGTCAAAGATTCTGAATTTTTAATGTGTTTTGTTTTAAAAATGTATTTAGTCTGCGGTATCAAAGATTTATATCTGATAGGTTTCTATAAATGATTTAAAAGATAAAACATTTCGAAGGTCATATAGCTTTTAGTTTTTCTTTACGAAAGATATAAATAGTTCTTTTTAGCACTATTTATATCTTTCGTAAAGAAATTAAAAGTTTTAATACCGTTAGAAATATCAAAATAATTAGTTTTTAAGAACTTGTAGTAATATTATAAAAGTGTTAATTTAATGAAGTTAATAAAGAACAAAATACATTTTAAAGTTAAAGATAATAGCAGTTTTATAGTTTTTAAATTGTTCAAATGACTTAACATTTATAGATTTATAAAACTATGTTAAACTTTAAAAAGTATTTTATTTTTTTAATAGATATAGCATAATTGTAATTAATTTTAAACTTAAAATCTGTTTTTCCTTAATTTGGAATTTTTCAAATTGAGTCAGTATTTTTACATTATTTAATCACTTTCTTATTATATGTAGTTTTTCTTAAAAATATATTCCTCACTTGAATATTTGCGCTAAAATAATTGTATAAAATGTTTGTTACGTTTTTAAACGTTTATTTCAAACGTAAATTATTGATATTAAAGACAACACAAAATGTTTTTAATTGTTTAAAAAATGATAGAATATATTGCTTTGAGGCCCATATCAATTAGCTTACTGGATTAGAAAAAAGAAGCGTAACTAAAAATGATATACTTATAAAAGTAATGTTTTAAAATATATGATTTAAAATTGCAAAATATCTGATATCGTATTGATGTAATTAATATTATTATGTACGAAAAACATTGTTTATTTGTAAAATAATTTTAGGGTATAATTTAGGCTAAACATAGGAAAAGAAACAAAAATTCAACAATGTCTATTTATCACTTTTTTTATTCTAACACATGATACAAAAAAATTTGTGAAAATCTGACACATTTTTTATAACTACCTGAACATAATTGATCACTTACCAGTTAAGAAGATAGTAATAAATTCTTATTTTCTCATAAAGAATCTGTTATAATTTTTTTACATTTAACTATTACGAAAAACATCCTTTATAACAAATAAAGTTTTTATTCCAGCTGTCAAATGGTAAAGTAATTAGATGTTTTTTATAATTAAAAATCTATATATTTCTCCATTAAAAATTACACAAAGATGCACACACACATATATTAATTGAATGTATGTATGTATGTATATAATTATATATATATAACATATATATATATATATATATATATATAATATATATATTATATATATATTTTTCTTATATATATATATATATATATTTATATTATATATATATATATATATATATTTATATATATAATATATATATTTACATATATATATATATATATATATTCTTATATATATATATCTATATATATTATTTTTTATATTTATATATATATAATTTATAT
>CM063509.1:101317311-101322311 GCA_032207245.1 Pardosa pseudoannulata
TGAGTCTTAATTTTTCATCTCCAAATAGGAATCTCATCAATGCATATATAAATAAATTATTTATATATTAAGTAACATTTTGGTAAAATGATAAAATCATGGTGTTCATAAGATTTAAAATCCAACAAGCATAACGTAAATTAAAATTGACCTCTTGCATATTTAAAATGTCGTACATTTATTTCAAGCACAGGGAATTTCCTTTTTATGTTAATTTTAATAAATTGTCTTCAAATTTAGAATTGTTTGTTAAAAAAAGAATTTAGCTTTTGTTCTTACTTCCGTTTACGATATTTGATTAAATATGCTACCAAATCTCTTTGTAAATATTGATGAGAACTGCATTTTATTTTTTAAATGCAAAAAATGTTGGAGGGATTTGAGAAGAATTGTTACAATCTGTAATATTCTATTTTAATTATTATATTATGACGAAAAGCTACATTGAAATATAAGAAATTCTGAGTTATTTTTTTTTAAATTTTACTTAAAATTGAATCTATTAATAGTGTATACACACACACACACACACACACATACACACATTATATATATATATAATATATATATATACATATATAAAAAACATAAAAAAACAAAAAACAGAAAATAAAAATATATATATCCAATATATAATAACACATAATAATAATATATTATATATATATATATATATATATATATATATAACTATATAAAATATATATATATATATATATATTATATATATGTATATATATATATGTATATATATATGTATATATATATATGTATATATATATATGTCACGAAGATTTGAATGAACACACCGTTTAACTTAACAGAACAATTTATTGAAGCTAAGTAGCAACTCGCAACCTTACAGGATCGAGAAGTTGCCTACAACTAGTGGGTATCAGCTTTTATACCCGAACAGAATATTCGAGAAATAAATAATTTACATATTAAAGAAAGATCTAGAAAGTTCAAGAACATAAGGAAACATAAGGAAACAATAAATAACATTTTTAAATTAAAAATCCGTACTATGGATAAACAGCCACGGCAAGGATCGAACCCACAATCTTCGGGTCTGGATCGCGTGCTTTGACCATTCGGCCACTTAGCTCGTTGGCTAAGCTTCTTTATGCGGCATTGCCCCTTTCTCAAAAAGACAGCGTCTCGCTGCTATTTAGATCTGGAGCGTGTCAAAGGTCCCTTGTAAATTTCTTTTGACTTCTCTTCCGGAAGAACGACACCTGGATTTCGTCCATCTTCACTTTCGGTTTCTGCTTCGTCGGATCATGGTATGGCTTCATACGTAAAACATGGACAACGTCTTTTGGTTTTCTTTTTCGGGAGGCAGGATCGAAATCTTGCACTTCATAGGTAACGTCGGATAAACGGCGCAACACTTGATAGGGACCAAAATACCTCCTTAAGAGCTTCTCTGAAAGACCGACCTTTCGGACCGGGGTATAAACCCATACGAGGTCTCCAGGACTATAAAACACCATTCGGTGCTTCGAGTCATAACGTCGACGGTCTTTATCTTGCGCTCTCAGAGTATGAGTTCTAGCTAACTGTCTCGACTCTTCTGCTCTGGAAATGGTCTTGGCTATGTAATCGTTAGTTGCATCATCAGGGCAGAATGGAAACATCGTGTCCAGAGTCGTTTCGGCTTCACGTCCATGAACTAGGTAGAACGGGGTGAATCCTGTTGTCTCCTGCTTAGCAGTGTTATAGGCGAACGTCACAAATGGTAGAATTTCGTCCCAGTTTTTCTGTTCGGTGTTAACATACATGGACAGCATATCGGCTACAGTTTTGTTAAGGCGCTCCGTCAAACCATTTGTCTGGGGATGATAGGCCGTCGTCATGCGATGATCGATATTACACAATTCGACGAGAGCGGAAACAAGTCTGGATTGAAAAACAGCACCACGATCTGTAATAATGACTCGAGGAGCTCCATGTTTTAGAAGAATCTCTTCGAGCAGGAACTTGGCTACTTCTTCGGCTTCAGCAGTTGGTAAAGCTTTAGTTATTGCATAGCGTGTACAATAATCGGTGCAAACTGCGATCCATTTATTACCATGGGCAGATTTAGGAAATCTCCCAAGCAGATCTATCCCAATTCGATGAAAAGGTGCGACAGCAGGAGGGATAGAAACCAAGCGTCCAGGTGGTACTTGAGGAACTGATTTTTTCCTTTGGCATTCTCGGCAGTGCATGACATATCTAACAACATTTCGGTACATCCCCGGCCAATAAAATCTTTTACGGATCCTGTCGTACGTTTTCGCAAAGCCAAGATGCCCTGCGGTAGGTGCGTCGTGAAAATGCTTCAGTATGTCTGCTCGCAGATGTTTGGGAATGACGGGCAACCATGTCTTTCCATCTGGATCAAAATTCTTTCTGCACAGGACTCCGTCAATTAACTCAAATTTATTTTCGGTGGATGAGCCGATCTTCGGAAGGATCATTTTTGCTATGTCTGGATCTTTCTTCTGCTCGACAGCGAGGTCTATACTCGTGGTTACAGCTAAAAATTGATCTTGCGTCTCAGTCTCTTCATCTACTGGATTCCTGGAGAGAGCGTCGGCATCGTTATGCTTCCTACCGGATTTGTATTTTACTGAAAAATTATGTTCTTGGAGTCGAAGAGCCCACCTTGCCAGTCTGCCTGAGGGATCCTTTAGGGTCATAAGCCAGCACAATGAATGGTGATCTGTCACGACGGTAAAATGTCTTCCAAACAGGTATGGCCGGAATTTATTGATAGCCCATACGACGGCAAGGCATTCTCGTTCTGTAGTAGAATAATTTTTTTCGGCCTTTGTCAGGGTCCTAGAGGCGTACCCTATGACTTTTTCCACTTCATTCTGAATTTGAACCAGAACTGCTCCAATACCATATCCGCTGGCGTCTGTATGAATTTCTGTAGGGCATCTTTCGTCGAATATCCCCAATACTGGATCAGATGTAAGCGCCTTCTTAAGGTTGTCAAAAGCCTCTACCTCTTCAGGACCCCAATGAAATTTCGCATCGCCTTTCAACAGCATCTGCAGGGGCTCGGCGATATAGCAAAAGCCTCTAATAAACCTTCTGAAGTAGGAGCAAAGCCCAAGAAAGCTTCGTACGTCATGTAAGTTCTGCGGAGTAGGGAAATTGGTCACTGCTCTCACTTTGTCAGGATCTGGACGGACACCGCTACTGGATACGAGATGACCTAGTATTTTTACTTCTTGAGCAGCAAAAAGGCACTTCTTGGGGTTAAGCTTGAGTCCAGCTTGTTGAATGCATTTCAGGACTGTCCTTAATCGGATAAGGTGATCTTCGTAACTTTCTGAGAAAACTACTATGTCGTCCAAGTAACATAGGCACATAGTCCATTTAAGATGGCGTAGCAAATTATCCATCATTCTTTCAAAAGTCGCCGGTGCATTGCAAAGTCCAAACGGCATGACTTTAAATTCGTATAAACCTTCTGGAGTAATAAAGGCAGTCTTTTCACGATCCGCTTCATCCACTTCTATCTGCCAGTAACCAGATCGGAGATCCATGGAAGAAAAGAACTTTGCGCCTTTTAAACAGTCTAGAGTATCGTCAATACGGGGCAGAGGATAAACATCTTTCTTCGTGATTCTATTCAGTTTGCGATAGTCCACGCAAAAACGCCAGCTTCCATCCTTTTTCCTTATGAGTACGACGGGAGATGACCACGGACTCTCAGATGGCTGGACAATACCTTGATCAAGCATTTTCTGAACTTCTTCGCGAATTATGCGTCTTTCAGTCGGTGAAACTCGGTAAGCCCTTTGGTAGATTGGAGCATGGTCACCCGTATTGATCCTGTGTTTCACATTTGTCTTTGAGGCTGTCGACTTGTTGGCTTTTGTAAAAATTTCCGAAAAGGTTTGTAAGAGCTCGACTAATTTGCGTTTTCTTTCGCTGCTCAACTCAGGGGATATCATCATTGTATAATCTGTATTGGAATTCGTCGGCTCCTGCAGAGTACTTGTACTTTTTGTTGTTTCCGCAATCTCGCATATCTGCCCTTCATCCAGGAGCTCAGCTTCGCCTACGTACATTCCTTTAGGAATGACTTGATCTTTGGCTTGCATGTTGGCAATCCAAATTTCACTTCGTCCATTATGGTATAAGGATACCATAGATGGTGTAGCAAGGTTTCTTTCGAGCAGCAAGTGTCTATTGCCCTCCACGATTACGCTTATGTTTCTTCCGACATCTAAACCTGATACTGCTATTCTTGTCAAGGATCGTGGCTTAAGCTTGTAGTCCTTCGTGGCATACACCTTCCAAGCGTCTAGTGCTTTGGTTTCTTGGCCAGGTATCTTCTAACAACAGTTCACTTCTGCCACAGTCTATCACAGCTTGAGAAGCTTCCAAAAAGTCCCATCCGAGGATTACGTCGTGACTACAATGCTGTAGGACGATGAATTCAACAGGCAGCTCTCGTCTATTTATAACGACACGCAGAACACATTTTCCCAGTGGCCTAACAAAATTGCCATTAGCGACTTTCAGCATAGTGTTCTTGGCGTCAGCGAACATAACTTTCTTTAAGGATCGACGAAACTTATCGGAGACGACAGAAAACGAGGCTCCAGAATCTACTAGAGCACGGATCGGCTGATTATTTACTAGAACATCGAGGTGGTTACCCGTCATCCTTGCGGCCGATGGAGGATTTTCATTAACATGCGGCCTCACCTCCTCGAAAGGTCTCTCTGCTTAGTTTTTCCTCGTTTCTACGGCTTGGAGATTGACCTGATCGACGATATGGCGACGGCGATCGGGAAACGACGGGTTGGTGATCGGCCTCTAGTAGGACTAGGAAAAGAACGGCGTTCGGGGCTTGGTCGGCGAAACTCATCGTCAGCGTCATCGAAGTTCTGTCGGCGGGTCGATAATCGTCAAAAATGGCCTTCCTCTCACGGCAATAGCGTACGACGTGTCCAGGGCGTCCACAGTGGAAACAAACTGGTCTGTTGTCG
>CM063509.1:101334811-101347311 GCA_032207245.1 Pardosa pseudoannulata
CCTATCTATTTAAAATGACGTCAGAAACACATGAGACATACAAATACACGCTAGGTTTCGAAAGAACACTATTTAAAAATATTTCCCAGCTACATATATAATAGCAAATATTTCGTAATGTTCCTTTAGATTTTCATTGAAATTGGAAACTTTAAAAAAAAAGTTTTCTTTTCATTTTTTATTCCTAAAATCCCATGGGTGATGGAAAAGCTTGTAAAATTTTTCTACCTGACATGAGATATAGGAGTATTTTTGCAGGGTGAAGGAAATATGCTCTTTTGAGATATTCATTGTTTTTATAGTCCAATTGAGGGAGGAGGAAAAATATTCCAATTTATAGTAAAATGACGTATTTGGTTTATGGCCTTTATTCATTCAAAATTTTAAACTTCCTTACTTAAGATTAAGTTTCTGCTTGGTGCATTAATACATTTTTGTAAAGATATTTTCTGAAGTTAACATCTAACGAATCATTCCTACTCTGTATATGCTAGCATATAGCCCGTCATATGACGGGATAATTAAAAGATTAAATTTTTCAGAATTGTAAAGTACCTTATGAGGCAGGTAAAAAATTGTTTGTTTTCTTGACTGATAATTATTTGGTACAAGCTGAATAATTTGTTTGCCTTCATACTCCTCTGTAGTGTCTCCATACTGTGAAAACAGTTTAGAATCACGTTGAAGTTATTTAGAAAGAATTTTCAGCATTTTAGAGTAATATAGAGGGATTTAGGATTTGATTACCTTTACTCGGTATGAATTTTGCTAACCCTAACTCATCAACAGTTCAAAATGGATGTCTCTATCCATTCCAAGTCCATAAATTATAAGACAGAGAGATAACTATTATTACATAGGAGATAAATACTGAATATAGATTTTGTACAACTATATACATTTAATTTTCACTGTGAATTCTCCAACAGTGATACCTAGAAAAATATGAAAAACACACTAGCAACTAAGCAAAAAAATATATTCAACTTTATAACCAATTAAAAAAATATATTCTGCGTATATATCAATAATTATTTGAAAAACGAGAAACATACAAATACACACAAGGTCTCCGATAGAGCAGTATTTAATAAAAAATATTTCCCAGTAATATATATATATAATAGCAAATATTTCGTAATGCTCTTTGTGATTTTCATTGAAATCGGATACTTCTTTTAAAAAGATTCTCTTTTAAATTTTTTATTCCTAATATCCCACGGGTGATGGAAAAGCTTGTAAAAAATTACTACCTGACATGATATATACGAGTATTTTTGTAAGGTGAAGGAAATATGTTCTTCTGAGATATTCATTGAATTTATAGTCCAATTGAGGGAGGAGGAAAAAATATTCGAATTTATAGTAAAATGACGTATTTGGTTTATGGCCTTTACTCATTTAAAATTTTAAATTTTCTTACTTATTTAAGTTTAAGTTTCTGTTTGGTGCATCAATACATTTTTGTAAAGACATTTTCTGAAGTTAACATCTAAAAAATCATTCCTATTCTGTATATACTAGCGTATAGCCCGTCATATGACGGGATCAGAATTTTTTTTTAATTTTCCACAAGTGTGAAGTACTCTGTGAGGCAGGTAAGAAAATGGTTTGTTTTTTGGCTGAGAATTATCTGGTACAAACACAATAATTTGTTTATCTATATACACCTATATTGTCTCTGTGAATGCAGTTTAGAATCACGTTGAATTCGTTTAAAAAGATAATTCAATATTAAATTATCATTCTAGGATGGACAACAGGGGTTTTAATATTGACAGCAATTATTTGGGGGGATATATAAATGATGTCCAAAATTTAGCAAATCGATTGCAGACCGTGTGGTTATGTAAAAAAAGAAACACACAAACGTACAAATTTTCAAAGACATATAACTTAAACGCTACATATTTATTAGTTCGCAATTAGTCACAAAAGACTCCAAGACTTTTATGAAAATAATTTGTTGTTAATAATGGTTATAAAATTATCATTGCAACAAAAAATAATCGATGATTAAATTTAAAATTATCGCATATGTACCTAATCTATAATTTAAGTCAAATATAAAAGAAAATCATTTATGTAATATCTAAGTCCAGTGATAAAACGTATGAAAATAATGCAGAGAATAATTAAATAATTTAAAATAAGAAATGATTAAATGACATCATAATACTAGAAAAAATCATTATTTTTACTTATTGATTATGCGATAAATTGATGCATTTAATCACCTGCTTTTAACCGGGGAAAAAATGCTTGAAATAATGGTTAATTCCATTATTTATCCAGGCTCGAAAAGGGGGGATGGGGAATTTTGTACGTTTTCAAGGCGACAGTATAATTCACTGTGATATGAAGCTTCTTCATACCGATTTATTTTAAAATGGGTTCAAGAAAAAGAAAAATATCTATAGTAAATTAGAACTATTTTCTCTCTAAGATAAGTAGAACTATAAGAAACTCTAAGAGAAGTATAACTTTAAGAAACTGTAAGAAAAATAGAAATATAAGAAACTCTAAGAAAAGTAGAACTGTTCTCTCCATGATAGTGTGATTTTTAAGTCTACCCCATACATTTCCATTTTTAAAAGACTGAAAGTAAGAATTTCTTAGTGTTACGAAATCTCGTTACATTGTCTGAGATACGTGACCCTCAAGGATATAAAATCAAAACACTTACAATCGATTGGTATAATTGCTAGTCTTCACTGATAAGCCAATTTAGATATACAATTTTAAAATTAGGCTCGATTTCTTTGCACCTGGATATTCATTTCGAAAGTCTCCTAAACTGAGTTATAGATAAATATTTTGAACACTTACTATCTTAAACAAGAAAGCTATGTGTGGCAAGAAGTATGAAAAATAAAATGGGAAAGTAAGACTACATTCCCTCTGGTAAGCGTAGTTAGTAAGTCCACCCTATACATTTACATTTTTAAAAAAACTGGAAATAAAAGATTCTAAATATTACGAAATATCATTACATTGTGTCTCATACGTAACTATCAAGGCTATAAAATCAAAACATTTTAAGTCAGTTGGTATAATTACTACACAGATAAGTAATTTAAGTATACAATTTTAAGACTAGGCTCGAAATTTTTTCACCTGGTTATTCAATTCCAAATCCCATCAACTAAGTCACACATAATTTATTTGGAAAAGCTTGAGAATTGTAAACATTCACTACGTCACTATAATGAAAGCTATGTGGAGCAAGAAGTAAAAAAAAAATAAAATGGAAAAGTTAAACTACTTTCCCCTTGATAGAGTAGTTATTAAGTCCACCTTCTACATCTCCATTTATAAAAGACTGGAAATAAAAGTTTCTAAGTATTATGAAATCTCGTTATATTGTGTCTCATACTTAACTATCAAGAATGTGTAATCAAAACTCTTACAGTCTGTTGGTATAAGTACTAGTCTATAATGATAAGCAATTTAGCTATACAATCTTAAATCTAGGTTCGAATTTTTTGTACCTGGATATTAAGTTCAAAATTTCCCATCAACTAAGTCATACATAAATATTTGTAAAAGCATGAGAATTATAAACATTCACATTATGTCACTATAAAGAAAGCTATGTGGAGCAAGAAGTAAAAAAAAAAAAAAAAATGGAAAAGTTAAACTACATTCCCCTTAATAGCGTAGTTAGCGAGTCCACACTATACATTTCCATTTTTAAAAGACTAGAAATAAACGTTTCTAAATATTACGAAATCTCGTTATATTCTGTCTCATACGTGACTAGCAAGGATGTAAAATCAAATCACTTACAGTCTGTTGGTATAAGTATTAGTCTACACTCATAAGCAATTTAGATATACAAATTTAGGACTAGATTAGAATTTTTTTGGTTCTGGATATTCAATTCAAAATTTCCATTAACTAAGACATACATAAATATTTGGAAAAGCATGAGAATTATAAACATTTACTATGTCACTATAAAGAAAGCTATGTGGAGCAAGAAGTAAAAAAAATGGTAAAAGTTAAACTACTTTCCCCTTGATAGCGTGGTTAGTAAAACCATCCTATACATTTCCATTTTTTAATGACTGGAAATAAAAGTTTCTAAATATAACGAAATCTCGTTATATTGTGTCTCATGCGTGACTATCAAGGATGTAAAATCAAAACACTTACAGTCTGTTGGTATGAGTACTAGTCTACACTGATAAGCAATTTAGATATTCAATCTTAAAACCAGGTTCGAATTTTTTGTACATGGATATTAAATTCAAAATTCCCATCAACTAAGTCATATATAAATATTTGTAAAAGCATGAGAATTATAAACATTCACTATGCCACTATAAAGAAAGCTATGTGGAGGAAGAAGTATAAAAAAAATAAAATGGAAAAGTTGAACTACTTTCCCTTGATAGCGTGGTTAGTAAGTCCACACTATACATTTTCACTTAAAAAAAAATTAACGAAACAGTCCTATATATTACGAAATTCGAATGTGCAGCTACATGAACGTCAAGGAGATAAAATCAAAACTGTTACAACCTGATGGTATAATTACTCGTCTAAACGAATAATATTTTAGATATACGATTTTGACTAAGGTCGAAATTGTTGAACCGGGATATTTCATTCGAAATTATCATACCTTGATTCATGCATAAATATTTTAAAAATCATTATCATTTTTTGAATATTCACTATGGGAAGCAAGTTCAGTGAAAAAATAATATTTATTTTAAATATGATTCTTGCTAACATATCAAATATCAATACACACATTTTGTAACATATTTTTTCAATTCCTTTGAAATCCCACACTTCTTTCTCCAATTTTCTCCATTTTTCATGATATCCCACGAGTCAAGGTAAAGCTCGTAAAAATTTCTAGCTGCCAGGAGCCATAATGTTTTCTATTTTGACAATGTATACGGAGGAGAAAATTTTCCTTTAAACAAAATTCGTTGAATTTAAAATTGTGGTGTCAGGAGAAAGCAAAATAAATAAAAAATAATGACTTATTTTGTTGAATAATTTTTTTTATTCTACTGTAAAATTTATAAATGCAGAATTTATTCGATACTAGTTTAATATTTTATACATTCTTTACGTTTTCAAAAAAATAATAGAATACTACATTATTAGTTACTGTTTATCTATGTACTTCACTTTTTATAGTATATGAAAACACAATTTAAGAATAAGGTATTATTAAAAAGACTAAATCACATAAATATAAATACATACACATATATGTAACGACGGGGAACAAACTTGCTCCAAAATGTGCACGTGAAACCCATTTTAAATTGCCCCTATTATTTTTCTCATCCCAGGCATACTGGGCTGCCACATGTCCCGCTAAATTTATGTTCTGAAGAAACATGTATCAGCCATCATGGCCGAACGTAATCTTTATTTCATCTTCTCAAAATAGTTCAAAATCCAGAGGCATTATAACCGGACGGTGTCAGAACACTCTTATGCCAATAATTATTATATGGTATTATTACTCGTCTATACTGATAGGTATTTTAGACATACAATTATGACTAAGCTCGAATTCTTTTAAAGTTGGATATTTCTTTGAAATTCCCATCAACTAAGTCATACATAAGTATTTGAAAAAAATACTTTAGTATCTTAAGATCTTTCGGTATATGAAGCAAGATAGGTATGTGGAACAAAAAGTAAGAAAAATATAATGAAAAAACTAGAACTACTTTCTCCATGATAGTGTAATTAATAAGTCCACCCCATACATTTCCATTTTTTAAAAAACTGGAAATAAGAACTTCTTACTGTTACGAAATATTGTTATATAGTGTAAGATACGTGACCATCAATTATATGGAATCAAGACGCTTACAGTCGGTTAATATAATTACTAGTCTTCACTGATGAACAAGTTATATATACAATTTTAAGACTAGGCTCGATTTTTTTACACGTGGATATTTAATTCAAAATTCTCATAAACTAAGTCAGAGATAAATATTTGGAAAAACATGAGAATTATGAACATCTACGATGTTAAACAAGAAAGCTATGTGGAGCAAGAAATATGAAAAATAAAATGGGGAAGTTAAACTACATTCCCCTTAATAGCGTAGTTAGTAAGTACACTGTAACGCCTAGCGCGTCCCCGGCTGCACTTTCTGATGTCTACACGCCTCGTTTCTATACCTGCTCGCTTATTGTTACTGGAGAAGGTATCTTGGGTTCGATTAAAGCCTATATTGCCGACAATTAACCCTGAGTGGAAGACACTGAGGAAAAAATCTCCAAAAAATACGCTAAGATTTCATTGTGTCAGTGACCAAAGTGTTCTATGATTTTTTACGTCACCCTTTGTCGACTAGATTGGAATACGGGAAACCCACCCTCGTTAATATCCCTTTACTTCCAGTTATAAATAGATATATAATAGACATTACAGATTGTTAATTTTTAACCAGGATAAAGCTCGCCAAGTCTCGAAATTATCCCATAAGAAATAATGGGTTCTAAAGTACAAATTAAATTTTCTTTAAGAGAATGATTTTATATCTTTTTTTAAGTCATCCAAGTTATTAAGTGGTGCAATTAGAGATACATCTGTTACCGCAAACGAAATACTTCTAAATAGAGATTAACAAAGCCATAAAAAGCTATCAGCGTCTTTGTTCAGGGAGTAGGGTGCAGTTCTCAAACGACCTGACCCTCCTACCTCAACTACATAGGGGACACAGGCAGAAATGTACATTACATCCATTATCGGAACGTTTTGGAGGTCGAAATTGTACGTGACAACCGCTTTGAAGACATCATCGGTTTGGCGGAATTGTACTGACACTTAGAGGGATAAGCACTGCAGCGACAAAACTCTTGACTAAACATTTATTTACAAATTCTGTTAAGACATATGTACAGTCAACATCTTACTCCTACACATGGCTACCCTAAGACCGAGAAAAAAAATTGTGCCAAGCGGAAAATACATCTCTCGGTCTCAGCTCCTTTCAGAAGAATGTCCTTTCTCCGTCGATCCGAGGGGGCATCCCTCTACTCCTCTTCGCGAGGGCCGGGGTGGAATCCCCTCTCTTGGACAAGCTTTCTCCTCCACGGGAAAAATGTCCTTCTCTGCAGCTGGCACAGGCGGGGTGGCATCCTTCGCCCCCTCCTGTTGAACCTCCCTGGAACAGGGCTTGCCCACCCTCTCTCGGGGTGTACGTTTTCGGCTGCCGAAAAAAAACAGGGGCCCATGTAACACGAACTCGAGTCTTGAGTCTAGTGTTACATACACCCTATACATTTCCATTTTTAAAAGAATTTAAATAAATATTCCTATATATTACGAAATCTTCCTATGATGGGCAGCTATGACCGTCAAGGATAAAATCAAAACTGTTACAACATGATGGTATAATTACTCGTTTAACCCATATTGTACCACACCAACTAAATATTTCTGTAAGTTATTAAAATTTAATCCATATCATTAATATGGTGTAACTAAGTGCATAAAACCAAAATTTTGAAAAACTATTTTTAATTTTTTATGTAATTGGCTGTCCTATAAATAGGACAACGGTCCATTACACTACTAAAACTTAACAAATATCACTTACATTGCATTAAGCTGATTCATAAATGAAATTTGGGGAAACATTCAAATCAAAGTCCAACATTACATTTTAAGCATACAGTTGTAGGTTTTCTCTTGCAGTTATTGAACTGACAGTAAGAGAGTAAGTTTATCTAGCAAAAAATCTCCAGTTTTCTGAATAGAATAGACATCTAATTAAACCTTGTTGTGTCCAGGTGTGTAAACAGGTATTTGAACTGGTTTTCATTGAAAGATAAGAAAAGAATGTGCTCTATCAATGCAATATCGAATTCATAGAAAAATAATCAGGATTGGACCGTCATCTTAATTTTAGGGCACGTTTTTTATATTTACAAAATACACATGTAAAATATATTTTTCAACGAAAACTTTCAGCTACATTATTATCTCTGTTTTTAAACTAAAAGTAACCTCCACAATGTTTAAAATAATAATAATAATAATAATAATAATAATAATAATAATAATTAAAAAATGACAATTATTAAGAGGTTGTTGAAAATAAATTTTACAATACAATATAATTTGATTTCTCAGTTTTTTTGTTACTATGCTAAAGTGTGTCTATTTTAAAGGTGTTAAAATAAAATCCACTCAGAAAATATTTATAACTTTATTATTAAATGGGATTTTATTTGCTGTCCTGTTTATAGGACAGCAGTCCAATATGGGTTAAACTAATAATATTTTAGATATACAATTTTGACTAAGATCGAATTTTTTGAGCCGGGATATTTCATTTGAAATCATCATCTACTGAGGCGTGCATAAATATTTGTAAAAGCATTATAAACTTGAGAACATTCACTATGGGAAGCAAGTTCATCGAAAAAAAAAATAGTATTTATTTTAAATATGATTCTCGCTAATATATCAAATATCAATGCACACATTTTGTAACGTATTTTTTCGATTCCTTTGAAATCACATACTTCTTTCTCCGATTTTTCTCCATTTTTCCTGATATCCCAAGAGTCAAGGTAAAGCTCGTAAACATTTCTAGCTGCCAGGAGTCATAATGTTTTCTATTTTGACAATGTATAGGGAAGAGGAAATTTTGCTTTTGACAAAATTCGTTGAATTTAAAATTGTGGTGTTAGGAGAAGAAAAATACATTAAAAATAATAACTTATTTTGTTTTAATATTTTTTTTAAAATTTTACTGTAAAAATTATAAATGCAGAATGTATTTGATACTAGGTTAATATTTTATGCATTCTTTATGTTTCCAAAATAATTGAATACAACATTATTAGTTAATATTTATCTATGTACTTGACATTTTATATTATATAAAAACACATTTAAAGAATATATATATATATATATGTGTGTCAAATTTTATTCATTATTTTGTTATTACTACCTGATGTTTATGAATAGCATTACATAGAATACAATGATAGAGAGGTTGTAATATCAAGTGAACAAATAGACACAAAAAAATTTTTAAAGAAAAATATGACGATTATTTTTGATTTTTATATTTTTATATGTATATATATATATATATATATATATATATATATATATATATATATATATATATATATATATATATATATATATATATATATATATATATATATATATATATATATATATATATATATATATATATATATATATATATATATATATATATATATATATATATATATATATATATATACATATATATATATACACACACACACACACATATATATATATATATATTATATATATACACACACACATATATATATATATATACACACACACTATATATATATATATATATATATATACATATATATATATATATATATATATATATACATATATATATATATATATATATATATATATATATTTATATATATATATATATATATATATATATATATATATATATATATATATATATATATATAATATATATATATTTATATATATATATATATATATATATATTATATATATATATATATATATAATATATATATATATATATATAATATATATATATATATATATATATATATATATATATATATATATATATATATATATATATATATATATCTGTGTGTGTATAATGTATCTTTTTTAAAGGTTATAAAGGCTATGTTATTTTATAAGTATTTCAATTTTGAAAATTATGAATACGGATTTAACTGGTGTGTACAGTAAAAATGTAATGTTATCAATTTTATGACTTAAAGGAAGTTTTATGTTAGATTTTAAAATATTGTTATTCAATTACTTTAAATTACCTTCAATTACCTTGCATTCAAAACTTAAATTAAGAAATGAGTTTTATTTATTTTTGGCTAAAACTCTATCTTATTTGAGGAATTAGTTTACCATGTGACCCAATACTCTGACAAAGTAAAACCTTTTACAATTCAGAAAGTAATGCTGTAATTTCTCACGTATAGTCCAAGGATTATCTGTGTTTAAAAAGCAAATTACTTCAGCCTCGGACGATCTTCCGGTGTAGACTATCTGTGGTTGTTTATTGCTCAAACTATCAAAATCGGAAGAAGGAGAGAGAAAAGCACGTCACACGAACGATCGCTGATCAAATATAAACAAAGGCCAGACTCAATTGACACGAAGAAAACAACATATCATATCGGTAGTAAACTATGAAAAAACGTACATCCCATAAAGCAGAACAAATCAGTAGTAGAAATGTGCGGCAATATTAAATTATATCCTGGAGTATGGGAAAATGTCGATAGTCACAATTTACAGCTTCAATTGACAACACCAAGTCGATGGGTTCAAGAACGAAGGTTGAGGGTCAAAGGTCATTCCACCACGATGATCACTCGTATCAGAGTGTTTTGTTTTCAAAGTTTGGTCATTCATTATGTCTTTAAAACATGATTGAAGTTTCACTTCTGATTTCAAGCTGTACAGGTTGTTTCAAGCTGTTTTCAACTGTTAAGTACAGGGTATTTCATATTGAATGTGACAAAAAGAATAGCTCAGTGCGACTGCCGTAATGGATTTATTCAGCCGAAACAAATTTATTCTGCAAGTACAATTATAAAAGTTTTATTTATCATGGAAAACAGGGAAAAACTATAGAATGACGAACTCGCCGCTAGAGGCAGTGTTAAACAAAATGTCGTCCATACAGGAGAAAGCGTATTGCGCTTTCGAAAATTCTAAAACCTCCTCAGTAAATGTTGTGCAAAGACATTTTCGCACAAAATTTTGTAAAGAACCACCGCATCGGTATAACATAAGCAGGCTGGTGAAGCAGTTTCAGGATACAGGCTGCTTATACAAGAACAAAAGCCCAGGACGAAAAGAAACAAAACCCGAAGTGGTTGACAAAATTCGTGATTCGTTTTTACGTAGTCCCTGAAAATCAACGCTGACATTTCGCTGACATAATTTGACATGTCTTCATTGGTCGCCGAGATCACCAGATCTAACACCTTGTGATATATTTCTCTGGGGTTTCTTTAAAGACAAGGTGTTTGTATGTCCACTTCCTCGGGACTTACAGGAACTGAATCAGAGGATAACTGCAGTGTAGAACTCCATTACAGGAGATATGCTATCACGAGTGTGGCAGGAGTTTGATTATCGTATAGACATTTATCGTGTCAACGGAGAGGGACATATTTAACACCTGTAGAAACTTGGATAAATGTAGGTTTGAGGTAAATTTGAATTTTCTAAATATATTAATTACAACGTTAAAAATCGTGTATTCTTTTTGTTCCATTGAATATGAAACACCCTGTAATTCAAAAGGTCGACGAGAAAGCAGTAAGAAATTAACGCAAGCATAAGGGAACATTAAAAATATGAGAAGAAAGCGATCCAATCGCCGTGAAAAAATACTATGACATGTATTAGAAGACGATTTACCTAACTGGGTTCTCGAACAGAGAAATGTAGGCCTATCTGTTTCTTCCTTTAAAATTCGTTTCCGAGGCTATGGCAGAAGAAATGATTTCAAATTTTAAACGTGGAATTAATTGAGTCTAATCCAGAATTTTCGGCAGTCTACTGTACTTTACTGTAGATTTTTATTCTTAAAATGATTTAATATTGTCATACTAAAATACATATTTTGCACGTATATTCCGGGGATTATCTAGCGGTGTGAACTATCTGATGATTTATGAAATGATTTAAATAGAAAATCGAGCCCGCGGACTATGCAGACTATACGAGCGAAATTACGGTAATGGTGCAACTTTTTTTCTGTCAGATACCGTTAAAACTATATTTGCAAAAATACATACATTTGTAAAAATACATACAAAAAAGGATGAATAAAAACTTTTTATACCCAAAAATATTCTATTAGAAGTTGAAAAATATGTCGGACTGTGGGAAATATTAATTGTTAAAACTGTATTGGACTGTAGATCTTTTTTTATCAGCATCCGGAAAACACAAACGTAAAACACACACAAGTCTTAAATCACAACTTAAATCACATCTTTATATTTTATCTTTCTCTTTAATCATTTTAATCAAATAACGATATGTTTTTGATAGCATTTTTCCTCTGACATTATATTAAATAAAAGTGGAAAAATTTATCATCGTGCCTTAGGTGTATGGAGCCGAAATAAATTAAATGTATCTTGTTCTGAGAAAAATATTTAGAGAAATTAAGGTCTAGAAGACCTATAAGTTAGTTACTGAAAATTTGAAACATTAATTTCTATTGAAAGTTTTTGCGTTTAATGCTTTTATAACTCTTGGGCCTCAGAATTCTTTTTAAACGCGTTATAAACGTTTTTATAGTGCGAAACTGAATGATATATATAGTATTAATCTCATAATTTGTTGAAAATTATGCAACGTCATTGTAATTATATATTGGTTCAGGACCAACAACCACCAGCCATTACGATTTCTCTTACCCACCTTTTAATGACCGGCATCT
>CM063509.1:101352311-101354811 GCA_032207245.1 Pardosa pseudoannulata
CATGAGACACTACTTTGAACTTCTTACAGGGGCTTACAAATATCCATGCCAGCAATTAGATTTAGACTTGAGAATATGCAAAATTTCCATAATTTTGCCACATAATTGAAAAATAATATTATGGTCTTTTTTTTATCAACCACTATTGATCGTCAAGAGTAATGTATCATAAGAATAATCATGTATTAAAATGATGAGAAATCAGTTCATTTCTGTTTATAATAATCATTATATTTTGCCTTGAGACACCTAACATCTCTTCCTCTTTTCTTTGCAAGGATAATTTTCAGTTAAATACTTTGCTATTTTCAGGCTACTTAGTACCATGTGTCACTACTTTGAACTTCTTACAGTGGATTAACAATATCCATGCAAGCAATTAGATTTAGACATGCGTATACGCAAAATTTCCATAATTCTGCCACGTAATTGAAAAAGAATATAATGGTCTTTTTTCTCAAATACCATTCATCGTCAAGAGTAATAAATCATAAGAATAATCATCTAATTAAAGATGAGAAATCAGTTCATTTCTGTTTATAATAATCATTATATTTTGCCTTGAGACACCTAACATCTCTTCCTCTTTTCTTTGCAAGGATAATTTTCAGTTAAATACTTTGCTATTTTCAGGCTACTTAGTACCATGTGCCACTACTTTGAACTTCTTACAGTGGATTAAAAATATCCATGCAAGCAATTAGATTTAGACATGCGTATACGCAAAATTTCCATAATTCTGCCACGTAATTGAAAAAGAATATAATGGTCTTTTTTCTCAAATACCATTCATCGTCAAGAGTAATAAATCATAAGAATAATCATCTAATTAAAGATGAGAAATCAGTTCATTTCTGTTTATAATAACCATTATATTTTTTCTTGATATACAATTCTTCATGTGTTTAACAGTGAAAGTGATAGTTGACTGTTCATAAAAAACTTAAGGCAATGTAATATTTACTTTGTAATTAAACAAAACTTTAAAATTATTTTAAAGGAAAATGCTGGCGTTCATTAATTTAATGTTGAAAAGTGAAATATATGGTCTTTTTTCTCAAATACCATTCGTCGTCAAATAATATATCATAAGAATAATCCTCTAATTAAAGATGAGAAATCAGCTCATTTCTGTCTATAATAACCATTATATTTTGACTTGATACAATTTTTATGTGATTAACAGTGCAAGTGATATTTGTGTTCATAAAAAATTTAAGGCAATGTAATATTTACTTTGTAATTAACTAAACTTTTAATTATTTTAAGAAAAATGCTACGTCCTTAATTTAATGTTAAAGTGAGGATATATATATATTATAATATATATATAAATATATATATATATATATATGTATTTATAATAATATTAGTTTTAAATCAATTTTCCGCAATTGGATTGGAGAAAAAGTTGTGTATTAATTTGGGGGATTGAAATACATATTCATAATACATCCACGTATATTCAAGCATGTACTTAAAACTATATATAACCGTTAAAATTTATTTTAAATTATTAAATTCAAGCATAGTTACTTTTTTGTGATATATTGGAAAATAACTGTTAGATATTTAACTTGAAACTTAATTACCATAATTTACAGAAATTGAAGATTATAACCAAGCTTAAAAATCAATTTTATACAATATATCATAATTCTGAAACGTAATTGAAAAAGAATATAATGTCTTATAATTCATTAAGATAATATATATAAAAATAATATAATTAAAGATAAAACATTTTTTTTTTTATCATAAACCAATAATTTTTGTTTATACTACAATTCTTCATGTGTTTAACATAAATTAGTTATGTTCATAAAAAATTAGGCAATAAATTTTACTTTGTAAAAAAAAAATTTTTAATTTATTTAAAAAAATGCTAGCGTCCATTAATTTAAATAAAAGTAAGATGTATATATATATAATATAAATATATTTATAGCATAGTTACTTTTTTGTGATATATTGGAAAATAACTGTTAGATATTTAACTTGAAACTTAATTACCATAATTTACAGAAATTGAAGATTATAACCAAGCTTAAAAATCAATTTTATAGCTAACATGCACGCTGTCAACTTTTTCTTTAATATAAAATTTTTAATATAAATTTAAATGAGATAATTTACTTTTTAGTTTTAATAGGCTATTAAAACTGAATTTCTGATTATAAATAATTTTTTATTTCTTGGCAATTTAACATATAAACATAAAAATATTTTTAATTAACTACTCAGTACATGAATAAAACTAGACTCAAATATGCACGAAATATATTTTGAATGTTAAAAAAGAAAAATTAGAAGAAAACAATTTAAACTAATCAACGCGAAATTCTTACAAAACTTAAACAAAAATTTTAATTAAAAATATGATTTTGTAAAAATATATCATTGCCTTATTTATGCTTGAGTTTATATGTTTTTTAACTCTCACAGAATAAGTACAAAAATGGTTCTTAACACTCACCTATCAATTAAGTGTATTTGTCCC
>CM063509.1:101357311-101367311 GCA_032207245.1 Pardosa pseudoannulata
TAGTGGGAAGAATTAGCACTATTGCCTTATTGGTTTGGTTTTGGAGCGATATCGTCTACTTGTTGCAACATGAGGGTTAATGAGACTGGGACCGACAGCTTAAAGCCGATTCCGAACGGGAACTATGCTTGTATACGACTTTCCTATTTACAAGGCAACAATGAAGCTTTGTTTATTTCTTAATCAAAAATCCTTTTATCCACATTTCATCAGATATGTTCCATAACTATCTACAGGATAATTACTCCATTGCTTTGGATATGCTGTGTTTAAGGTTCATCAAGGACTACATCCTCAATTTACTACAATTCCATTCATTGGAGATCGGAATAAAAAGTACAAATCATAAAATTTAATCCGTAAGTTCAAATTGTAATAAGTGTTTTAATGAAGTGGTTTTGGTTTGGTTTGGAGTGGTACGACCTACTTTTGCCACACAAGGGTTAATGAGACCGGGACCGACTGCTTAAAGACAATTCCGAACGTCTACGAACATCCATGACATAGTGGAACTCATACCTACGAATTCCGGTTCCAAAGGTCAGCACCCTAACCATTCAGCCATCGTTCGGCACACTAATGTCTTATACAGTGACTAAATTATAGATCTTCGAAGCACTAATATATCTTCCAGCTAGCACGCTTACAGATCCACATTTCTCAGTCTATAATAATTAAAAATTTCTTGAAAGGATCTCTGAATTAAGTTTATTTCTTACCATTCTTCTAATGCACGACCAAAAGTGTTAAATTTACTTTCAGCGAATAAATTGTAAATTACAGCTGTTTTCGGCTATTAATATTTTCTCATGATTTCGGACATTCCTGCCTACAGAGACCGTTCTTCTAATCCTACTTTTTAGAAGATTAATTAGCGGTATTAAGAAATCATTTTTTTGCAAGATAAATAACTGCAATTGTACTATGTTTTTAAAAGTTAAAATTATCGTCTACGGCTTGAGAGGTTTATTTTTATTGAAAATAGCGTCTTTAACAAAGCAGTGGTTTGAAGGCTATATTTATGTTCTTACCAAAGTGAAGTATGTATATTCCGTTATCCAGAAATGATGTAAGAGTCATGGTTTTGTGATATTTAAATCTTCGATAGCTAATATCGTCAAAAACAAAGGAAAAAAATCAATTAGATCCTCAAGTAGGACAAAAATTCCAAACAAGTATCCAAGGAAAAAACGAACACTTTCGACTATTGCAATGGTACGTTGTTTAATGTTAAAAGAAAGTCTCCCTAGTCAAAGGATAGTTTCAAAATCATTAAAATGCTCAGTGTCCAGTCTAAACAAAATAATAAAAGTTGATATAAATCTTAAGAAAGCGAAAACGCAATGTGCATCGTTATTCTCTAAAGCATATTGCTGAAAACAGGACAAGCTGCAGAATTCTGCATGAGGAACATTTAACCAAAGAAAAATGAAAAACAAAAGTCATAATACATGAATCATGGGTGTATTTAAATGATTGCAACAAAAAAGAGCCATTTATTATCATAAATAGGGAGAAAAAAATTAACTACTTGGTTCATAGAATCGAAAGAAAAAATTTTCTAACGGATTCATCATTGTTGTTGGTTTTTCGTATAAGTGCAAGTTAAAAATAAAGAGAGTTGAAACAAACTCCAGATTAACGCCAAATACTATCAGAAACATATTTTTTATGATTCTGAATGAAATACCATCGCTTTACCGCAGTGCCATTAATCTGTGGAACTCCTTCAAGACAAAGCTAAAAGTCACAAATCAAAATCCAATGTAAATTTCCTAAAAGAAATGGAACAAAAAAACAGTATTAAGGCCATACCCTTCACTAATTTCCCCACTAAATCTCCCGATCTATCACCCATGGATTTTTGTGCTTTCGAACTTTTAAAATCTACATTATCCAGACGTCATCCCACAACCTTTACAGGACTCTGGAAAGCTGTTCCGGAGAAACGGGAAGGAATACCTCTTCTGACTCATCAAAAGGCATTATTATCCTGGAAATTACGGTGTCGCAAGATAGTTGAGAATAAGGGCTATCAAACAAAACATTTCAAACACAGGAAATTTTATGTAATTTAGTTTTGGGACTACAATATACATCGTCTAAAAAATTTGTGAACAGCCTCTGTACTACTTATTGCATTGATGGATTCTGCTGTTACACTTCTGATGTAAGCTTAGTGACCCTAAGTTTAAAATTATCTTTAAAAAAATTGTTAGTTAGCGGTTGTTAGTATACTTAGTCCTCCAACTCGAACAAAGTTCTGGAATGGATGTAGATTTATTTGGTAAAATGCACAGTTAATATAAATCTACCTATATAACCGAAATCTTCATGGAAGGAATTTCTGACTTTATGAAATTTTATGGTTAGTTTCCTTCTGAGACTATCCGTTTTCTTACCTTAATAACCCACCATAGATGTTTACATTTCAGATCTTATTTAAAATTCCACCAAAATGTTTTATACAACAAGAACTTAAACGAGAAAGCAAATTAAAAAAAAGCACTATCCAAACATTGAATTTCTTTTTTATTCACTCTACGAAATTCTTTTGATTTGTTTATTTGTTTTTAGTAAAAAATGGCATTTTTAATTTTAGTTTAGAAGTTGTCTTAAATAAAGAATAATATAGTTGTGTATGGATTTTAAAATTAAAAATCTCTAGTATTCTCTGAAAAATTCACATTTTATTTCGAAAGTACGCCTATATTAATACTTTTTGTATTCACTGCATAATTTAAAATATTACATTCTAGTCACAGTTATTTCATTTAAAATAAAATTTTACCCATGACATTGTTTTTGTATTCATATAAGAAACTAAATGAATAAAGAAAAATTCCCATTTTATGGTTAATCTCACTCATATTCTCTAGACAAAAGGTCAAGTCAATAAACTTAAAATCTTCAAAAAGTAAATTGAGTTGGTTTTAATATTATTATACATTTTTTTCGAGTTCAAAAATGTGCAACCTTTATAGCTTTCCTTAACATTTACGATGCGATATTGCACCATATATATTAAAATATCACTTTTTTATGCTTGAAATCTAATTTAATTTCATCATGCTAGTACTTAAAATACAGCTTAAGGAATGAAAAATATTCTGAACTCCTTTTGGTTGTTAAACTCCAGAGAGGCATTAAAATAATGTAGATAGAAATAACATTTACTTGAATATAGCATTCTACTAAACAGGATAAAAAAAATTGGTAATCTAAAAAGAGGATAAAAGTTAACCTCTTGCATATTTAAATGCAGTGTTTTCTTAATCTGAAAACAGCGAATCTTTCGTGTATGCTCAACCTTATTAATGTTGAATTTATTTTTCGAAATTAAGAACTGTTTTAATTCAAAAAACATTTAGGGATTTTGTTTTTATTCTCGCATAAAAAATGACATTGAATTCTCCAATTTTATTTATTCAATCCCTTTTACGATCATAAAACTTATTTAAATGTTAAATGCATTTAATTTTTTATAAGTTAAGGAGATTATTGTCATTATGTATTATCTTTCTATGTATATGTCTTTAACAGCCTGTGGACTGTGAAATCTAATTTCGTTTTTAACAACTGTGCTCATGTATTTGATATTTTATTTAAACATTCATAATTAGCAACTCTCATTAGGAACAGCTAAAAATATTTTGTAGAAAATTTATGTTGTTGAGTTTTGCTCTTTGGCATTTGCAGATGATAATTAAATGTAAAATATTCTATATTTTTGAGTATCTGATATTAATTAAAACTTTATCATATGGATTAACTTTGTATGATTCCTTTTTTATGCACTCTACGAAATTCTTTTGATTTGTTTATTTGTTTTTAGTAAAAAATGGCATTTTTAATTTTAGTTTAGAAGTTGTCTTAAATAAAGAATAATATAGTTGTGTATGGATTTTAAAATTAAAAATCTCTAGTATTCTCTGAAAAATTCACATTTTATTTCGAAAGTACGCCTATATTAATACTTTTTGTATTCACTGCATAATTTAAAATATTACATTCTAGTCACAGTTATTTCATTTAAAATAAAATTTTACCCATGACATTGTTTTTGTATTCATATAAGAAACTAAATGAATAAAGAAAAATTCCCATTTTATGCGTTAATCTCACTCATATTCTCTAGACAAAAGGTCAAGTCAATAAACTTAAAATCTTCAAAAAGTAAATTGAGTTGGTTTTAATATTATTATACATTTTTTTCGAGTTCAAAAATGTGCAACCTTTATAGCTTTCCTTAACATTTACGATGCAATATGCACCATATATTTATATATCCCTTTTTTTATGCTTGAAATCTAATTTAATTTCATCATGCTACTACTTAATACAGCTTAAGGAATGAAAAATTATCCTGAACTCCTTTTCGTTGTTAAAATCTAGAGAGGCATTAAATCAATGTAGATAGAAATAACATTTACTTGAATATAGCATTTTACTAAAAAGGATAAAAAAATTGGTAATCTAAAAAGAGGATGAAAATTATCCTTTTGCATATTTAGATGTTGTGTTTTCTTAATCTGAAAACAGCGAATCTTTCTTGTATGCTCAACCTTATTAATCTTCAATTTATTTTGTAATTACTATCAGGAACATATTTTATCCTCAATGTTTCTCAATGAAATACCATCGCTTTACCCGCAGTGCCATCAATCTGTGGAACTTCATCAAGACAAAGCTTAAGTCACACATCAGAATCCACTGTAAATTTCCTAAAAGAAATGGAACAAAAACCGGTATCAAGGCCATACCCTTCACTGATATCTCTACTAAATCTCCTATGCATTACCTATAGATTTTCGCGTTTCCGGACTTTTAAAATCTCCAATATCCAAACGGCGTCCCAGAAACCTTACAAGAAAGCTGTTTAGGAGAAATGAGATAGAAATGCCTCTTCTGACACTTCAAAAACGCATTATTATCCTGGAAATTATGGTGGCACAAGATAGTTCAGAATAAGCGTTATCAAATAGAACATTTCAAACACAAAAAATGTATGTAATTTAGTTTTGTGACCACAATATGCATCGTCTAAAAAATGTATGAACAGCCTCTTTACATACTTATCGCATTGATGAATTCTGTTGTTACACTTCTGTTGTAAGCTTATTGACCCTCAGTTTAAAACTATTTTTACCCAATTGTTTGTTAGTGGTTGTTAGTATATAGTTAGTCCTCCAGATCGAACAAAGTTCTGGAATGGATACAGATTTATTTTATAAAATGAACATTTACTATATATCTACCGATATAACCGAAATCATCATGGAAGGATTTTCTGATTTTCTGAATATATATATATATATATATATATATATATATATATATATATATATATATATATATATATATATATATATATATATATATATATATATATATATATATATATATATATATATATATATATATATATATATATATATATATATATATATATATATATATATATATATATATATATATATATATATATATATATATATATATATATATATATATATATATATATATATATATATATATATATATATATATATATATATATATATATATATATATATATATATATATATATATATATATATATATATATATATATATATATATATATATATATATATATATATATATATATATACATATATATATATATATATATATACATATATATATATGTATACATATATATATATATACATATATATATATATGTACATATATATATATATATATATATATATATATATATATATATATATATATATATATATATATATATATATATATATATATATATATATATATATATATATATAAATTTAGTATTTTTCTGAAACTATTATTTTTCTTACATTAATGACCCATTATAGATGTTTCCATTTCAGATCTTGTTTAAAATTGCACCAAAATATTCTATACAAAAAGAACTTAAACATCATCACTCGTAGAAAATGTTAAAACAAATTCAAAACACAATCGAAATATTGAATTTCTTTTTTATGCACTCTACGGAATTCTTTAGATTTGTTTATTTGTTTTTAGTAAAAAAATGACTTTTTTTTTCACTTTATTTTAGAGAAGTTGTGTTCTCTAAAATAAAATAAAGATAATAATATAATAAAGAATATAATATAATAAAGAATAATGTAGTTGTGTATGGATTTTGAAATTTAAAATCTCTAGAAATCTCGTGAAAAATCCACATTTTATTTCAAAAATACGCCTTTATTAATACTTTTTGTATTCACTGCATAGTTTAAAATATTACATGCAAGCCACATTTATTTCATTTAAAATGAAATTGTAACCATGGCATTGTTTTTTTATTCTTATAATCGGATAAATGAATGAAGAAAAATTCCCATTTTACGGGTTACTCTAACACATATTCTCTAGACAAAAGGTCAAGTCAATAAACTTAAAATCTTCAAAAAGTAAATTGAGTTGGTTTTAATATTATTATACATTTTTTTCGAGTTCAAAAATGTGCAACCTTTATAGCTTTCCTTAACATTTACGATGCGATATTGCACCATATATATTAAAATATCACTTTTTTATGCTTGAAATCTAATTTAATTTCATCATGCTAGTACTTAAAATACAGCTTAAGGAATGAAAAATATTCTGAACTCCTTTTGGTTGTTAAACTCCAGAGAGGCATTAAAATAATGTAGATAGAAATAACATTTACTTGAATATAGCATTCTACTAAACAGGATAAAAAAATTGGTAATCTAAAAAGAGGATAAAAGTTAACCTCTTGCATATTTAAATGCAGTGTTTTCTTAATCTGAAAACAGCGAATCTTTCGTGTATGCTCAACCTTATTAATGTTGAATTTATTTTTCGAAATTAAGAACTGTTTTAATTCAAATAAAATTTAGGGATTTTGTTTTTATTCTTGCATAAAAAATAACATTGAATTCTGCTATTTTATTTATTCAATCCCTGTTAAGATCATACAACTTATTTAAATGTTAAATGCATTTAATTTATTTTTTATGGATTAAGGAGATTATTGTCATTATTTATTTTCTTTATATGTATATGACTTTAACAGCCTATGGACAGTGAAATCTAATTTCTTTTTTAACAACTATGCTCATGTATTTGATATTTTCTTTAAATATTCATAATTAGCAACTCTCATTAGGAACAGCTAAAAGTGTTTTGTAGAAATTTATGTTTTCGAGTTTTGCTTTTTGGTATTTGTAGATGCTAATTAAAAGTAAAATATACTATATTTTTGAGTGTCTGATATTAATTAAAACTTTAACATTTGGTCTGACTTTGTAAGATTTTTGAGCCATTGAAATATATATTTTCTATATCGGAAAGAGTATTACGACTTCAACACACCACAACGTCAAATTATTGCGGGATTTCCTAGCGAAGGGGGATTCTACGCTTTACGAATCTTATAAATGAAACAAAGGCATGAAGACGTAGCGTTATGGTAGAAATAAATTAAAAAAAATTAGTTGCTTTCATACAATTAAAAATTATATAATGGCAGCATCTGAACTGAAAGTCTAAGCCCTAAAAATATAAAATAAGGTTATATAACTTTGACAGTGACTGAAATGGTAAAATACGTTCAGTGCAACCCACTTTAGACCACTGAAGGTCACAAATATGTTAATATCAAATTAATTAGACAAATAAATTAGAAAGAAATATTGCTGAAAAGTAGCGATAGGCATGCGATAGTTGTTTAAACAGAGAACTAAAGCATCGCGATGGACAAAAAAGCAAAAATAAATGAATAATTAAAAGCAAAAAATGAAGACGATAAATCAAAATAAAGCGAAATTTGGAAAGAAACAACAATAAGTAGAAATAAACCTCTACTTCACTTTGCATGATGAATAAATGCATCAGTTCTACTAAGAAGCACTGTAGGGCTTTTTAAAATTGTACATAGGAATCGAATAACGCTCTAATATATAGGATATTGGAAATATCTAATAAAATTAACAGGCAAGTGTTTTAATATCTATGAGGAATCGACTAGTTTTGAAAACTTTGTAAAGATGCAGTGCATACTTAAACAGTCAGCATGTACACACGTATGTGTAACACTATTCTGAAGAACTTCAATTTGCCAAATACTCATGAGTGCTGCCCTCACTTCATTACGGCTCTAATAAACCCTTATATTATAATAACATTGGATTCAAAGACAGGCAAATTGAACGTATAATTACTCGTAGATAAATAAGAGTGCTCTTGGTAGTTTTATGTTACCACATTAATCCATCCATCTGCGGCTCCAAATCAAAGAAAATACCATGGTACCTGTATTAATGACAGTAAATTAATACTGGTATTATTTAGCCAAAAATTGAAATCAGGTTATATATTTATGAAAATATAACAGCCCTTTTTATTTCTATTAGCTTAAATTGGTTATTTTTGCAACCACATGTGATAATTATTTAGGTGATTTTGGAGGCTCTTAAAAACGTTGAGGTGGAACAGTAAAACTTATTTATGCGAGTTAACGATTGCAGTATCATCGGCATAAAGCTGGATACTAGGTTTAATTAGGAAATCGTTAATTTATAAATAAAATAATTTAGGACTAAGGAGAATGTTTTCAGATACACTACTTTCATTGCTATGAATGTTAGAGATATAATTCTCCTTACGGAGTACGTGCGGGGAAATAATATAAGCAGTAAGAACATGGAGAAGGTAAGCAAGAATATTGTTTAAAATTAGTTTGTAAATTAGAACATTATGCCAGATTTTATCAAAAGCCTTACTTATGTTAGTAAATATAAAATGTGAAACTTGACGTCTCGATTTTACAATTTCCAGTAGCTCGACTACTCTCCACAGATGCTGCTGCGTCGAGGCTTTCCACGGAAGCCCATTTTCTCCGACAGCAATATAGTCTTTTCACAGAGAAATTCGTCAAATTTTCTAGATAATATATTCATAAATCTTTGAAAGCAATTGCAAAATATTATTAGGTCTATAACTCGTATGATTTATACAGACAACACTTGGCTTGTGAATCTCGACTACAAGAGCCGTTTTCCAGCAATCAGAAATCATTTTAATCCATGAAATCTATTGATAATACAATTAAAGATAATATAGAAAATGGACAGGTATGTAAACATATTGGTACTAAGATTATCATTACCAAGATCATTATTCTTTTCAAGATTAATGGTGTAATGAAATGGTTAGAAAGGCGTAGTAATAAGCGTTGTATTGAAAATGTCAATGGTTTTATCATTATCCGCTACCGTAACAAGAGCGTGAGTGGATAACCCATGCTGATACAGATAAGAGTTGTATTCATCCCAATTAATAAAAAAGGTTTAACATATAATTCTATGTATCCCGAGAACAAACCCAATACATAGCGGGAGATGATCAGAGGAAATAATATTGATAATTCTGCAATAGCAGAGAAAATAATTGTTGCAAGTGATGGTGGTCATAAGTTGACTGAATAATATTGACCTCCATCGCAAGCAGAATAGGGAAAGGCAATAAAATTAAATAGTAATCCACCCAGTATGTAAGCTGAATTCCTCTTAAAGAGTAGTTTCTATAGCCCCGTGTCTGGTAAGAACTATAAAATCCCCTGCAAGAATAATTCGAGAAATATAGAAAGTATTATTTAAGATCTTTGTTTCGCAAACTATGCGTAAACTTAAGGCAGTATAAATAGGAAGGTTACTTAATTCACGGATTCCTTAAAGAGATATTTTCAAAAATATCCTTCTCGCAAAAGGAAATATCCTATGCCTATTATAGAGACAGGAAATCGTAACATTCCAATTGGAATATTTTATATAAACGGCAGTGTTACCACCATGCTTTAAGTTACCTGTTATCACACTAGAAAAGAGCAGTTAGCCACATTTGGAGGATTTCTTTGTGTAGACTGCGTGTCAGTGAACTAAAAGATGTCAAAATTATAATAAGAAAATGGGTAAATCAACATCCTTAGACCATAAAC
>CM063509.1:101377311-101384811 GCA_032207245.1 Pardosa pseudoannulata
CAATTTGCATCAACGTATTTATGTGAAACCGGATTTAGCAAACTAGTTTCAATAAAAACTAAATACCGCTCGCATTTAAACCCTGAAGATGATATGTGAATTGCAATTAGCAACATACATCCAAACATGGATGAGATAATTAGAATCTTGCAGCCACATACATCTCATTAAAGGGAATTTACTGATTTTTGTGTTATACAAAAAGTATTTTCTTAAAATTATAAATAAAATTAATATGAGACAAATATGGTGATGTTTTTATTCGATGAAAAGAAGGAAATGAGCAAAATATACATCTTTTTTGTGAATATTTATCACTTTGGGTCGCCAAAAATTTTCTCTCTACAAAAGGGGTCGCAGTCGAAAAAAGTTTGCTCACCACTGAATTATAGGATAGAAAGCATTGGGAATTGAATTAAAAAAAATTTAATTCGAAGATACTCCTTTGATTAAAACATATAGAGGATGAGAAAGAATTTTTATGGGAAAAAATTAGAATGGGAGTGAGGAGGTTTTAATGAAAATATTAAAGTTAAATATATATATATATACACATATATATGTGTGTGCATGATTAATACATATAAGTTATTACACATATTTTTATTGAAACCGACATGTATACACTGAACATGTTCTGAAAATATATTGCAGTTATATATAACTGCTATCTGTTGAAAAAATAGAATAAAGAATTACCTTTCATTGTAAACTATGCTGTGTATACAAACATGAAAATGGAGTAATTTAACGTCAATTTATACTATCCAGTAATGAAAGTGAAAAACTAAACCAAACAGTGAAAGTCTGAAATTCGAAAGATTTTCGAGAAATGTAAATTACGATCGGAGTATTTCTTTAGAAAAGAATTACGCCAGGAAGAAAAAAATATATCTAATCTACATAAAGAGACTAAGTTTAATGACCTCTAGAATAGTTTAATGACTGTTGTTTTTAAAATGAGCAGCTCTTTCTCGTAGTATAAACTAGTTGTAGGGTAATTTTTCTGAAGTTACATTTAATCCCTTTCCATGTTTCTGCGAAATAGAAGTGTTTACTTTTTGATAGGAACTTACATTTTATATCAAATGATAAAAAGTTATGTGTCAGTAGTGTTGATGTCGTGTGACTGTAAGAATTCAAATTAAGTTGATGTTGTATCTGCCTAGAGGTTTCTGCAAATTTAAACAATTGTGGCTATATCTGATTAACAGGGACAATATTACAAAGATATACCTAAAGTTTAAATTTAAACACTTTTTTATGTCTGTCTCTGATTAAAAAGGTAATATTACAGAGATATGCCTAGATTGTAAGTTCAAAAGATTTTTTTGCGTCTATCTCTGATTTCCATGGGTCAAATTGCAGTAATATACCTAAACTGTAAATTCAAATACTTTTTTGTGTCGATCTCTGATTAACATTGACAATATTACTGATATATATACCTAAACAATAAAGTTAAAGACGTTTTGTATGTCTATCTCACTAAAGAAGCAATATTACAGAGATATGCCTAGACTGTAAATTGAAAAACTTTTTTTAGTGTCTATGTCTGGTTAACTTGGGCCATATTGCAGTAATATACCTAGACTGTAAATTCAAATGCCTTTTTGTGTATATCTCTGATTAATAGGGGGGCTATTACAAAGGTGTACCTAGACTGTAAATGTAAAGATTTTTGGTGGATATCTCTAATTAACAGGGACAATATTACAGAAATATACCTAACCTGTAAATTTCATCCCCTTTTCTATGTATATCTCTAATTAAAGAGGAAATATCACAGATATATGCCTAGACTGTAAATTTAAAAGCTTCCTAAAGTTCGGGAAAATTGAGATTTTGAGTTGTCTTAAAAATTGCTGTGAACTTTGTAGCAAAATTTGAGAGCTATACTTAACTTTTAAACATTACAAAATAGAAATACGTGTTGATACTATAAAAATACTTATTTACATGTTATTTAAACAGCATCGATACGTAAGTTACAAATTAAGAGACAAACTATAACTTTACAATCTATTATAAAATTTTGAATTGAATATTGTTCCCTTAACACACTGAAAAGCTATCTGCCTACTTTAATTCTTTATGCACTTTCATAATTTATCCAAAAATACTTTTTTCCTACCTATTTAAAATGACGTCAGAAACACATGAGACATACAAATACACGCTAGGTTTCGAAAGAACACTATTTAAAAATATTTCCCAGCTACATATATAATAGCAAATATTTCGTAATGCTCCTTTAGATTTTCATTGAAATTGGAAACTTTAAAAAAAAAAGTTTTCTTTTCATTTTTTATTCCTAAAATCCCATGGGTGATGGAAAAGCTTGTAAAATTTTTCTACCTGACATGAGATATAGGAGTATTTTTGCAGGGTGAAGGAAATATGCTCTTTTGAGATATTCATTGTTTTTATAGTCCAATTGAGGGAGGAGGAAAAATATTCCAATTTATAGTAAAATGACGTATTTGGTTTATGGCCTTTATTCATTCAAAATTTTAAACTTCCTTACTTAAGATTAAGTTTCTGCTTGGTGCATTAATACATTTTTGTAAAGATATTTTCTGAAGTTAACATCTAACGAATCATTCCTACTCTGTATATGCTAGCATATAGCCCGTCATATGACGGGATAATTAAAAGATTAAATTTTTCAGAATTGTAAAGTACCTTATGAGGCAGGTAAAAAATTGTTTGTTTTCTTGACTGATAATTATTTGGTACAAGCTGAATAATTTGTTTGCCTTCATACTCCTCTGTAGTGTCTCCATACTGTGAAAACAGTTTAGAATCACGTTGAAGTTATTTAGAAAGAATTTTCAGCATTTTAGAGTAATATAGAGGGATTTAGGATTTGATTACCTTTACTCGGTATGAATTTTGCTAACCCTAACTCATCAACAGTTCAAAATGGATGTCTCTATCCATTCCAAGTCCATAAATTATAAGACAGAGAGATAACTATTATTACATAGGAGATAAATACTGAATATAGATTTTGTACAACTATATACATTTAATTTTCACTGTGAATTCTCCAACAGTGATACCTAGAAAAATATGAAAAACACACTAGCAACTAAGCAAAAAAATATATGCAACTTTATAACCAATTAAAAAAATATATTCTGCGTATATATCAATAGTGATTTGAAAAACGAGAAACATACAAATACACCCTAGGTCTCCGATAGAACAGTATTTAATAAAAATATTTCCCAGTAATATATATATAATAGCAAATATTTCGTAATGCCCTTTCAGATTTCCTTTGAAATCGGATACTTCTTTTAAAAAGATTCTCTTTTAAATTTTTTATTCCTAATATCCCACGGGTGATGGAAAAGCTTGTAAAAAATTACTACCTGACATGATATATACGAGTATTTTTGTAAGGTGAAGGAAATATGTTCTTCTGAGATATTCATTGAATTTATAGTCCAATTGAGGGAGGAGGAAAAAATATTCGAATTTATAGTAAAATAACGTATTTGGTTTATGGCTTTTATTCATTGAAAATTTAAATTTTCTTACTTTTTTCAGTTTAAAAAATTTTTGTTTGGTGCATCAATATATTTCTGTAAAAACATTTTCTGAAGTTAAATCTAACGAATCATTCCTATTCGGTATATACTAGCGTATAGCCTGTCATATGACGGGATCAGATTTTTTTTTAATTTTCCAGAAGTATAAAGTACTCTATGAGGCAGGTAAAAAATGGTTTGTGTTTTAAATGAGAATTATTTGATACAAGCACAATAATTTGCTTATCTATATACTACTCTATATTGTCTCGATACTGTGAATGTAGTTTAGAATTACGTTGAATTCATTTAGAAAGATAATTCAATATGAAATTATCATTCTAGGATGGACAAAAGGGGTTTTAATATTAACGGTGATTATTTTGTGGGATATATAAATGATGACCAAAATTTAGTGAATCGATTGCAGACCGTGTGGTTATGTAAAAAAAGAAACACACAAACTAACAAATTTTCAAAGACATATAACTTAAAAGCTAGATATTTATTAGTCTGCAATTAAGCACAAAAGAATCCTAGACTTTTATGAAAAACGTTTGTTTTTAATACGGGTGATAAAATTTTCATTGCAAAAAAATAATAATAATCGATAATTAAATTTAAAACTATTACATATGTACATAATCTATTATTTAAGCCAAATATAAAAGAAAATTATTTACGTCATGTCTAAATTCAGTGATAAAAGGTATGAAAATAATGCAGACGATATTTAAATAATTTAAAATAAGAAATGATTAAATGAGATGATTAAAGGAATGACATCATAATGCTAGAAAACAATGTTATATTTACCTATTTATTATGTGATAAATTGGTAAATTGAATTTATTTTTATCTACTTATTATGTGATAAATTGATAAATTTAATCACCTGCTCTTAACCGGGGAAAATAGGGTTTGGAATAATGGCATTAAATGCTTGAAAAGGGGTGAGTTTGAAATTTTTGATGACGACAGTATATTTTACTGTGATATGAAGCCTATTTATACCAATTTATTTTAAAATCGGATCAAGAAGAAGAAAAATATCTATAGTAAAGTAGAACTATTCTCCTTCTAAGAAAAGTAGCACTATTCACTCCGTAATAATGTAGTTAATAAGTCCACCCCATTAATTTCCAATTTTAAAAGACTGGAATAAGAATTTCTTAACCTTACGAAATACCGTTATATTGTGTGAGATACGTAACCATCAAGGATATAAAATCAAAACACTTACAGTCAGTTGTTATAATTGCTAGTCTTCACTGATAAGCAATTTATATATACAATTTTAAGACTACGCTCGATTTTTTTGCACCTGGATATTCAATTCGAAATTCCCATCAACTGAGTCATAGATAAATATTTGGAAAATCATGCGAATTATGAAAAGGGGGGGAGGGGGGGGGGGGGGGGGGGGGGGGGGGGGGGGGGGGGGGGGGGGGTATATAGGATATATATATAATAATAATGAAGGGGTTGGGGGGGGGGGGTATAGTGTGTGTTTTATGAATATTTACTATGTTAAACAAGAAATCTATATATAGTAAGTAGTATGAAGTATAAAATAGGAAAGTAAATCTAATTTCCCCTTGACAGCGTAGTTACTAAATCCACCCAATATATTTCCATTTTTAAAAGAATTTAAGGAAATATTCCAATATACATGCAAGAGCCAAAACATTACGACCACCTGTCAATAACGAGTTTGCTCACCTTTGGCGTGCAGCACAGCTACAACCCGCCTTGGCATGGATGGCACAAGTCCTTGGTAGATGACCGGATATAGATTGTACCAGATGTTTAAGCAACGGTTAAGCAAATCCGAGATATTGAGAATTGGTGGTCTTTGAATTTTGAGCTGCCGTCCAGTGACATCCCAAATGTGTTCTATCGGATTGAGATCCGGTGAGTTAGGCAGTCAGGACATAGACTGGAATTCAGAATCATGTTCCAGGAACCACTCCAATACAGTTTCAGCCTTGTGACACTGGCCGTTGTAGTGTTGGAACATTCCATTTTCAGTTGGAAAAACAGAAGCCATCTAAGGGTGCAACTGGTCCGCAATGATGTTCAGGTACCCTGTAGCATTCATGGTTTGCTCTACCACAATCACGGGTCTCAGAGACACCAAAGAGAACGTCCCCTAAAGCAAATTACCACCACCACCGGCCTGTGTATGACTTACTGTACATTGAGGTAGCAATTGTTCGCCTGGAAGAGCGTATCCTGTCATGACCATTGGCGTGATGAATGGCAAACCGTGATTCATCTGACCAGGCAGCTCTCTCCCAATGATCCATGCACCAGTTGCGATGTTCCCGGCCCCAGCGTAGGCTCAGTTGGCGACGACAATTTTGACTAAGGTCGACATTTTTGCACAGAGATATTTCATTCGAAATTATCATTCACTGATGCCTTCATAAATATTTGAAACAACATTATAAACTTGTGAACAACACTATGGGAAGCACGTTCAGCGAAAAAATAGTATTTGTTTTAAATATGATTCTTGTTAATATATCAAATATCAATACACACATTTTGTAAAATATTTTTCAATTCCTTTGAAATCGCACACTTCTTTTTCCGATTTTTCTCCATTTTTTTTGACATCCCAAGAGTCAGAGTAAAGCTCGTAAAAATTTCTAGCTGCCAGGAGCCATAATGTTTTCTATTTTGACAATGTATACAGAAGAGAAAAATTTCCTTTTGCAAAAATTTATTGAATTTAAAATTGTGGTGTTAGGAGAAGGAAAATACATAAAAAATAATGACTTTTTTTGTTGAATAATTTTTTATTCTGCTGTAAAAATTATAAATGCAGAATTTATTTCATACTATTTGAATATTTTAAACATTCTTTACTTTTTCAAAAATAATAGAATAGTATATTATTAGTTACTTTTATCAGTGTAATTCACTTTTTATATTATATGAAAACACAATTTAAGAATAAGAAAGTATTAAAAAGACTAAATCAAATAAATATACATGAATACATAATATACATATATACATAAATACATAAATACAAATATATGTAACGACGGGGAAGAAACTGGCCCCAAAATTTACCCTTGAAACCTATTTTAAATTGCCCCTATTATTTTTCTCAGCCCCGGCATACTGGGCTGCCAGATGTCCCGATAAATTTCTTTTCTGAAGAAACACATCAGCCGTCATGGCCGAACGTAATCTTTATTTCATCTCAAAATAGCACAAAATCAAGAGGCATCTGAACCGAACCGTGTCAGAACGCTCTCTCTCTAATGCCAACATTTATTATATGGTAAAATTACTCGTCTACACTGATAAGTATTTTAGACATACAATTATGACTAAGCTCGAATTCTTTTAAACTTGGATATTTCATTCAAAATTCCCATCAACTAAGTCATACATTAGTATTTGAAAAAATACTTTAGAATCTTATGACCATTCGGTATGTGAAGCAAGATAGCAATGTGAAAAAAAAATAAGAAAAATATAATGAAATGTAGAATTCTCTCTCCATGATAGTGTAATTAATAAGTCTACCCCATACATTTCCTTTTTAAAAGACTAAAAATAAGAACTTCTTAATGTTACGAAATATTCTTATATAGTGTAAGATACGTGACCATCAAGTATATGGAATCAAGACACTAACAGTCGGTTAATGTAATTACTGGTCTTCACTGATGAACAATTTATATATACAATTTTAAAACTAGGCTCGATTTTTTTGCACTTGAATGTTCAATTCGAAAGTCTAATTAACTGAGTCATAGATAAATATTTGGAAAAGCATGAGAATTATGAACATCTAAGATGTTAAACAAGAAAGCTTTGTGGAGCAAGAATTATGAAAAATAAAATGGGAAAGTAAATCTACTTACCCCTTTATAACGTAGTTAGTAAGTACACTGTAACGCCTAGCGCGTCCCCGGCTGCACTTTCTGATGTCTACACG
>CM063509.1:101389811-101394811 GCA_032207245.1 Pardosa pseudoannulata
TTTTTTTTATCAGCATTCCTTAAACACAAACGTAAAACACACTCGTCTTAAATCACAACTTACATCACATCTTTGTATTTTATATTTCTCTTTAATCATTTCAATTAAATAACGATATGTTTTTAATAGCATATTTCCGCTGATATTATATTAAATAAAAGTGCAAAAATTTATCATCGTGCCTTAGGTGTATGGACACGAAATAAATTAAATGTATCTTGTTCTGAGAAAAATATTTAGAGAAATTAAGGTCTAGAAGACCTATAAGTTAGTTACTGAAAATTTGAAACGTTAATTTCTACTGGAAGAATTTGTGTTAAATGTTTCTATAACGCTTAGGTCTCAGAATTCGTTTTAACCCTCTAAGCGGTTCGCACGTACAATTCCGCCAAACCGATGATGACTTTAAAACGTACAATTTTCGACCTCCAAAAACGCTCCAAAAATGGATGTAATGTACATTTTTGCCAGTGCTTTCCCCCATGGAGTTTTTAGGTAGGAGGGTCACGTCTATTGTTTAGGAACTGCACCCCTCTTTCACTGACATTTCTTGAGGGATGCAACCCTACCCCCTGAGGCACAAAGACGCTGATAGCTTTTCATGGCTTTGTAAATCTCTATTTCGAAGTATTTCGTTTGCGGTAACAGATGTATCACTAATCGCACCCCTTAAATATCTTGGATGACTTTCATAAAAAATATAAATAAGTCTCTCAAAGAATATTTTTATTTGTACTTTTAGAATCCATTATTTTTTACGGGATAATATTCCAGACTTGAAGAACTTTATGTGTATTAAAAATTAACAATCTATAATATCTATTTATATAGCTATATATAACCGAAAGTAAAAGGACAATAACGAGGGTGGGTTTTCCATATTCCATTCTAGTCGACAAAGGATGAAGGTAAAAATCATAGAACTCTTTGGTCACTGACATTAGCGTATTTGAGAATTTATTTCTAGATGTGTTACACTCGGAGGGTTAAAACATCTTATAAACGTTTTTATAATGAGAAATTGAATGATATATATAGAATTAATCTCATAATTTGTTGATTATTATGCAACGACATTGTATTTATGATATATTTAAATGCAGCACTCAATTATTGTTACTATGTGGAGGAATAATTATAAATTTAAGATTTCGTTAAATTAACATTTATAAAATGATATAAATTAATTCTAATCTATCAGGTTGTTTAATATATTTAAATATTACATAAACAAAATAGAAAATTTAAAAAATAATTTAATATTAGAAAATATTTTCATTTTTCATTGCTTTTTCAAATGATGTCCATTTATTATGAAAATATGAATATCATAATTTTGTTTTGATCGAAAAATATCTAAATTTTGGAGAGAATATACATTAAATTTAGCGTGATTTCTTCATTAATCTGCATTTCTTATAAATAATATAAAAGTCTAAAATTATTTCTTAAATAAAACCGATTGAAAGTTTTACTTTCATAAATTTTTAATGAGCTTCTTTGGAAAACGTAATAGGTTTGAATACATTTGAAAGTGTAATAAGTCAAAGATTCTGAATTTTTAATGTATTTTGTTTTAAAAATGTGGATTGTATTCAGCCTGCGTTAAAAAAGATTTATATCTGAGAGATTTCTTTAAATGATTTAAAAGATAAAATATTTCGAAGGTCATATAGCTTTTAGTATTTTAAAAAGCACTATTTATAACTTTCGTAAAGAAATTATAAGTTTTAATACCGCTTAACAATATTGAAATAATTATATTGAGAAAATTATATTAAAATTAAAATAGTTAAAATTAAAATCGTTTAACGATATTAAATATTTATATTGAAATAACTATATTAAAAATATAATATTAAATTAATTAATTTTTGAAGAATTTGTAAAAATATTATAAAAGTGTTAAGTTAATAACGTTTTTGAAGAAAAAACAATACAATTTCAAGTTATAGGTAAAAGCAGTTTTAAAGTTTTTAAATTATTCAAATGATCTTCTAACATTTATAAAATTATACAACTATGTCAAATTTTTAAAATATTTTATCTTTTAACACAACATAATTGTAGCCATTTTTAAACTCAAATTCTGTTTTTTCTTGAACAATTTGGAATTTTTTAAACTGAGTCAGTAATTTTAAAGTTTATTTTTTTCACATTTTTTAGTATACAAATTTTCCTTCAAAATATCTTTGTCACTTATATTGGCGCTAGAATATTTGACGCTAGAATAATTTATTTAAAACGTTGAAATTATTGAAATAAAAAAAGAACTATATAAGCGTTTAAAAAATGTTCGAAAATATTGCTTTGAGGCCCATATCAATTAGCTTATACTATATTACAAAAAAGAAATGTACTAATAATGATTTACTGATAAAAGTAATCTTTTAAATTATATGATGTAAAGTTACCAAAACAAAGATTGTATTAATGTAATGAATATCAATATGGGTGAAAAACAATGTTTTCTCTATAATCCAATTTTAGTGAATATCTTACGCTAAACATAGGAAAAGAAACAAAAAAAATAAGTATTTATCACTTTTTGGTAACTTCTAAAACATGATACTAAAAAATATGAAAAAAAGCTAACACATTTTTGGTCACTGAACATAAGTGATCGCTTACCAGTTAAGAAAACATTAATAAATTCCTATTTTTTAGAAAGAATTTGTAATTATTTTTTTTTACATTTAACTATTAAGGTAAATGCTCTTTCTAACAAATAAAGTTTTTTTTCCCAGTTATGAAACTGTAAAGTAATTAGATATATTTTTTTTTAAAATTCAAAATCTATATTTCTCTTAAAGAATTACACAGAGATGCACACATATACAAAATTATGTATGTTTGTATATATACTCATATATAACGGGAGGCTATAATTAAACTGACAGTGATCACAGTGTTCTGTAGCGCGATTTATTTGCGAGAATGACGCCACATTTTGTAGGAAGATTAAACAAGACGGGGGACGAAGCATTCCGCGAAAACACAAATTACTTTCAAAAGTCACCTCTAGGGGAATATTTGTCGCTGTTTTATAGAAAATAGAGTGTTAACAAATGGAAATCAATACGGAATAAAATTATCTTTTATTATGCACATTTTCTGATTTAGTTCAAGTGCAATATGGCAACATTATTTAAAAAACGTAAAATCTACATAAACACTGATAAAGTATCGTGATCAGCAATATCACGTACGCTGAGCAGAAGAAGAAGTTCTTTATTCAAATTTCACGTTACATCCATTGGCACAGTTAAGAAATTAATTTCCGATTTGATTTATATTTGTTATCTATCTATTTTCTATCTATATTACACTATCTATATTACATAGCGCCAAATATTCCCCTAGAGGTAACTTTTGAAACTAATTTGTTTTTTCGCGGAATCTTTCGTCCCCCGTCTTGTTTAATCTTCCTACAAAATGTGGCGTCATTCTCGCAAATAGATAGCGCTACAGAACACTGTCAGCACTGTCAGTTTAATTATGGCCACCCGTTATATATATATATATATATATATATGTGTAAATATATATGTATATATATATGTATATATATATGTATTATATATATATATATATATATACATATATATATATATATATGTATACATATATATATATAATACATACATATATATATATACATACATACATTATATATATATGTATATATATATACATATTTATATATATACATATATATATATATATATATATATATATATAATATATATATATATATATATATATATATATATATATATATATATATATATATATATATATATATATATATATATATATATATACATACATACATATATATACATATACATATATATATATATATATATATATATATATATATATATATATATATATATATATATATATATATATATATATATATTATATATATATATATATATATATATATACATATATATATATATATATATATATATATATATATATATATATATATATATATATATTATATATATATATATATATATATATATATATATATATATATATATATATATATATATATATATATATATATATATATATATATATATATATATATATATATATTTTTTTTTTTTTTTTCCAGACTCGGTGTAGAATATTAATTGAGTGAAATATTTACTCTCGTTTTACTGTTCATCAATGTTATTCCTCGGTTGCGATACGAATGGAGGAAAATAGAGGTAACATAACGGGTTTTTTTTTCTGTGGTTATGAGGGTTGTTTATCTTACCCTTTTTTTCTTAATTTATGTGATCAGGGACTAGTGGGTATGAAATGAATCCACTGGAATCGTTTTTGCTCTTACACTCCATGGAATGCTGACACATTTATCAAAGTAAAAGACTTCTACAGTGGAATATCTGTTAATTTTATGTGTCCCTACTGCGTTATTTCCGTTCCTATTAGGTGAATATATGTTAGTACCTTTCGTTTTTTCGTTTTTAAGTTTTATACATACACACATGTATATTAATGATTATGTTATTTTAATTCATCGTATAATCTTACCTTCAATATATAAATTAGAATTAAGAAATTGTTTACTGAAATTTCATCTTAATTAAAATTGATCATTTTTTTCTTTACATACTATATAGAATTTAGGTCTTCCAAAAATTCTTCTGTCTATGTAAAAGGTCTTGCTACATGCTGAATCTTTTGAGGATCTTTTTCCTTTTTCAGGAAAAATTTTCAAAGTGGTTAAATTGTTATGTATTAAATTGTAATAAATATATTATATGCCAGATACAGTCTATTTTTGTGTTTTGGCTTATTTACTTTTTTTATATTAGCGGAACATTTTAATTTTTTCAATGTGTCATACTTTACGACAAAGTTGTTTATTTTAAGAATCTTTTTTAGTTAAATACTTTGTAATTTTTAGGCTTCTTTGTACCATGAAACACTGCTTTGTATTTCTTACAGGGGGTTAGAAACATGCATGCCAGCAG
>CM063509.1:101399811-101414678 GCA_032207245.1 Pardosa pseudoannulata
TATATGTATATATATATATATATATATATATATATATATATATATATATATTTATTTATTTATTTATTATATATATATATGTGTATATATATATATATGTATATATATATATATATATATATATATATATATATATATATATATATATATATATATATATATATATATATATATATATATATATATATATATATATATATATATATATATATATATATATATATATATATATATATATATATATATATATATATATATATATATATATATATATATATATATATATATATATATATATATATATATATATATATATATATATATATACATATATATATATATATATATATATATATATATATATATATATATATATATATATATATATATATATATATATATATATATATATATATATATATATATATATATATATATATATATATATATATGTTATATATATATATATATATATATATAAATATATATATATATACATAAACATACATATGTATATATATATATATATATTTATATATATATATATATACATATTTATATATATATACATATATATATATATACATATATATATATATATATATATATATATATATATATATATATATATATATATATATATATATATATATATATATATATAATATACATATATATACATATATATACATATATATATACATATATATATATTATATATACATATATATATACATATATATATATATATACATATATATATATATATATATATATATATATATATATATATATATATATATATATATATATATATATATATATATATATATATATATATATATATATATATATATATACATAAAATATATATATATATATATATATATATATATATATATATATATATACAGAGAGTAAGAGAGAGAAAGAAGGAGTGAGACACAGTAAGAGAGGGAGGGTGAGATGGGAGTAGGAGATGGAGGTGGAGGGAGAGTAAGAAGTGTGTGAGTGAGAGTAAGAAAGGAAGAAAGACAGAGAGACGTTTTCTTTGAAAGTGGTGTAAGCCTATTTTGACACACATATAGTTAATGATAAAAATGAATACAATTTACAAAGAAATTTATATAAAAATAAGTGTTTTATACAATTACTAGTTTATATAAGATATAAAACTAGTGGAATAGCATATATCCATATTTTTCAAATTATTCATGTAATAAACCTTAAATATCCATATAAAATAAAAAAAGCTTATACCAAGGCAAATGGCTCTCACACACACACAGACACAGAAAGTGTGAGAGAGAGAATATGAGAGTTAATGTGATTTCAATTTGAAATAAAGCAAAATTCTTTCAATAAAAAAGGAACTATTTCCTGGTAGTGAAATATAGCTAGAAAAATAAATTTGCTTCTTAAGTGTGATAAATTTACAAAAATTGTTAAGTGGATTCATAAATAACTGTCTATTAGTTATTTTGCCTAACCAATCATGAATTCTATAATAGAAAATGTTAAGAGTAAAATATTTAGCAGCCACTTGAAGGTACATGCATATTTTTTCTTGGAAATAAACCTCAGTTAATACCTTTTAATTGGATATTTTTAGCATTAATAATGGCTATGATTTTTCCCTGGAATTGATTTAATAATTTCTCCTGAAAATAAACTTGGTGTAGAATCTCATTTTTTCTCAGATGTAATATGAACTCATTTATATTAGAAGTAGGCATGAATATAAAACTTAAGTGTTTCGAAAAAATGTGGAATAGGTTTTACTTCAGTATATTAAGGCGAAAATTAATTTTATCTTAGTTATTCTTCTAATATCTACAGTCGGTTTTGTTATAATTTTCTCTTGAAATCACCATTCCTGAAGACATAATTATTATTTAAATGCATTTTTAAAAGCAATTGTTTTAATAGTATTAATATAGTGGGAAGAATGAACACTATTGCCTTATTGGTTTGGTTTTGGAGCGATATCGTCTACTTGTTGCAACATGAGGGTTAATGAGACTGGGACCGACAGCTTAAAGCCGATTCCGAACGGGAACTATGCTTGTATACGACTTTCCTATTTACAAGGCAACAATGAAGCTTTATTTATTTCTTAATCAAAAATCCTTTTATCCACATTTCATCAGATATGTTCCATAACTATCTACAGGATAATTACTCCATTGCTTCTGGATATGCTGTGTTTAAGGTTCATCAAGGACTACATCCTCAATTTACTACAATTCCATTCATTGGAAATCGAATAAAAAGTACAAATCATAAAATTTAATCCGTAAGTTCAAATTGTAATAATGTTTTTAATGAAGTGGTTTTGGTTTGGTTTGGAAATGGAACGATCTACTTTTTCAACACGAGGGCTAATGAGACCGGACCTACTGCTTAAAGACAATTCCGAACGTCTACGAACATCCATGCCATAGTGGGATTCGAATCTACGAATTCCGGTTCCAAAGGTCAGCACCCTAACCATTCAGCCATCGTTCGGCACACTAATGTCTTATACAGTGACTAAATTATAGATCTTCGAAGCACTAATATATCTTCCAGCTAGCACGCTTACAGATCCACATTTCTCAGTCTATAATAATTAAAAATTTCTTGAAAGGATCTCTGAATTAAGTTTATTTCTTACCATTCTTCTAATGCACGACCAAAAGTGTTAAATTTACTTTCAGCGAATAAATTGTAAATTACAGCTGTTTTCGGCTATTAATATTTTCTCATGATTTCGGACATTCCTGCCTACAGAGACCGTTCTTCTAATCCTACTTTTTAGAAGATTAATTAGCGGTATTAAGAAATCATTTTTTTGCAAGATAAATAACTGCAATTGTACTATGTTTTTAAAAGTTAAAATTATCGTCTACGGCTTGAGAGGTTTATTTTTATTGAAAATAGCGTCTTTAACAAAGCAGTGGTTTGAAGGCTATATTTATGTTCTTTCCGAAGAGAAGTATTCATATTCCGTTATCCAGAAATGATGTGAGAGTCATGGTATTGTGATATTTAAATCTTCGATAGCTAATATCGTCAAAAACAAAGGAAAAAAAACCCCATCAAATTGGAGCATCAATGGAACAAAAATTCCAAACAAGTGTCCAAGGAAAAAAGAGCATCTTCGACCATTGCAATGGTACGTTGTTTAATGTTAAAAAGAAAATCCCACTAGTGAAAGGATAGTTTCAAAATCATTAAAACACTTGGTGTCTAGTGTAAACAAAATGATAAAGTTGATTCAAATCTTAAGAAAGCAAAACACAATGTGAATCGTCTTTCTCTAAAGCATATAGCTGTACGCAGGACTCATGGCTGAATTCTGTATGAGAAATATTTAACCAAAGAAAAATGAAAATAAAATGTTACAATAGGTGAATCATGGGTGTATTTAAATGATTGCAACACAAAAGAGCCATTTATTATCATAAAAAGGGAGAAAAAAATAAGTACGCGGTTCAAAGAATCGAAAGAAAGTTTTTCTAAGGGATTCATCATTGTTGTTGGTTTTTCGTATAAGTGCAAGTTAAAAATAAAGAGAGTTGAAACAAATCCAGATTAACTCCAAATACTATCAGAAACATATTTTTTATGATTCTGAATCAAAATACCATCGCTTTACCCGCAGTGCCATTAATCTGTGGAACTCCATCAAGACAAAGCTCAGTCACACATCAAAATTCCACTGTAAATTTCCTAAAAGAAATGGAACAAAAAAACAGTATCAAGGCCATACCTTTCATTGATATCCCTACTAAATGTCCTGATGTATCACCTATAGATTTTTGTGCTTTCAAACTCTGCTTTCAGACTTTTAAACTCTGCAATATCCAAACGTCGTCCCACAACCATTACAGAACTGTGGAAAGCTGTTCCGGAGAAACGGGAAGGAATACCTCTTCTGACTCATCAAAAGGCTTTATTATCCTGGAAATTACGGTGTCGCAAGATAGTTGAGAATAAGGGCTATCAAACAAAACATTTCAAACACAGGAAATTTTATGTAATTTAGTTTTGGGACTACAATATACATCGTCTAAAAAATTTGTGAACAGCCTCTGTACTACTTATTGCATTGATGGATTCTGCTGTTACACTTCTGATGTAAGCTTAGTGACCCTAAGTTTAAAATTATCTTTCAAAAATTGTTTGTTACCTGTTGTTAGTATAGTTAATCCTCCAGCTTGAACAAAGTTTTGGAATGTATACAGGTTTATTTGGTAAAATGCACAGTTAATATAAATCTACCTATATAACCGAAATGTTCATGGAAGAATTTTCTGACTTTATGAAATTTTATGGTTAGTTTCCTTCTGAAACTATCCGATTTCTTACCTTAATAACTCCCTATAGATGCTTACATTTCAGATCTTATTTAAATTTCCACCAAAATGTTTTATACAACAAGAACTTAAACGAGAAAACAAATTAAAAAAAACACTATCCAAATATTGAATTTCTTTTTTATGCACTCTACGGAATTCTTTTGATTTGTTTATTTGTTTTCAGTAAAAAAATGACAATTTTTTCGTTTTATTTTAGAAAAGTTGACTTAAATAAAGAATAATATAGTTGTGTATGGATTTTAAAATTAAAAATCTCTAGTATTCTCTGAAAAATTCACATTTTATTTCGAAAGTACGCCTATATTAATACTTTTTGTATTCACTGCATAATTTAAAATATTACATTCTAGTCACAGTTATTTCATTTAAAATGAAATTGACCATGGCATTGTTTTTGTATTCATATAATAAGCTAAATGAATACAGAAAAATTCCCATTTTATGCGTTAATCTCACTCATATTCTCTAGACAAAAGGTCAAGTCAATAAACTTAAAATCTTCAAAAAGTAAATTGAGTTGGTTTTAATATTATTATACATTTTTTTCGAGTTCAAAAATGTGCAACCTTTATAGCTTTCCTTAACATTTACGATGCGATATTGCACCATATATATTAAAATATCACTTTTTTATGCTTGAAATCTAATTTAATTTCATCATGCTAGTACTTAAAATACAGCTTAAGGAATGAAAAATATTCTGAACTCCTTTTGGTTGTTAAACTCCAGAGAGGCATTAAAATAATGTAGATAGAAATAACATTTACTTGAATATAGCATTCTACTAAACAGGATAAAAAAATTGGTAATCTAAAAAGAGGATGAAAATTAACCTCTTGCATATTTAAATGTAGTGTTTTCTTAATCTGAAAACAGCGAATCTTTCTTGTATGCTCAACCTTATAAATCTTCAATTTATTTTGCAAAATTAAGAACTGTTTTAATTCAAAAACATTTAGGGATTTTGTTTTTATTCTCGCATAAAAAATGACATTGAATTCTCCAATTTTATTTATTCAATCCCTTTTACGATCATAAAACTTATTTAAATGTTAAATGCATTTAATTTTTTTTTATAAGTTAAGGAGATTATTGTCATTATGTATTATCTTTCTATGTATATGTCTTTAACAGCCTGTGGACTGTGAAATCTAATTTCGTTTTTAACAACTGTGCTCATGTATTTGATATTTTATTTAAACATTCATAATTAGCAACTCTCATTAGGAACAGCTAAAAATATTTTGTAGAAAATTTATGTTGTTGAGTTTTGCTCTTTGCATTTGCAGATGATAATTAAATGTAAAATATTCTATATTTTTGAGTATCTGATATTAATTAAAACTTTATCATATGGATTAACTTTTGTATGATTCCTTTTTATGCATTCTACGGAATTCTTTTGATTTGTATATTTGTTTTTAGTAAAAAAATGGCAATTTTTTAAAATTTTATTTTAGAAAAGTTTTTTTTTAAATAAAGAATAATATAGTTGTGTATGGATTTTAAAATTAAAAATCTCTAGTATTCTCTGAAAAATTCACATTTTATTTCGAAAGTACGCCTATATTAATACTTTTTGTATTCACTGCATAATTTAAAATATTACATTCTAGTCACAGTTATTTCATTTAAAATAAAATTTTACCCATGACATTGTTTTTGTATTCATATAAGAAACTAAATGAATAAAGAAAAATTCCCATTTTACGGGTTACTCTAACACATATTCCCTAGACAAAAGGTCAAGTCAATAAACTTAAAAGCTTCAAAAAGTAAATTGAGTTGGTTTTAATATTATTATACATTTTTTAGAGTTCAAAAATGTGCAACCTTTATAGCTTTCCTTAACATTTACGATGCGATATTGCACCATATATATTAATATATCATTTTTTTATGCTTGGAATCTAATTTAATTTCAACATGCTAGTATTTAAAATACAGCTTAAGGAATGAAAAATATCCTGAACTCCTTTTGTTTCTTAAACTCTAGAGAGGCATTAAATTAATGTAGATAGAAATAACAATTACTTGAATATAGCATTCTACTAAAAAGGATAAAAAAATTGGTAATCTAAAAAGAGGATGAAAATTATCCTTTTGCATATTTAGATGTTGTGTTTTCTTAATCTGAAAACAGCGAATCTTTCTTGTATGCTCAACCTTATTAATCTTCAATTTATTTTGTAATTACTATCAGGAACATATTTTATCCTCAATGTTTCTCAATGAAATACCATCGCTTTACCCGCAGTGCCATCAATCTGTGGAACTTCATCCAAACAAAGCTAGCAGTCACACATCAAAATAAACTGTAAATTTCCTAAATGAAATGGAACAAAAAACCGGTAACAAGGCCATACGCTTCACCAATATCCCTACTAATTCTCCTATGCATTACTTATAGATTTTCGCGTTTCCGGACTTTTAAAATCTCCAATATCCAAACGGCGTCCCAGAAACCTTACAAGAAAACTGTTTAGGAGAAATGAGATAGAAATGCCTCTTCTGACACTTCAAAACGCATTATTATCCTGGAAATTATGGTGGCACAAGATAGTTCAGAATAAGCGTTATCAAATAGAACATTTCAAACACAAGAAATGTATGTAATTTAGTTTTGTGACCACAATATGCATCGTCTAAAAAATGTGTGAACAGCCTCTTTACATACTTATCGCATTGATGGATTATGTTGTTACACTTCTGTTGTAAGCTTATTGACCCTCAGTTTTAAAACTATTTTTACCCAATTGTTTGTTAGTGGTTGTTAGTATAGTTAGTCCTCCAGATCGAACAAAGTTCTGGAATGGATACAGATTTATTTTATAAAATGAACATTTACTATATATCTACCGATATAACCGAAATCATCATGGAAGGATTTTCTGATTTTCTGAATATATATATATATATATATATATATATATATATATATATATATATATATATATATATATATATATATATATATATATATATATATATATATATATATATATATTATATATATATATATATATATATATATATATATATATATATATATATATATATATATATATATATATATATATATATATATATATATATATATTATATATATATATATATATATATATAAATATATATATATATATATATATATATATACATGTATATATATATATATATACATATATATATATATATATATATATATATATATATATATATATAATATATATATATATAAATATATATATATATATATATATATATATATATAATATATATATATATATATATATATATATATATATATATATATATATACATATATATACATATAATATATATACATATATATATATATACATATATATATACATATATATATATATATATATATATATATATATATATATATATATATATATATATATATATATATATATATATATATATATATATATATATAAATTTAGTATTTTTCTGAAACTATTATTTTTCTTACCTTAATGACCCATTATAGATGTTTCCATTTCAGATCTTGTTTAAAAATTGCACCAAAATATTCTATACAAAAAGAACTTAAACATCATCACTCGTAGAAAATGTTAAAACAAATTCAAAAACACTATCCAAATATTGAATTTCTTTTTTATGCACTCTACGGAATTCTTTTGATTTGTTTATTTGTTTTCAGTAAAAAAATGACAATTTTTTCGTTTTATTTTAGAAAAGTTGTGTTCTCTAAAATAAAATAATGATAATAATATAATAAAGAATGTAATATAATAAAGAATAATGTAGTTGTGTATGGATTTTTAAAATTAAAAATCTCTAGAATTCTCGTGAAAAATCACATTTTATTTCAAAAATACGCCTTTATTAATACTTTTTGTATTCACTGCATAATTTAAAATATTACATGCCAGCCACATTTATTTCATTTAAAAATGAAATTGTAACCATGGCATTGTTTTTTGTATTCATATAATATAAATGAATACAGAAAAATTCCCATTTTATGCGTTAATCTCACTCATATTCTCTAGACAAAAGGTCAAGTCAATAAACTTAAAATCTTCAAAAAGTAAATTGAGTTGGTTTTAATATTATTATACATTTTTTTCGAGTTCAAAAATGTGCAATCTTTATAGCTTTCCTTAACATTTACGATGCGATATTGCACCATATATATTAAAATATCACTTTTTTATGCTTGAAATCTAATTTAATTTCATCATTCTAGTACATAAAATACAGCTTAAGGAATAAAAAATATCCTGAACTCATTTGTAGTTGTTAAAACTCAAGAGAGGCATTAAATTAATATAGATAGAAATAACATTTACTTGAATATAGCATTCTACTAAAATGGGTAAAAAAATTGGTAATCTAAGAAGAGGATGAAAATTAACATCTTGCATATTTAAATGTAGTGTTTTCTTAATCTGAAAACCGCGAATCTCTCTTGTATGCTCAACCTTATTAATTTTCAATTTATTTTGTAATTACTATCAGGAACATATTTTATCTTCAATGTTTCTCAGTGAAATACCATCGCTTTACCCACAGTGCCATCAATCTGTGGGTTAAACTCCATCAAGACAAAGCTAGAAGTTACACATCAAAATAAACTGTCAATTTCCTAAAAGAAATGGAACACAAAACCGGTAACAAGGCCATACGCTTCACAAATATCCCTACTAATTCTCATATGTATCACCTATAGATTCTTTTTTGTTTCTGGACATTTAAAAATCTCCAATATTCAAACGTCGTCCCACAACTCTTACAGGAAAGCTGTTTAGGAGAAATAAGATAGAAATACCACTTCTGACACGTCAAAACGCATTATTATCCTGAAAATTACTGTGTCGCAAAATAGTTCAGAATAAGCGTTATCAAATAGAACATTTCAAACACAAGAAATGTATGTAATTTAACTTTGTGACCACAATATGCATCGTCTAAAAAATGTATGACCAGTCTCTATACATACTTACCGAATTGATAGATTCTGTTATTACACTTCTAGTGTAAGCTTAATGACCCTAAGTTTAAAACTATTTTTACCCAATTGTTTGTTAGTGGTTGTTAGTATAGTTAGTCCTCCAGATCGAACAAAGTTCTGGAATGGATACAGACTTATTTTATAAACTGAACATTTACTATATATCTACCGATGTAACCGAAATCATCATGGAAGGATTTTCTGATTTTATGAATCTTAAGTTTAGTTTTCTTTTGAAACTATTATTTTTCTTACCTTAATGACCCATTATAAACCATTCCATTTAAGATTTATTTAAAATTGTACCAAAATATTCTATACAAAAAGAACTTAAACATCATCACTCGTAGAAAATGTTAAAAAAAAATTCAAAAACGCAATCCAAATATTGAATTTCTTTTTTATGCACTCTACGGAATTCTTTTGATTTGTTTACTTGTTTTCAGTAAAAAAATGACAATTTTTTTCTCTTTATTTTAGAGAAGTTTGTGTTCTCTAAAATAAAATAATGATAATAATATAATAAAGAATAATGTAGTTGTGTATGGATTTTGAAATTTAAAATCTCTAGAATTCTCGTGAAAAATCCACATTTTATTTCAAAAATACGCCTTTATTAAGACTTTTTGTATTCACTGCATAATTTAAAATATTACATGCCAGCCACATTTATTTAATTTAAAATGAAATTGTAACCATGGCATTGTTTTTGTATTCATATAATAGGGTAAGTGAATAAAGAAAAATTCCCGTTTTATACCTTACTTTAACGCATATTCTCTAGACAAAAGGTCAAGTCAATAAACTTAAAAGCTTCAAAAAGTAAATTGAGTTGGTGTTAATATTATTATACATTTTTTCTAGTTGAAAAATGTTCAACCTTTATAGCTTTCCTTAACATTTACGATGCGATATTGTACCGCATATATTAATATATCACTTTATGCTTGAGTTCTAATTTAATTTCAACATGCTAGTATTTAAAATACAGCTTAAGGAATGAAAAATATCCTGAACTCCTTTTGTTTCTTAAACTCTAGAGAGGCATTAAATTAATGTAGATAGAAATAACATTTACTTGAATATAGCATTCTACTAAACAGGATAAAAAAATTGGTAATCTAAAAAGAGGATGAAAATTAACCTCTTGCATATTTAAATGTAGTGTTTTCTTAATCTGAAAACAGCGAATCTTTCTTGTATGCTCAACCTTATTAATCTTGAATTTATTTTGCAAAATTAAGAACTGTTTTAATTCAAATAAAATTTAGGGATTTTGTTTTTATTCTCGTATAAAAAATAACACTGAATTCTCCCATTTTATTTATTCAATCCCTTTTACGATCATACAACTTATTTAAATGTTAAATGTATTTTTTATGGATTAAAGAGATTATTGTCATTATTTATTTTCTTTCTATGTATATGACTTTAACAGCCTATGGACTGTGAAATCTAATTTCGTTTTTAACAACTGTGCTCATGTATTTGATATTTTATTTAAACATTCATAATTAGCAACTCTCATTAGGAACAGCTAAAAATGTTTTGTAGAAAATTTATGTCTTCTCTTTGCTCTTTGAAATTTTGCTTTTGAAATTTTGCACTTTGGCATTTGTAGATGTTAATTAAAAGTAAAATATACTATATTTTTGAGTATCTGATATTAATTAAAACTTTATCATTGACTTTGTATGATTTTTGAGCCATTGAAATATATATATTTTCTATATCGGAAAGTGTATTATGACTTCAACACACCACAAAGACAAATTATTCGGGGAGGTCCTAGCGAAGGGGGAAACTTTTCTTTGCGAATCTAATAAATGAAACAAAGACATGAAGACGTAGCGTTATGGTAGAAATAAATTAAGAAAAATTAGTTGCTTTTATACAATTAAAAATTATAAAATGGCAGCTTCTGAACTGAAAGTCTAATCCCGAAAAATAAAAAAATAAGGTTTAATAATTTTGAAAGTGACTGAAATGGTAAAATAATTTCAGTGCAACCCACTTTAGATCACCGGAGGTCACAAATCTGTTAATATCAAATTAATTACACAGATAAATAAATTAGACAAATAAATTAGAAAAACAAATTATATTGCTGAAAAGTAGCGATAGTCATGCAACACCTATTTAAACAGAGAACTAAGGCATAATGACAGTGACTAAAGCGAAAAAGTTTTATTTCAGCCCACTTCAGACCACCGAAGGTCACAAATGTGACATGAAATTAATTAAATAATTTTGAAAACATTCTTTCTTCTGAAAAGTAGTGAAAGCAAAACATATAAGGCATTGCGATGGACAATAAAGAGGAAATAAAAGCACAAAACGATGAAGGTAAATCAAAATAAATCAAAATTTGGAAAGAAACATTTATAAGTAGAAATAAGCTTCTTCTCCACTTTGCAGGATGAATTAACCGTTTGTGTGCTGCTAAGAGCTATCACTCTTCTTATATATTCTGTGAGAAATGCGTGGAAGGGCGATCGTAGTGCTGTATGATACTAAAATTTTCCCATTAATTGACAGAAAAATAAGACTTAATCGTAAGTGTGAACATCAAAGTATAATACAACAGTGCGTTCACACCTCTATGCATTTTTGACGCAGCACAAGTTAAGTGGGATAGTACTTCATAGCAGTCAGACGGGTTCTACTAAGTTCTACTAAGTTCTACATCAGTTCTACTAAGAAGTGATGTAGGTCTTCTTAGATTTGTATACATGAATCAAGTATAGCTTAGCATAGTGGAATTATCAAAAACAAATCCTGACAAGTTTTTTAGTTTCTATACGGAATCGACTATTTTATGTATCTTTATGGAGAGTGGGATACGTACTTAACCAGTCATCATGTACACACATATGTGTAACATATTATTCTGAAGAACTTCAATTTGTTAATTACTCATGAATGCCTCCGTACTACACACAGCGGATTAGTACGCCATTACAGGTCTAATAAATGCTTTATATAATAATAGCATTGAATTTACAGAAAGGCAACTAGAACATATAAATAGATAAGTAAGTGTGCTTCTGGTAGCCTTAGATTCCCACACTCCTGATGCATCTGCGTCTCCAAATCAAAGAAAATACCTTCATACTTGTTTTCATTACAGCAAAGAATACCGTATTATTTAGCCAAATTGAAATCAGGTTATATTTTAAGACAGTATAACAGACTGAGGCACTTTTAATTATGATAACTTAAATTGGTCGTTTTTGCAACCACATGTGATAACTATTTAGGCAGTGTTGGAGGCTTTTAAAGACGCTTCGGTCCAACAATAAAACTTATTTATGTGAGTTTATTTATATGATTACAGTATCATCAGCATAAATCTGAACACTAGGGTTATTTAGCATAACGTTAAATTATAAATTAAATAATTTAGGGCTAATGAGACTGTTGTCAGATACAGTACTTTCATTACTATGACGGTTAGAGTTATAACCTCCGTACGGAGTATGTGTGGTGAAATAATATAAACAGTAGCATCATAGAGAAGATACGCAAGAATATTGTTTAAGATAACTTTGTAGATTAGGCCATTATGCCGGATTTTGTCAAAAGCCTTACTTGTGTCAGTAAATGTAACGTGTGAATCTTGACGTTTATATTTTACAATTTACAGTATCTCGACTACTCTCTACAGGTGATGCTGAGTCGAGTGTTTTTCGAGGAAGTCCATTTGCCCCGGCCACATCTCTTCATAGACAACATCGTCAAAACATTCGGGATAATATATTCAAAAACCTTTCAAAGCAATGGCAAAATAATACGGAACCTATAACACGTAGGGTTTTTTACAGTCAAACCCTGGCTTGTGAATCTGAACTACAAGAACCGTTTTCCAGCAATCAGGAAATATTTTCACTCTAGAAGGCTATTGATAGCATAATTAAAGATTATATGGAAAAGTTATTTAATAGGAAGGTATTTAAACATATTGCTATGAAGATTATCATTACCAAGGGACTATTCAAGCTTAATGAAGAAGTTAAATAGTTTCTAAAACGTATTAATATGCGATGTACTAAACAGAATGGCTATATCATTATCAGCTATCTTAACAAGAGCTCGAGTTGATACGACATCCTGGTGTAGATAAGAGTTGTACTCATCCCAATTAATAAAAGTCTCTTAGCATTATTAATGTTATGCGTCCTGAGAGCAAACCTTATAAAAAGCGGGGGGTGATAAGAGAAAATATCATTGATAAATCTACAATAGAAGAGAAAATAATTGTTGCAAGTGATCGTGATCATAAGTTGACTGAATAATATTGATCTCCTTAATAAGCAGAAGGGGGGGGAGGGCTAAACATTAAACTGTAATCCACCCAGTAACTAAGCGAAACCCCTCTTAAAGAGTATTTTCTACAGCCCCTTGTCTGGTAGACTTGCAAGTCATATTCAGATAGAAAATATTATTTAAGATCTTTGTTTAAGACTATGCAGACTTAAGGCAGTATAAATGGTTACTAATTACAGATCCTTAAAGAGATATATATCCTTCTCGTAAAAGGAAATATAACTATGTATTATAGAGACAGGAAATCGTAACATTCCAAGAATATTTTATATAAAATGTTACATGCTTTAAGTTACCTGTTATCACACTAGAAAGAGCAGTTAGACATTTGGAATTTCTTTGTGTAGACTGCGTGTCAGTGAACTAAAAGATGTCAAAATATAATAAGAAAATGGGAAATCAACATTCTTAGACCATAAAATACCCTTCAATGTACCAATGGGGAAGGAATACAAGATTGTATTTGCGAATCACAAAAAGAGATGTGAGAGAAATTTATCTTGTGATGAATCGTTCAAGAGTGCTTCAGACAGAACATATACATGGTGCTTCAAAAATGACCGGTATATTTGAAAAATCAATAAAAACTAAACCGGCACCGATAAAATACACCGTTTATTGCTATATGCCTTGGACAACAGTAAATATTCAGGCAGACAAACTTTCAAAATCAGTTACAATATTTCAGAACAGATGGCGTTGCACACTGAAATTATCTACTATATTTTCCCCATATCCACTATGCGCAGCAATAATACGGCGTAGTCTCAGAGCGAAATTATCAGAAATCCTTGTAAACTTCTCAGGCCAGGAAATCATATGTTCTAAGGAATCTATGAACAGCTACGCTTACAGCAGAAATTCGCGAACTGCTTTTTCTTCTGACCGACTGCTTTTTCTTCTATGTATTTTAAATCGCCTGCAGCACCATCTGTTGTTGAAAATTGTAACTATTTTCGAAAGTTTGTCTGCCTGAACATTTACTGTTGTCAGTTTATTTTTTATTGATTTTTCAAGTATACCGGTCGTTTTGGAAACACCCTGTATATTTCGGCCATTAATTTCTGTTCTTATATTTGGAATAGCCATTGTGAAGGCCTCAAGAATTCTTCCCTTAAAATATGTTTATTCAAACTTGAGTAGGTAATCAAGAACAGAGAGTTAAACGCTGT
>CM063509.1:101414778-101417278 GCA_032207245.1 Pardosa pseudoannulata
TGGATAAACTCCATCCTGATACAAATAAGAGTTGTTTCATTCAAAATTATAAAACAGTTTTAGCATTATACTTCTATATATTCCGAGAGAAAACCCAATACATAGCGGGAGATGATCAGAGGAAATAATATTGATAATTCTGCAATAGCAGAGAAAATAATTGTTGCAAGTGATGGTGGTCATAAGTTGACTGAATAATATTGACCTCCATCGCAAGCAGAATAGGGAAAGGCAATAAAATTAAATAGTAATCCACCCAGTATGTAAGCTGAACTCCTCTTAAAGAGTAGTTTCTATAGCCCCGTGTCTGGTAAGAACTATAAAATCCCCTGCAAGAATAATTCGAGAAATATAGAAAGCATTATTTAAGATCTTTGTTTCGCAAACTATGCGTAGACTTAAGGCAGTATAAATAGGAGGTTACTTAATTCACGGATTCCTTAAAGAGATATTTTCAAAAATATCCTTCTCGCAAAAGGAAATATCTAACTATGCCTATTATAGAGACAGGAAATCGTAACATTCCAATTGGAATATGTTATATAAACGGCAGTGTTACCACCATGCTTTACGTTACCTGTTATCACACTAGAAAGAGCAGTTAGACTCATTTGGAGGATTTCTTTGTGTAGACTGCGTGTCAGTGAACTAAAAGTTGTCAAAATTATAATAAGAAAATGGGTAAATCAACATTCTTAGACCATAAACCATTACCCTTCCATGTAACAATTGTGAAGGAATAGTAGATTATATTTGCGAATCACAAAAAGAGAGGAGAAAGAAATTTTTCCTGTGATGAGTCGTTCAAGAGTGTTTCAGACAGAACACATACATGGTGCTTCAAAAATGACCAGTATATTTGAAAAATCGATAAAAACTAAACCGGCACCGATAAAATACACCGTTTATTGCAATATGCATTGGACAACATTAAATATTCAGGCAGACAAACTTTCAAAATCAGTTACAATATTTCAGAACAGATGGCGCTGCACACTGAAATTATCTACTATATTTTCTGCATATCCACAATGCGTAGCAATAATATGGCTTAGTCTCAGAACGGAATTATCAGAAACCCTTGTATACTTCTCAGGCCAGGCAATCATCTGTTCTAAGGAATCTGTGAACAGCTACTCTTACAGCAGAAATTCGCGAACTGCTTTTTCTTCTGACAGACTGCTTTTTCTTCTATATGTTTTAAATCGCCTGCAGCACCATCTGTTTTTGAAAATTGTAACTATTTTCGAAGGTTTGTCTGCCTGAACATTTACTGTTGTCCCAAGCATATTGCAACAAACTGTGTATTTATTTCACTGCCAGATTAGTTTTCATTGATTTTTCAAGTATACCGGTCATTTTGGAAACACCCTGTATATTTCGGCCATTAATTTCTGTTCTTATTTTTGGAATAGCCATTGTGAAGGCCTCAAGAATTCTTCCCTTAATTTAATAAGGGGTTTAATATGTTTATTCAAACTTGAGTAGGTAATCAAGAACAGAGAGTTAAACGCTGTTCTTAACAGGTACTTTAGGGGTTTAATTTTTGCAATTAGAAAAAAATATGGTATTCTAAATGAACTTTTGATATGTAACCAAAATATTTCATTATAAATATATTTTAAAAAAAACTCTATTTTATTAAATAAATTTACCCTTGCTGCAATGATTAAAATCTTACGTTTTAGTTATCATTTCAAATATTTGCAAAATATTTGAGTGAAATAAAATAAGCCTAAAACAATTAGCATATCTTTTATAATCTGCGTCCATTTTTTAATCTTAAATTCTCTCTATACATACGTTTTCTATAGATTTCATTAACATTTACGATACAAATTCTAATTTAATTTTGTGATGCTAATATTAACTTACACTTCTGGGAAATAAAAATACAGTAATCTACTTGAGTCTTAATTTTTCATCTCCAAATAGGAATCTCATTAATGCATATATAAATAACATTTATTTATATATTGCGTAACATTTTGGTAAAAATGATAAAAGCATGGTGTTCATAAGATTTAAAATCCAGCAAACATTACGTGAATTAAAATTGACCTCTTGCATATTTAAAATGCCGTACATTCGTATTTCAAGAACAGGGAATTTCCTTTTTATGTTAAACCTTTTTAATCCAGGATTTGTTTTCAAAATTAGAATGTGTTTCTTAGAAAAGGAATTTAGCTTTTGTTCTTATTTCCGTTTACGATGATTTGACCTTAAACTTTATGCTACCAAATCTCTTTGTAAATATTGATGAAAAATGCATTTTATTTTTTAAATGCAAATGTTGTGGGATGGATTTAAGAGAAGCATTGTTACAATCTGTAATATTCTACTATTTACGACTAAAAGCTTCATTGGAATTATAAGAAATCTAAATTATTTTAAACTCTTCACTTAAAATTGAATCTATTAATAGTAGTGGATATATATGCATATATATATATATATATATATATATATATATATATATATATATATATATATATAATAT
>CM063509.1:101424778-101427278 GCA_032207245.1 Pardosa pseudoannulata
TTACAAAGGAATAACTATACTGTAAATTCAAACACTTTTTTGTGTCTATGTCCTATTAACAGGGGTTATTTTAAAGAGATATACATATATACATATTACAGACATATGCATATATACATATATCTTACAGAGATATACATATATAACTAGCCTTTTTGTGTCTATCTCTGATTAACAGGAATAATATTACAGAAATATACTTAGACTATAAATTCAAACAACTTTTTTATATCTATCTCTGATTAATAGGGGGATATTACAAAGATATACCTAATCTGTAAATTCAAACACTTTTTTGTGTCTATCTCTGATTACATAGGCAATATTACACAGATATACCGTGTAAATTCAAAAGTTTTTTTTTGAGTCTATCTCTGATTAACAGGGGCCATATTGCAGTGATATGCCTATACTGTAAATTCAAACGCTTTTTTGTGTGTATTTGTGTGGGGGGATATTACAAAGATATACATAGACTGTAAATTCAAGCTCATTTTTTATGTCTATCTCTGATTAAAGAGTTAATATTACAGAGATATGCCTAGACTAAATTCAAAAGATTTATTTTGCGTCTTTGATTAACAGGTGTCATATTGTAGTGATATACCTACAATGTAAAATCAAACATGTTTTTGTGTTCTAGCTTTTATTTACAGGGATATACCGAAATATTCCTTGTTTGCTGATTTTATTCCATTGAGCCTTAAACTGAGACTTAAACTACCGTTTGAATTGCGTAAATATTTTGCTAGTTGCATTTTGCATATAAACCTTGGCATGGGACTACTTTGAAAAGAGCACACCTGGAATTGTGCATAAGTATTTTGAGATGGCATGGTATATTATTCATAGCCAATCTTGAAAAGGAAAAACCATTAACAAAGACGATTACATAGCATTATTGGAACGTTTGAAGAAAGAAATCGTGGAAAAACGGCCCCATTTGAAGAAGAAGAAAATGTTGTTTCATCAAGGCAATGCACCATGTAACAAGTCAGTGAAAACGATGGCAAAGTTATAGGAATTAAACTTCAAAATGCTTCCGCATGCACCGTATTCTCTAGATCTGGCCTTCAGAGACTTTTCCTGTTCTCAGACATCAAGAGATTAATCGCTGGAAAAAAATTAGCGCCGATGAAGAAGTAAATGCCGAAACTGAGGCCGATTTCGAGGCTAAAGGCAATTCGTACTATAAAAATGGTATCGAAAAATTGTTTGACCACTATAATCAAGCTATCGTTCTTGAAGGCAACTAAATTGAATAATAAAATCAAATTTAATCCAAAAATATTTCTTTCTATGTTAGCCTACGAATTTTTCAGCCTAACTGTTATGTTAGGCTGTGGATTTGCACTAAGAAAAATTATCACGTTCTTTAAGAATTAACTGTTTTTAAGAATTTACTTACAATTGGTGCAAATGTTTATATATGATTCCTGAAAGATTATAAATGTGACGATTTTCACTGAAAAATATTTTGAAATGAAATCTATTCAAATATTTCTCAAGATTTGAGGCTTTACTTTCTAGTGGTAGTATAGTATATTTAAATAATAAATTCCCTACAGCGTTTAAGTAAAAATGAGTTGCAATCCTAGAGAAATTTCATAACTCATGCGAAACATATGCCTTCATACAAATTTCCAGGCATTGCTACAAACCTCTAAATTTTTCCACCAGTCATAAAATAAATGTAGGCCGAACTATTTTGTGTCTGGAAAAAAATATACATCAATATCCCTCTCTTCCTATATGTATGTATACGTATATATCCAAAAGGTTGATTTCCTGCTTTTCATTGGAATTTCAAGAAATGCGAAGCAAACAATTATACTTAAATCGTATGTACAGGTTAAAATATTGATAAACAAGAGAAATGGAAACTAACTTTTTAATATCTTCATCAAATATTAGATGAAAATAAGATAATTATCATAGTTATGCATGTACTGTAGAATAAGTGAAAGAATGCTGAAAATTAATAACAGAAATTTATTTTTTGAATGCTCTGCAAACAAGTTTAATGGTTTTTCAAAATACATTTTATAAAATCAATATACGTTTCCAAATCTAAGTGTATGATTAGAAATATGAAAATTTATACACATATAAATAAATAAACAAACAAATAAATAAATAAATAAATAAATATATGTATATATATATATATATAGGAATATATTATATATTCTATATATATATATATAGAATATATATATATATATATATATATATATATATTATATATATATATATATATATGTATATATATATATGTATATAATATATATATATATATATATATATATATATATAATATATATATATATATATATATATATATATATATATATATATATATATATATATATATATATATATATATATATATATATGCATATATATACATATACATATGTGTAACATATATAGAGGGTAACATATAGAGTGAATGAGTAAACACAAACGAAAATCATCTTCGAAATAATCTCTGTCTAAA
>CM063509.1:101432278-101447278 GCA_032207245.1 Pardosa pseudoannulata
TTCCCAAAGATTCTATGAATTTATCTACAAATCTTTATTTTCTTATCCTGAGCACTGACAGAATAATATTGATTTTTATATCCATTTTATAAGATTCCAAAACGAAGAGGAGTCATTTTTAGATGACAGTCATTTCGGAAAGTCATTGTGAATAAACGTGACAGCCGAAAGAAAGACGTTTATTTGGAAATGACTGTTTGAAATGCAAAACATGCAGAATATATTTTGCAACAGAGATGTTTATACGACCACTTTTAAGAATATCAGTACTTTGTGTTTAATGTTTTATGAGGGTTTTAACTTGTTTCATTTTATAAAAATAAATAAAATAATAAAGTAGAGCAGGGTTTCTTTAAACTTTTGGTCGTTCATTAATTTCTTTTTTATTCATTAATTGATTAACTTATTTTTAATCAAAAGGACAATAATTTATCGGAATTTTTAACACTAGAGTTACGGTTGTGATCATATACCTTTTTTGTACAGGTTTTATCATACAAGAAAAATGTAATTTTTTGGAAAGAAAATAGTTCAAATTAGTTTAAATAAATGTTTATCATCAATAAATTAGGAAAAAAATTTTCCGTATTAAATCTTTTTTGAAACACATTTTTAAAAACATTTCTATAACATTTAGCAACAATTAGCTTCACATTGGATTTTTTGCATGTTGAACTTGACATTCTTCCGTGCGTCAGTACATTTTTTGTCATTCGAATAAGTTCTCGTTTCTCTTATTTAATTTACTTTTTACTATATATACTTTTTCTTTATATTTCACAAATTAGTGATTACTATTTTATTTATTTTTATATTTCTATGAGTCAATTGGCTTCAACAACCGTGAAAATATAACCCCATTTGTTGTGAAATGAATTCTAAGAGGAATGAAAGTTTTACCATACTTTTATTACTTAACTAAAAAACGTATGTGGTTTGAATATTGATAAAAAATATAAATTTATAATATATTTATCAAAAACAATAATTATATGATATAGATAGATATTAGTATATAAAAAAAAAATATATGTATATATTTAATATATATATATTATATATAAATATATAATAAATTTATATATATATTTGTTAAGTTAAAATAAGATTATAACTATATATATATATGTAGTATACATATATTTATATATGTATAAATATATATTATATATATAGTAACTATTTTTATATATATATAATAAAATAATATAAAAATATATATATATAGTTTTATATAAATATATATATATTATTTGAAAATATTTTATATGATTTATAGAAATATGTATTTATATTATTTATGTATATTATATAAAATAATTATATCAATAAAATTTTATAAATATATTTATTATATCATTATCTATATATATATATATTTAGCAATTATATATCTTTTATTATATTATATATGTTTATATTATATGTTTTTGAGTGTATTAATTTATATATGTATACATATATATGTATATATAGTTTGTTATATATATGTATATTATTGATATGCATATTGTATATTATTATGTAATCTATATAAATATAATATATGTTATATTATTTATATTTGTATTTATAATATGTTATATAGATATTTTTTTATATAAATATATTATATTAGGATATATATTAAATTAATATTAATATTTTTATTTAATGATATTTATATAACACATTTTTAATATGTGTATAAGCTTGGGTTGATTACCAGTAGTTTAAAAACATTAACTATACATTTATGTATATATAATAAAACGATTTACTATATTCGCTGAAATTTTCATTGAATTATCTTTCTATGAATTATTTTTGTTCTATCATTCAGAGTTTGTGAGACTTTTGGAATATGTGGAATAATTCTTGTAAAATTATTATAAGACTAGCGATATGTCAGGCTGGGATGAAAATTATTAATTTTTCCAGAATTCTAAAGTACTCAAGATATAAAAAAACAGCGTTTTTTTGTAAATTATCTAAGCTCAATAATTGTTCATCTTTACTCCCAAAGTCTCGTATACTGTGAATGCAGTGTAGTGCTATTTCATTTAGTCAAACCGTGGGGTTATGTATAAAAAATCCCACACACGAAGCAAATGCTTAATTTCAAGAATATAAATTAGAATTAGATATTTATTATAAATAGACTTTTATTTATGAAAAGAATTTGTTGTTAATATCGGTGATAATTTTCATGCAACGAAAAAATAATCGATGATTAAATTTAAATGTATCACTATGTACCTAATTTTATTATTTAAGCCTAAATTAAAAGAAAACTCATTTACGTAATATCTATTCAGTGTTAAATGTATGAAACAGACAGTTATTAAATACTTTAAAAATACTGTATGTTAAAATGAATTAAGGGTTGCTCATAATGCTAGAAAAAATGTATTTTTATATTTATGCTAAACTTAATTGCCTCTTAATGGGAAAAATTTTATAGAATGCATCACTCGAAAAACTTGGATTTTGCATTTTAAGACACTTCGAACCATAATCTTTGCAAACTAAATTATGACACTATCCAACTGGTCCTATAAAATTCAAGTACAGACAATATATTTACATTTATTTTATATAATAAAATATTAAATATCATAGGACATCTTTTCTATGTATCGAGAAAAATTTTCGATTTTGGATCTATAAATAGAATACATATAGTAAATCAAAACTTTAAAAACAAAAGTAGTATGTATCTCAGTTTATATAAATACTTTTATAACTAATTATTGGTATGGGGTAATAAAAACTTCAGTTTTAACACTTTGACTGCCAAGCCAAAATTGCAAATGTTCACAACGGGGCCAAACTTTTTTTTGTGTAATTTGTATTTTTTCAACATAAAACTATATATAAAAACAATATTTCAAAACAAACAATATTTTAAAACAAACTCTCTCTATTTATATATATTCCCTTTTTTGTTGCATGTTCCAAATATTTAATTTTTCATAAAACTTAGCTCATAAAATCGTCACATATACCAATTTGCGCAAACCACGTATACCTAACACATCGTAGGGAGCCCAACAATCAAACTCCAATACGATTTTCATGTAACTGATAACATCTTTGATAGCCATGGCCTGAAGTGTTAAAACACCATGGCTATCATATCGGATAGCCAGTGTCTCAACGGAAATATCACTGGATATCACATATGATAGTCATGGCAGTCAAGTGTTAATAAGAAAACATTTGATTTTTCGTATTGGATTTCAATTTAACAAAATTTTGAAGTTAGACTAAATGTCTTCAGGACTCCCAAACTTTCCCTTTTGACAAAAAAAAAACATAACATACAGAATATGAAAATTGATTGCTTCCGATTTACAATAGTCTCATGAAAGACTAAACCTCATAGTAATATTAGATAAGAAATTTAGTAATTTTACAGATACATAACTTATTAACAAATACCATAGGGTACTATGATATATTTCAGTATAATTTGAATTTTACATTATTAATTTCAGTATTATACATATCCACATAACATTTAAGAGTAGTCAATTCATAAAATTATGGGCTTGTTAATTGTAGTAAATCGTACAACAAAATTCGATAATTTTAATAATATCAAAGTCATCTCTCTCTCTCTTTATATATATATATATATATATATATATAAGAATATATATATATTATATATATATATATATTTTATATTTATATATATATATAATATGTATATATATATATAATATATATATATATATATATATATAATATAGCATATAGTTATTATGTATATATTTTATATAATATTATATATTTGTATATATATATATATATATATTGTTCTATATATATTATATATGTATATTATATATTTATATATAATATATATATATACATATATAATATTAAATATATATATATATACATATTTACATATATATATATTTACATATATATATTTATATATATATATATATATATGTATATATATATATATACTATATATATATATAAGAAACATATATGTATATATATATATATATTATATTTATGTTAAATATTTATATATATATATATATATATATATAATATTTATATAGATATATAGTATATATATTATATGTTTATATATATCTTATATATATACATATATAATAACATATAATATTTTACATATACTTAAATATATATATATATATATATATTATGATATATATATATTATATATATATATTTCTTATATATATATATATATATATATATATATATATATATATATATATATATATATATATATATATATGGTTTATATGTATGTACATTTTATATAACAAAATTATATTTATTATATACATATATATATTTTATATATTTATGTATTTTGTGTGTATATTTATTAACATATATACATATATATATACATATGTATATATATTTGTATGTATTATTTATATATTATATATAAATATATTATATATATATATATATATATATAATATTTCTTATATATATATATATATATATATATATATATATATTATATTACATATATATATTTCATAAGTATACATACTATATATATACATATTTATATATACACTATAATGTATTTATTTATTTATATAATATATTTATATGTATAATATGTATATATATTTAGATATATATATATGTATAAATATGTATTTATATGTTTATTTATATATTTATATAGTATATTTACTTTATATGTATATATATATATATATTTATTTATATATATATTTATAAATATATATATATATTATATATTTATATATATATTTATATATATTATATATATATATATAATATTTTTTTTTTTATATTTATATATTATTATATATATATATATATATATATATAATAAATTAATATATTATATTTATATCAATATATATGTATAGTATATATTTATATATATATGTTTATATTTATTATATATATAATATTTATATCAAAAATCTATTTATAATATAAAATATTATTATATAAATATATATATATATATATATATTTATTTATTTATTTATTATTTTATTTATTTATATAAAATGTCCGAAAATGTGCATATAGACTATCCTTAATATAAACAATTCCATCAAAATAATGTAAGAAAAATGACCTATCATCAGAAATTGATTATACATTATCATTCGTAAAATAATCCCTGAATGACAATGGAAATAAATATGTAAAAATAATGACAGATTATCTATGTAATTCGGAAACTACAAAACATAAAATGAAATCATCTTTTTTCTTAAAATGCTTCACTTATATAACAAGTGTCAACCAAACATATACACATATAACTCATAGGCGTAACTTGGCAATTTCAACTGGGGGGGCAACAGTTTTCAATAATGAATATTCGTTAATCCTTAAACGTAATTTATTAACCTTTTTTTAACTAGGGTCTGGTGGGGAAAATGGGTATTTTCTATAATTTACTTAAGAGACATATCATAACTTTTAACAATTATAGTTTTTCTTTCAAATATATTTTTAGACATTTGTTGGCAACATTTATTTTCCTTAAGAAGTTTTATATTTTGCTTCTGTCAACATAGGTTGCCTTGTTTGCAAGTCAGGAATAAATTCTTCTTTACTAAGGTCTTAAAAACTTTCAAAAAAGCAATATTTTTTTTTCGTCAATATTTTTTCAATAATCAACTGCAAGGGTTTCTGAACAGTTTTTCAAGAACAGGCAAGAAATATTTTAAATATTTTATGTTTAATGGTTATTTTGTATGATAGTTGAAAATGGGTACTGGTTAGTATTTACAATTTATTATAAATTTCTTAATTTTTAAATGTAATGATTTAAACCAGCCCTCCAATTTTAGTGTAAATAATATTACATAGTATTTTTTAAAAATTTATTTGCTGTGGTATAGAGTAAATTAATGCAATAATAGTGAAATTGAGCTACTAAGCCTAAAATACATGTGTTTACATGGCTGTTTTGTACATCTGCAACTGGAAATTTTCTTCCACCTTTCACTGTGTACAAAATCTAAATTTATATGAAACTTGGACCAAGGGTGGACCACCTGGTGCATTATCTGACTGCACAGAGTCAGGGTGGATGCATGATACAATGTTTGCATCTTGGATGTGACAATTTTTCTAACAAGTGGAGCACCTGGAAAAACCCATTCTTTTGATATTCGATGGTCACTTGACATATGAGACAGTATAACAAGCGATAGACAATAGAATCACCATACACTGACTCCCATCAAATCAAGCCATGCCCTACAACCTTTGGATGTCGAAGTATTTGTCTCCACAACGTGTGCCTGGAGAAAAATCTTGAAGATGTGGTACACGGAGATCTGTCTTCAAAATGTGTCCAAAGCGACATTCCCTAATCTGCTGAAAGAGTTATCTGACACTATGAAGGAAAAAGGGTGTTAAACACGAAACAGTGTTAACTGAAAAAGATGGAGCAATAACTGTAAACAGTGTTGCATAGACTTCAACAACAGCTACCGTGGAAGCTCTTTCTTCTCCATATAAGAATTTAAAAAAGTACCATCCTTACAACAGTTTCACCACTGCAGTTGTAAGGGAAAAAAACCTTAGAAAATGACAGACGTAAAAGAAAGCGGGTACAAACTAAGGCCGGAGAAGTGATGACTGTTTCTGATGTAGCAGAACGTAGCTCAACTTAATAACCTTGGACATTTACAGTTTTTCATATAAATTATAATTATATCACATACAAATGTGTTTGTAGCTAAATGTAATTAAATTTTGCATAATTAATAGCATGTTTAATCAATATCCATTTTATCCCACCTCTAGGGTAAAATGGTTCTAAAAAATGAAGTAAAAATTATAAATTTGCAATTTAAGAAAATGTACAAAACTAGTTAAACAATAATGGTAATGAACCCATTGCATGAATACATGCAAAAAAATTGCTTGTTTATAGTTTAAGTGAAAAAAAGTGCGGAAGGGGAAATCACGCTTTATTTACCCATTTTACCCCTCCAGACCATATTATTTTTATTATTGTTTTATAATGGAAAAATCTTAAGGAACCTGTAAAATCGATGCAAAACACAAAACATGATAGTTCCTTTCGTTTATTCTTCCGAAAATTGTTCTCTCTCATCAAGCTTGCAAATATATCTGTCGAGATCGAAGGGAGGTCAGATTAAGCGGTAAATACCTCATAAATAAACTAAGTAAAAATAAAATTCAGCTAAGTAAAATTAAATTCAGCTACATTTTTCCAATTAAAACACAAATTGATTTTATCAAATGATATAGACATAATTTATTTTCTTGAATGCATAATTCTACCTATCTATCTCAAATAATTTGTCTTCTTTACCTTCTTGATCTTTCTCCTCTTCAATCAAATACATTATTTAAGACAACAAATCAAAATTTAAGTTTCGTTTTACTTTTCAAATGAGTTTAAATATCAGTGTGACCATCAATGAAACACTAATTTTAAGATTTCAGTATATTATGCAGTTCTTACATATTATAAAACTAATAATTAGGTTTATTCGAAATTATAACATGGATTGAACTTTAGAATTTCAGCGTACATTTGGGATTTGGCTTGGTTTAATTGTGGAACCATCTACTGTTTTGCTCACGTGGGCAAATAAGACCGGGACCTACTGCTTCAAGCCGATTCCGAATGGTTACGAACATTCATGTCATCAGCGGGATTCGAACTCACGAACTCCGGTACCGAAAAGCAGAGCTCTCCATTTGGCCATCGTTCGTCTATATGTTTGGGAACACTTTGGGATTTATCGTATTTAATATACCAAAGCTCATTCGAATGATAATAATTGATCTAAAAAAATGACATAAATCATTGTCGAATAATTTTTCTTTGGGAGAGATGATAATTTTTGATTTACACCTTTATTATAATTTGAGATTTGTGTATGATCAAACCAAAAATGATTTTAATCGGATCTAATGATGCTCTTTCGAATGACACTTAAAATTGATCAAAAATTCCAACATTTACGATGGAATTTTGATTTACAGCTTTTTATTTAAAATTTTTTGTTAATTAAAACCCCAAAAATGGTTTATAAACATTAATGACATTGATTCGAATTTATTCAGTTTTTAATAAGACATTTAAAAAATATTAATTTAATTCTTTACAGTTTTTAATTTTTTTTTTATCATCGATAATTTTTTTTTTATCTAATCGAATACTGAATATTTTGTAATCACCTGATCAAAGTAATCAAAATGATTGACGTATTTAAATGCTAGTTTTCGTCATGAAGGGAGCTAACTTTATCAGATTATTTTCAGTGACATTTAAACTTTGAATTGGAGCATTTAAATATTTTAAATATTATTTATAAACGATTTTTTTATACACATCGGATTTTAAATTTAAAAAATCTGTGATTAATTTACTAATACTTAAATTTATACGTATACAAAATTTCATAACTCAGAGTTGATACTAAAATAAAAATTTTCGTAATATCCACCATAATGATACAATTTTAATGAAATCTGCTTAGGATAATATAAAAATATATAAAGAATTATCAATAAAAAATAGGTATACAAAAATGTTATATATACCATGAAAATGCTTTTAGTTAAATTAAATTAAAATGCTAAAACTATAAAAGTTTTAACTGCATTTTAGTATTTTGAAGATTAAACTGCACATGACATTTTGCACTAAAATTTTATTTTTTTATAAATAAAAAACAAAACTTAATTATAAATGTATATTTTGAAAATTTTTTGTTAACCAAATATTATAATATTATCATTCAGAAACTACTGTCTATTTCAATATGCTCAAACTTTTTTCACTAAACAAAATCATTTCTATCATCAACTTTCAAATTTTTATATACCTATTTAAATATGTCTCCTTAATATTAATCCAACGATAAGAATTTTGTTAATCGAAATTTTTAATAAATATTATCGAAAAACTACAGACTATTTCAATATATAGATATTTCTTTCTTTCACTGATGAAAATCATTTTTAGTACAAAAACTACACAAGTTGATGATTAATTATGCGATTAAATAAAATACAGATTAAATAATACAAAGAATGGAATCTTAATCAAACAAAATACATCACTTTTTGGCATGAAAATTTAAGAAACCCATAAATTTTTAAAGGTTTTTTTTATGGGACCTAGTTTAAAATTAAAGATTTCAAGAGCCCAATTTTTAAGGATCTCGCTATTTGAAGTAGTTTTTAAAAACATTTGATGAACGTTCAAATCCTCTTTTTGTTCTCCCAAAAGATATAATACTTATATTCGCATATAGATACACAAACATTAAAGCTAAACATGAAAACTAAAAAATATATATATTAAAAAATACTAACCAATTTGCTTGATGTTTGCCATTTTAGTGCTTTAATCCAACATATCTAATCATATCACACGTATTTAATTTGAAAATCTGTTGAAGGCTGCCATTATCTTTTTTTAAAGCGAAATTACTCTATCACCTAAACGAATGATAGGTTAGTTGGACCTAGTCCTCTTGTTAAGTCTGCTACTTAAAATTTTATTGTATAAATCTTGCGTTAGACCGATAATGAAGTACAGCTGTAAGGTAGGGTGGAATATTTGTATGAATCCTCTACAATTAAGATTTAAATCATGCCTTTTCTGATTAACATCACATTTATTTAATGGATTTAATGAACTATCCCAATTTTATAAACGATTCCAAGAATAGTAGAGCCTTAAGTTAACGGAACTTAAACATACCAGATGTGCAATTCCCTCTTCAAGGAGAAAAAGATCGATTTAAGACAAGATTTTTTTAGTAAATGGCTGTTTAATCAGTGTTGCTCCTAATGACTGAATCTCATGCACACCCCATATTGTGTCCATTTATCTCCCTATCCAGTCTTTCTGGACATTTTCATCCCCCGTAGTGTTTAGTTTTTGTTTGTTTATGTTATGTCGCCAACACACACACACATTCTAGAACCTACGTAGACCCTTCAATTGCACATCAATGTCAAAATGAATGCCAAAGATTACGAAAAAATAGCACCCCTCGAATTTTGACTACACGGGGTGGAGAAAGCTTGCGGACCCGCAGGACATTTGTGCCCGAGCGGTCTTCAAAGAAAACTGTTGTCTATAGCAAAGCAGAGAGCACAAATGGTCCATTTCTTTCCACGAAATGGTCTTTTAGAATTTCGGCAGAGGATTGTGGTAATTTCCTTTGATTACGGCTTTGAAAAAGCAAATCTGTTGGTTTCTTGTTGATTCCTTTTTCGGTGGCATGTGTTTATTCCTGAAAAAAGGTCTTGAAAAAGTCGAGAAGCATACAGTTATTCAAATACTCATACTTGCTTTAATGAATTTAAAAAACCCAAAACATTCGGAGGGACAAAACTACAAGTTTGAATAACTATACGCTTTAAATATGTCCCAGGAAAGAAATATAACTGTAATTAGAATAAGTCTTAAGCACACTAATAAGAACAGAATAACTTCAACATTCATTAAAATGTCGAATAAAAAATTTCATATATGAATAAAATCCTAAAAATCTGGAGGGGCAAAACTACAAGTTCGAATACCTATACGCTTTAAATATGTCCCAGGAAAGAAAGGTAACTGTAATTAGAATAAGTCTTAAGCACACAAATAAAAACAGAATAACTTCAACATTCATTAAAATGTCGAATAAAAAATTTCATATATGAATAAAATCCTAAAAATCTGGAGGGGCAAAACTACAAGTTCGAATACCTATACGCTTTAAAAATGTCCCAGGAAAGAAAGGTAACTGTAATTAGAATAAGTCTTAAGCACACAAATAAAAACAGAATAACTTCAACATTCATTAAAATGTCGAATAAAAAATTTCATATATGAATAAAATCCTAAAAATCTGGAGGGGCAAAAATATAAGTTTGCCCGTCCAATAAAAATTCTGGGGGGGGGGGCAATTGACCCCCCCCTTGCCCTACACTAAATTACGCCCATGCATATAACATTACCAGAGATGAATTACGAAGAGAAATCTTATCTGATAGAATAGTAAGTGTTCAATTACATAGAACTTAGCATAAAATGTGTGTATGTAGGACTGAATGTATAATATTTACTAGAATGTAGTTATAAGATATGAACATTCACCAAAATATTTAATAAAATTATATTCATAAACTAAGTAACCAATCGATACGATACATATATTTAAAAAATATTTCCCTGAACTAGTCGTCTGTGGTTTGGAGATAATATTCCCAACAATATGTTCTACATTCAGGTATAGCAATATGTATACACCGAAGATTAATTACTGCGTGATAAATTATCCGAACAAGATAATTGATTGTTTAGAAATTTAAACTATACCGCCCCTCATAATGAGGCGGGTTTACTGTTGATTCTCAAGGGAGTTGTAGCAGGTTCCAACATAAACATACCTGATAAATGTGAACTATTAAAATCTATCCTTCCTACATTAACCTAAACTAATTTAATGGTGGGACTGATAGTAATCTGATATTAGTATGACTATTACATTTAACCTAGATTTAATAATTATAAAGTGATTTCGGAAATGATTTATATATATATATATATACACACACACACACACATATATATATATATACATACATATATATATATATATATATATATATATATATATATATATATATATATATATATATATATATATATATACATATATATACATATATATATACATATATATATACATATATATGTATATATACACATATATATACATACATATATATAAATATATGTATATATATATATATATATATATATATATATATATATATATATATATATATATAAGATTATATATATATATATATATGTAATATTAAAATCCTTATTTACGTATTTTAATACTAATTTCATAAATTTTGTTCATAAAGTGAGTTCGGGGTTTGAGCGATAATTCTGTTTTTTTCCCTCCAGACACTCTATAGACTTAAGTCAGCCTCTGTGTCTGTACTAATTTTGGCCAATAGTTAGAGCGTTCTCTTTAAACATGGGTATTTTGTATCACGTGATCAATTGTGCTTAGGGATTATTCGTAGTCTTTTTACCTTAGGAATCCCAACTTTAAAAGTGTATGTGCGGGATCACATTGTCTATGTGCATGAAGTTGTAAATGTGTTTGCCTGTTGTACTGATTTCATGTTCCTTACCAGAAATAAACTGTGTTGTTATTTTGAATTAGTCTCGCCCATATTAAACACACACACACACACACACATATATCTATCTATCTATCTATCTATCTATCTATCTATCTATATATATATATATATATATATATATATATATATATATATATTTATTTATTTATTTATATATTGTTTTTCTATGTATTTATAATAATTTCAAACAGTATGTATGTTCTAAAATCATTATTTTGTTCAAAAAAAGGAGTTACCTAAAAAAATGAAGTTAAAAATATATGTTAGCGTTATATGTCTTTAATTTGTTTTAGGCAAATATCCCTTCTTGTCCTCAACCACTTATCATGGCATGTTAATGATAAAGTTTATAGCATATTTCTTTATATTACCATCATAATTCCAATTTTTTCACTAATGTAATTTAGTTACGTTATTGAAATACTTTACTAGATAGTATTTATTTGACTGCAACCTAATTGATCTTTCCTAGGTAGAGGGTAAAGCTTTAAAGGTGATGGAGCAAAAAGACCATATGGGCCAAACTCTTCAATCCAGAGGTTTTTATCAGTAAGCCCAAAAATGACAAGGTGCGGAAAAATAAACATATAACAGAATAAAGAGATAGAAGGGTGGATTCGTGAGTTCATAGCACAAAAACTAGAGAGTAGAGAGTTTAGGGATAAAATATTTTTGTGGCCAAGGACATCCGTACAAAATACTTGAGTATAATGAGTTAAAATAATCGGAATCATGAGAATTTGAAGAAAATTGAAATAATAATAATAATAATAAATATGTATTTTAAAATTATTTAACATGGATAGATAGTAAGAGAGTCAAAAATAATTAAATGTTGTAAATGACTTAAAAAATTTTGTAGTATGAGATTGTTCATTGGCTTTCAGACATATTCTTTAGTCATTCGAAAAACCATTCAGCTGGCTCAGATATAAGTATCTCTCAGAATCAGCATAGGATACTCATAATTATCCCACAAACAACCGAACGGATTTTGGCATGTTTAGTATGTGCAATGTTTTGAGTAGTTTGAGTAGAATGTTTTCATCTTATCTTCATCTTACTTACTGAGCTGTTAGAAATGATCTGACACACATCCTTATCACTAAAGGCAACCTGGTCAACTGAAACATTAAAAAATATCCACTCCCATATTAAACATTTATAAATTATTAAAAAATAATACGTTTCTTCAAACATTGTCCAGGCTTCCACGGTATTAGGTTTGGTTTCAAAATGCCAATTTTAGTTTTATTTGCTAACATTTCACTATCTGTCTATATTGGGCATAAAATTCTTAGATAATTTAATCTTAGAAATTTCAAATTGGTTCTTCAGTACGATATTGTAATTTCGTGTTTTTATATTTCATTATTTGAAGGCTAAAGTATAATAGGCATGTATTTAATTCTGTAGAATAATCTAAGACTACTTCTGAGAAAGGGTTTTTCAAATAATACGTGGTCTTTTAAAGTTTTTCTATATTGATCATACCCTACAATAGTGACTCGTCTAGGTTGGGTTCCACGGAACACTCTCAATGGAAACCAAAAGAAGTAGAATTATGATATCCAATGTCAGTCGAATTCTACAGACAGTTGGAGACTTGTAAAGACCTTCTCGAAAAGGTTGACGTTAGCGTTTTGTTCTCTGATGCACAGATTTCAAACGAAAATTCAAAAAGCTTCTAGGATTGTAAAAGAAAACCTTTTTTATATTCTCATCTTACATCTCACTCTCACCGTAAAGTGCTTTCTTCTGATTACTTGAAATTTAGTAAACTTTCACAGAGGCATGCGAAGAGGAATTTATGTTCCTCTTGATGGTTTGTTTATCATACTCGAATGGTTACGGAAACGATCTCCCCTACCACAGTATTTCTCAGTAGCTATTTCCCATCTTAACTAAGAAGATAGATAGGAAAGGAAATGTATCGATGTTAATTCCTTTTCTGAACAGTACTGACAATTTTCGTTTATATTGATCCAAAACAAGCTGTTATATTGAATAATTTTCTGCATGAGAGATACTGTGTTCCTTGATCATTTTAAGAAACACGCATCGAAGTATTAAATACCCGTTAGACTTCTAGGCTAATAACCCAAAATCTTTATGTTTTACTCTTTCTGGTCATAATTGTTCACCATATTAATCTGTGATCTCCCAACGCATTTGAGGAGATAGTTAGAAAAGAAAAATGCATCATCGAGTAATTCTTTTTTCTGAACAGCACTGAAACTTTTCGTTTATATTGATGGAAAACAAACTGTTATATTGAATGATTTCTGCTTGAGAGACACTGTGTTCCTTGATCATTTTAAGAAAACACGCATCGAAGTATTAAATACCCTTTAGATGTCTAGGCTAATAGCCCAAAATCTTTATGTTGTACTCTTTCTGGTCATAATTGTTCATCCAATCAATCTGTGATCTCAAATCGCAGCTGACGAGTAGATAGGAAGGAAAATTCATCATCGAAGAATTCTTTTTTCTGAACAGAATTGAAATTTTTCGTTTATATTGATCGAAAACAAACTGTTATATTGAATAATCTTCTGCTTGAGATACACAGTATTCCTTGATCATTTTATGCAACACACATAGAAATATTAAATACCCTTAGACTTCTAGGCTAATACCCCAAAACTTTTATGTTTTACTCTTTCTGGTCATAACTGTTCATCCCATCAATCTGTGAAAACAAATTTTTTAACTGCATGATTGCAGGGGGTATGCATTTCTAGTTCTATTGTATAAACCCGAAAGACCTTTCTATGAGAATTTGTTGACACACTTAACTGT
>CM063509.1:101457278-101464778 GCA_032207245.1 Pardosa pseudoannulata
CACTCATGTTGTGTGTACAATACGTTTCTTAAAAGAACATGTTTCAGCTTGTTATATGTTATAACATTTTGATACATGTCCTATACATTGCAATATTCAAAAATTTCTCTTCAAAATTTTGCTTTTCTTTTTTCAATTTAGCTTGATTGCAACTTTCTTTACAATTGATTTTTGTTATATAATATTACATTCTAGAATATTTAAATGTATTTTGCTTATATATGTTTGTGTGTGTTTGTATGTATAGCTACAAATTCACTCATGCGCGTGTACAATATGTTTCTTACAAGAACATGTTTCACCTTGTTACGAAATATAACATTTTGATACATGTCCTAAATTTTGCAATATTCAAAAAATTCTCTTCAAAATTTTGCTTGATTTTATTCATCTTTTTTTCATTTTTTTCAATTTAGCTTGATTGCAATTGGCTTTGCAATAGATTTTTGTTATATATTATTACATGTATCAATATTTAAATGTAATTTGCTTATATATGTGTGAGTGTGTTTGTATGTATAGCTACAAATTCACTCATGCGCGTGTACAATATGTTTCTTAAAAGAACATGTTTCAGCTTGTTACAAGATAAAACATTTTGTTACACTTCCTATACATTGCAATATTCAAAAATTTATCTTCAAATTTTTTCTTGATTTTTTTCAATTTTGTTTCACATTTTTTTTAAAATTTAGTCTGTTTGCAATTGACGTGACAATTGATTTTTATTATATATTATTATATGTAAGAATATTTAAATATATTTTGCTTATATATGTTTGAGTGTGTTTGCATGTATATCTACAAATTCACTTATACGTATGTACAATATGTTTCTTAAAAGAACATGTCTCAGCTTGTTACAAGATATACCATTTTGATAATCTCCTATACATTGCAATATTCAAAAATTTGTCTTCAAAATTTCTCTTCAATTTGTCTACCATACTTATCCTACCTAGAAAGTATATAAAACTTGCAGTTAACGCTATCGGTTTAGTAGTATAAGCATATGATATGTAAAATAATGGAAGTCGGAAATTTAATACGGTGTGATCAACTAATTCTGTCGCAGCTCCAAACACTTTTACGGCTTTATGACTTCACTGAAACATTAATTGGATAAAGTTTCCGATCTATATTATAAATTTTATAAATAGGTGTTAGGGAGTGAAAATTTAATGCCTTAGGATGTAAACGTTACATAACTTTAAGACTTCCAAAATCTTGGAATAAATATTTGTAACACTGTATTGAAGGAAAATAACTTTTCAAGCTGAAAAGCTATTATAGCAGCCTACTTTAGATTCAATAAAAAATAAAAGGTATGGAGTTGTTTCTTAATCATTTTTAAAAAGCTTACTTAAAAGCTGTGCACAAACACACACGTACACAGTATTGGGCCGAACAACTGCCGAATGTTAGAGCACTTTTCTTCAATACTGGAGTTCATGGGTTCAAAATCCGTTGATGACATAGATGTTTGTAGCCGCTAGGAATCGTCTTTAAGAAGTAGGTCCCGGTCTCATTATCCTTCTTGTAGCAGAACAACAGTAGATCGTAGAACCCAAAACCAAACCAAACATAACAGTGCTGGAAAAAATTTATAAAGTCAAAAATTAATGGAATTGTTTTATTTTCAGTTGCATAATCAATATCATATCAGTACTCATAAACTTTGTTTAGAAAAGGTAAAGGGGAACACAAATTACACTAATTTCTTACAACCAATGAAAAACAACTTTATGAAGCCGATGGTTGTAATCTTATTTGACATAATGCTAGATAATGCCAATCTTCGGCATTGGAATTTGTGGGATCGAAGCCCCCTGATGGCATGGGTGGAGGTGGTCGTTCGGAATCGACTTTAAGAAGTAGGTTCCAGTCTCACTATCCTGAAGCCCAACAGTGCTGGAAAAAATATAAAGTCAAAAATTAATGGAATTGTTTATAAAGAAAATACTATTTTCTGTTGCATAATCGGCATCGTAATAATACGCATAAACATTGTTTAGAAAAGGGGAAGGGGAAACATATTTTATACTAATTTCTTACAGCCAATAAAAGACAACTTGGAAAATATTATGAAGCTAATGGGTCTATCTTATTTGACGTAATGCTAGGCATTGCAAATCTTCGGTATTGGAATTTGTGGGTTCGAAACCCCCTGATGGCATGGGTGTTTGTAGCCGTTCGGAATCGGCTTTAAGAAGTAGGTCCCAGTCTCATTATCCCTCCTGAATTCCAACAGTAGATCGTAGCGCTCAAAACCGAACCAAATATAACAGTGCTGGAAAAAAAATTATAAAGGGAAAAAATTAATGGAATTGTTTATAAAGCAAATTCTTTGAAAGTTTAAGTAAATGTAAACGTGTTACGTGCATTCATTTTGTACTTAGTCTGTTTAATACAATTCCAAGAGGAAAACGTTATCCGATGAAGAACTAATACAAATATTATATTTAAACGATGCTGGAATGTCTGGTACTGTATATTTCATGGTTTTTTTAAAATTTATTTTTTTATATAAATATAGCTAGGTCAAATACCCAATTTTCCTAAACCAGCGTGTTAGTAGACAATTTGTAAAAAATGTTCTCTCTAGGATAATAGCTTTTGTTTTATGGCGAATTGAATAATAGCTGTAATATTCCAACATTTAAGTTTAAAAAGTTAATATGTATTATCAAGTAATCAGAATAACATTTAATTTAAGTTTAAAAGAAAAAATATAAACAAAATTTGATCTAAATATCTTATTATTGTTCCACACGTGTTATATTACCTTCATATTTAAGCGATATTGTTGTAAAGAGGAGTTAGAAAATCTGTGAACTAAGAATAATATAATTAAAAAAAAACATAGAGGTAAAAAAAATGAAAAATATATGACAGAATTTCATTTTAAAAATGAAATTATCAATCTTAAATTTTGAACGTTTATTTTAATGATACCTCTGTCTGACTCACTCTCTATATATAAGAAAACCATACCTGATTATTGGTACATATTTCCATATGCTTATGATATATTTACTTTTGATTCAAAATACAAATCTTATCATTTATTTACATGTACTATTAAGTTTCTTTGCAACATATTTATTCATTTATTTTTTTACTTGTTTCACAGTTATTGTATAATCTAGTTTAAAATTAAACATATTTATATAGGATTATTCAAACATGATTTACAAGCAGAGAAATCTTTTTTGAGGACTAGGTTTATTTATTATATTACATAACTCTAATTAAATATAATGTTGATTTAATATGAAAATGTAAAATGTTCTATAAAAAATTATATCACTTCATAGCAACAACTTAAAATTTTCTGATATTTTATGGATATTTTAAATACTTAATGTAATTATCACTGCATATATTTTTTTTTCAGTTCTGAAATCACATTTACTTTTAATTTACAACTTACGACAATATTGTAGTTTCTACTCATTAGTCCAATTTGTTTATAACATGGTTCAGTAAAAATTCCAAAATATAAATTTCTCGATTATAAAACACTGATATCTGAATATATATATTAAACTCCAACAATGTTTACATTTTAATTTAATTTTATCAAAAGTGAAACTTTGTTTTCACAAATTCTTTTAAGAATATTAATTTCCTGACTACAAATATCAGTAAGTTGAAATATAGAAGTGCATATATATATATATATATATATATATATATATATATATATATATATATATATATATATATATATATATATATATTATATATATATATATATATATATATATATATATATATATATATATATATATATATATATTATATATATATATATATATATATATATGTATATATATATATATATATATATATATGTATATATATATATATATATATATGTATATATATATATATATATATATATATATATATATATATATATATATATATATTATATATATATATATATATATATATATATATGTATATATATGTATGTATATATATATATATATATATGTCAGGATTTAAAATATAGAGTAATTTAAGAGATTTTAATTAGGGATAATTTTAATGGGAGTAACGCGCCTCGCGTTACTAGTCACATAAATACGGCTCACGCGCAGTGATATGAGCAGAGAGCGATAAGCAATTACTATAGTCGGACCTTTTGGCTCTCGAAGTAGTGAATACTGCTTTTGTTTGCAGTTGGGCGCCAGAAAAGAGACGCCCTGTTGAGAAAAGTGTGAGATAGATTAATAAAGAGAAGAAAATAATGACTTGAGTGTGGACTGATTTATATATTGACCAGTGGGTTTACTCGGACCGTATATATATATATATATATATATATATATATATATATATATATATATATATATATATATATATATATATATATATATATATATATATATATATATATATATATATATATATATATATATATATATATATATATATATATATATATATATATATATATATATATATATATATATATATATATACATATATATATATTTATATATATATATATATATATATATATATATATATATATATATATATATGCACATATATATATATATATATATATATATATTTACATGCATATATATTTATATATATATATATATATATATATATATATTTATATATATATATATATATATATATATATATATATATATATATATATATATATATATATATATATATATATATATATATATATATATATATATATATATATATATATATAATATATATATATATATATATATATATATATATATATATATATATATATATATATATATATATATATATATATATATATATATATATATATAAAATGTAATTTTTTTACAGTTAAATGGATTTTTTATTCAATTACAATTTATTATAGCGGTTTCAGTATTCTATACCTGAATTACAACCCTATATTTATTATCATTATATTTAGCAATTATATATTTATTTGTTATATTTGTATTAATCATTTATATTATTCTATTAACTTCCGAGTGAGCAAGCTTAAAAATATTCAAATTTCTAATTTCCTAATTTGTATTTAAATTAAAACATTAATAAATATACATTAAAATAAACTGTCTAGAGTAAAATGTCTTTTAAAGAAATCCCAAACTTCAACAAAAAAGGAAGTTCAACTCACATAAAAACACCGAACATTCTAAAAGAACACTCGTATATCTTTTTTCGGAGTACCTCTCTTTTCTGTTCTAAGTCGTTACCCAATTCTAACACTTCATTAAACACCATTTATAAATAGGCTTCAGAGTGCTGGAAGAAAACACTACACAGCAATTGGAATATAAGAAGTTGTTTACCGAAACTTTGTCTTCAAACGACTGCAGATATAAGAGTGTACTTTGAGTGTTTCCAATAATAGGATACTTGAATACAGCTCTCAAGATTTAGGAGAATTATTTAACATTTAGCGGCTACGGAAATGTAAGTAATGCAATTTTTTATATAGATGTAAGTGTAGAGTAAAATAAAAATTAATTAGTTTCTATTCATATTTTTAAATTGTAATCTTTGTTGAAGGAGAAAAAGGTTTAACAGTATTTATTTAAAAATTATTAGTAAAAGAAATGGAATTACTTCTAGTCTTCATTTTTATATTGGAACGATGACTTTAAGTATCAGTTTAAGCTTTTAACGTTTTTTTATACCTGAATTATAATGAATTAGAATTTAAAATATATCGTTTTTCTTTGTTCATCAGTGTATCTATGTCGATACTTATGTATTATTGAAGTATAAAGCAGTCTTTGAAGTAGGTAGCCTCATTCGAATAATATAAGTTGCTTGGTTAGGAAAGCACTAAGGTCTCATTATTTGTGTAGAAAATAATGAGACCTCGACCTATTGCTTAAACCTGATTGCAAACTGCTACAAATATCGATGTATCCAGTAATCTGATTAGAATTGTCCCACCTGAAAGTGTGATCTTTTTCGGACGAATCGAGAGGGATTAGCACGAACATGAAGAAACAATCTTCCTATATCAAAAAAAGTTATCTTCTTATATCAAAAAGTATTCTTCTTATATAAAAAAAAGTGCTTTGCAAGAGTGTTCTGTGATTGGTGCTTCTACTGTTATCCCAGTGAAGTATGGAAAGGGTATCAATATATGGTCCCCTTTCATTGTGATTGATTCTTCACAATACTTTTCTTTGAAAATGTGTAACGCCACTAATTTTAAGTTTTTCCATGCTCTGATCAAGTTGTACATGAAAAAAGTGGGTGTTGCCATTCGAAAATTACGAAATTTCGTCACTGTAATCGTAACTGGGAGAAATTTCTTGTTTTCAATCATTTAATCTGGACCCCATATATTATAATAACTATATCTAAACTTTTATTTTGATTGGTCGAAGGGTTCGACCACTAGAGAGTCATATATAAGGGACGTTTCTTTTTGACCCCCGGTATATATATATATATATATATATATATATATATATATATATATATATATATATATATATATATATATATATATATATATATATATATATATATATATATATATATATATATTATATATATATATATATATATATATATATATATATATATGTATATATTTATATGTATATATATATATGTATATATATATATATATATATATAATATATATATATATATATATATATATATATATATATATATATATATTATATATATATATATATAAACATATATATATATATATATATATATTATATATATATATATTATATATTACATATAAATATATATGTATATATATATATATATATGTATATATATATGTATAAAATATATATATATATATATATATATATATATATATATATAAGAGAGAGAGAGAGAGAGAAGGAGAGAGAGATAGATAAGTATGTGTGTGTATACTTTCATACATTTTTTACGAAGAAATTTTCATGAGATAAGTTTTAATAAGTTTTAAAAAAATTATTAATTTATTAATAGAATTTTTTTCGTGAACTGAATAATAGTTTGTTTCTTACTCATAAAATCAAACGTTAGTATATCTTAATTAAATTTTAATTTATTTTCCAGAAAGTTATAACAATCAATAAAAGTAGATTAAACACTCTACGGTATTTTAAAGTAAGGATATGTTTAACGCAGTAACAATATATTTATTAAATATATATGTTGCAAAATTCAAAAAGTTTATACAAAAAAAAAAATAAACATTTTATTTGACGATTTACGGAGAGTATAAACCACTCTCGAGGCAGCAAAAAGTAAACATACTTTTATATTTAAAATGCAATTTAGGAAATGCTTTACATTCAAATGAATTTTTATGGGTAAACAAGCATAAAAACGTCTAGTACGAAATTTTGCAAAAACCTGTAAAAACACCGAAAGTGGCTCTGTAAATCTTTTTTAAAATAACAATTTCTTGTTTTCTGAGTCGTTAAACAATAGAAACACCTCATTGAACATTATTTCGAAATAAGTTGAGGAGCATTT
>CM063509.1:101477278-101479778 GCA_032207245.1 Pardosa pseudoannulata
TTTTAAGTTTTTTAGATACATCTTAAGTACAAACGTGCTGTGTACAGATTTTATAATGAAGTTAGTCAGAATACATTTAGGAAAATAGATAGTACACAAAATAGATAGTCAGATGTTCAATGTAAAGCATTTTGTAGGTTTTATCATAATAAAATGTGTCACAATTTAATTAAAGCATAGTTAAAATAATTATTTATTTACAATGTAAACACTGAAGTTTTTCACATTTAAAGGTCATATTTTACTTTGTACAAGGATTACATTGTAGTTGCTTAGAGTAGATTCATTTAAAAAATTAATGGTTAGGTATTATTTCTGTGAAATTCAGTTCTGATATATTATTGATATAATCATACATTAGATAAATACACAGCAAGTTTTTACTTCAAATTCATTTTTTAGTTATCGAGGTGCATAAATACGTACGTAGAAATTTCAAGACTAAACTAGTCAAAACACGTGGTGGTGTAATAAAATACATGGTTATAATTTCAAAGTAAATTAATATTTAGCTATAATGTCTACGGAATGTAGTCTGAATACGGGTGATATATATCAAAATGAAATATTTACTTAAACAATTTGATCATTCTTTGTCAAAATTGCTTTAGTTATCGAGTTGCATATGTGCATAAGCATTCTACATGAACTATTTAAACATTCCACACCAAATTCTGTTTTAATTATCAATATACTTACATACGTACGCTGAAATTTCATGATGAAATTGTCAAAATACAAAGAGAGTCTAAATGCATGCTTGTCAAAATACATAGTTAGAGTTTTTAATTACACTTTTTCCTTTTTGGTGTTACGTACAGAAATAACACCAAAATATCTTAAAATTGTCTCAAGTATAGTCAGAATGAGTATTTAATTTGAAACATGAATATTGAACTTTAACCAAAATCGAAAATTTACAACTATATGCTAAAACAGTCTTAAATATGTTGTTAATAAACCTTACGTCAAATTCATTTTAAGTTTTCTAGATATATCTTTACATACAAACGTGCTGTGTACAGATTTCAAAATGAAGTTAGTCAGAATACATTTATGAAAATAGATAGTATACAAAATAGATAGTCAGATTTTCTATGTAACTCATTTTGTAAGTTTTATCATAATAAAATATGTCACAATTTAATTAAAGCATAGTTAAAATAAATATTTATTTAAAATGTAAACACTGAAATTTTTCACATTTAAAGGTCATATTTTACTTTGTACAAGGACTTAAAACTACATTGTAGTTGCTTAGGGAAGATTCATATAAAAACTTAATGGTTAGGTATTATTTCTGTGAAATTCAATTCTGATATATTGTTGATATAAGCATACATTAGATAAATACACAGGAAATTTTTACTTAAAATTCATTTTTTAGTTATCGAGGTGGATAAATACGTACGTAGAAATTTCAAGACTAAACTAGTCAAAACACGTGGGGGTGCAATAAAATACATGGTTATAATTTCAAAGTAAATTAATGGTTAGCTATAATGTCTACGGAATGCAGTCTGAAATACGGGTGATATATATCAACATGAAATATTTACTTAAACAATTTGATCATTCTTTGTCAAAATTGCTTTAGTTATCGAGTTGCATATATACATAAGCATTCTATATTAAATGTTTCAACATTGAAATCCAAAATCTGTTTGAATTATCAATATGCATAAATACGTACTCTGAAATTTCATGATGATATTGGCAAAATGCAATAAGGGTTTAAATGCATGCTTGTCAAAATGCATAGTTAGAGTTTTTAAGTAAAGTTTTCCTTTTTTGGTGTTACGAAAAGAACTAACACCAAAATCTCTTTAAATTGACTCAAGCATAGTCAGAATGAGTATTTAATTTGAAACATGAATTCTGAATTTTTTCAAGATGAAACACTTCCTTTATTTCATACTTAAACCTAAAACTGTATTGTTGTAGATGTAAGAAAATGCATTTAAAAATTAATAGTTAATTATTATACCTATAAAATTCAATTCCGAAATCGAAATAAATTTTTCATTAAATATTTAACAGGCACATAGGAAGTTTTATATTACATATCATTTAAATGCTTCTTTAATAATACCATCCTGAGAAGAGCAATTCTTTATCCCTTCGACTTTATTTTAAAGAATCTTTTTGTTCCAGTACGCATTTCGCTTCTTTTCGGTCTTTACTTTTAATGAGTTTTCAAGTTCTTTATTACCCTCCTTCGAAAGAAAAAAGAAGAGCAGCATTCTTTGCTTAGATTTTAAGGCAGTTTCATTCTAGTAATGTAAAACAGGTTATTAATTGCTTCAGGTTTTTTTTCTCCTTTATTTTACATGTTCAAAAAACATCTGTTTTCCCAATACGGTTATGGAATTGCTTTTAAAGAAGTATTTAAATGAGAAATTTGAAATTAATGATACTCGAGTTTAAAAAATGAAATTTTTCGAAGAAAAAAATTAATGGTTCATTAGAGAAAAATGAAAGCTGAATTTTAGGTACACAA
>CM063509.1:101514778-101567278 GCA_032207245.1 Pardosa pseudoannulata
TATTAGATTTCAAAGTATAAAGTACTAGGGAACATAGTTTTATATTTATAAACCTATGTGTATTAAATAAATTTAAAATTTGAGAACTTGAAAATACAATGTTTGTGTCTTTCCCAATGAATTGTGAAGATAAAAAAGTAACCAAAGCTTACTTTTTATTTAAGAGATATTATTCTAAACTTTCAATTACTGTGTTAAACAGACATACAGAATTTTATTACATTTCAAAGTATAAAGTACTTGGTAACATAGTTTTAGATTTACAAACCTATGTGTACTAAATAAATTTAAAACTTGAGAATTTATTTACAATTTTTGTGTGTTTCCCGATGAGTTATGAAGTAAAAAAGGTAACCAAGCATTTTTTATTTAGGAGGTATTATTCTAAAGTTTTAGTTACTGTGTTAAACAGATATAATTTTATTAGATTTCAAAGTATAAAGTACTAGGGTACATAGTTTTATATTTATAAACATATGTGTAGTAAATAAAATTAAAATTTGAGAACTAAAATACAATTTTTGTGTCTATACTGATGTGTTGTCATGTAAAAAAAGGTAACTTAAGCATATTTTTTATTGTGGCTCTATTATTCAAAACTTTTCACTATTGTGGTACCCAGCATAATTTTATTAGATTTCACATTTTAAGTACTTGGGAACATAGTTTTAGAATTATAAACCTATGCGTATAATATAAATTTAAAATTTTAGAATTTAAATGCACTTTTTTTTGTCTATCCCAATGAATTGTGAAGAAAAAATGTAACCAAAGCATATTTTATTGAAGATATTATTCTCAACATTTAATTACTGTGTTAAACAGGCATACGTAATTTTATTAGATTTCAAAGTATAAAATATTTTGGAACACAGTTTTAGATTTATAAACCTATGTGTAATTAATAAATTTAAAATTGGAGAACTTGAATACAACTTTCATGTCTTTGAGTTGTGAAGATAAAAAAGTAACCAAAGCATATTTTTTATTTAAGAGATATCATTCTAAACTTGTAATTACTGTGTTAATTAGGCATACCTAATTTTATTAGATTTCAAAGTATAAAGTACTTTGGAACAGAGTTTTAGATTTATAAACCTACGTGTACTTAATAAATTTAAAATTTGAGAATTTGGATATACTTTTTGTGTCTTTTCCGATGATCTGTGAAGAAAAAATTGAAAACAAAACTTATTCTTTATTCAGGAGTTATTATTGTAAACTTTTAATTACTATGTTAAACAGGCATGCATAGTTTTATTAGTTTTCAAAATATAAAGAATTTGGGAACATAGTTTTAGATTTACAAACCGATGTGTACTAAATAAATTTAAAATTTTAGAACTTGAATTCAATTTTTGTGTGTTTCCCAATGACTTGTGAAGAAAAAATGTAACCAAAGCATATTTTATTGAAGAGATATTCTAAACATTTAATTACTGTGTTAAACAGGTATACGTAATTTTATTAGATTTCAAAGTATAACATATTTTGGAACACAGTTTTAGATTTATAAACCTATGTGTATTAAATAAATTTAAAATTTGAGAACTTGAAAATACAATGTTTGTGTCTTTCCCAATGAATTGTGAAGATAAAAAAGTAACCAAATTTTTTTTATTTTATTTAAGAGATATTATTCTAAACTTGTAATTACTGTGTTACATAGGCATACCTAATTTTATTAGATTTCAAAGTATAAAGTACTTTGGAACAGAGTTTTTGATTTACAAACCTAAGTGTACTAAATGAATTTAAAACTTGAGAATTTAATTACAATTTTTGTGTGTTTCCCGATGAGTTATGAAGTAAAAAAGGTAACCAAAGCATTTTTTATTGATTAGGTATTATTCTAAACTTTTAGTTACTGCGTTAAACAGATATAATTTTATTAGATTTCAAAGTATAAAGTACTAAGGAACATAGTTTTATATTTATAAACCTATGTGTATTAAATAAATTTAAAATTTGAGAACTTGAATACAATTTTTATGTCTTTCCCAATGAGTTGTGAAGATAAAAAAGTAACCAAAGCTTATTTATTATTTAAGAGATATTATTCTAAACTTGCAATTACTGAGTTAAACAGACATACAGAATTTTATTAGATTTCAAAGTATAAAGTACTTGGTAACATAGTTTTATTATACACCTATATATTTACATAGTAATTTATGTATATATATAGTATGTATGTATATGTATATACATATATATGTATATATTTTATATAAAAATATCTAAAAATAAATAAGATTTCGATAGATATTAAATTTCTATAAGCTAGACAAAATAATTTTAGAAAAATCCCTCACTCTGAAGAATGCAGCAATGTTCTAAATATAAAGTTAAATTTATGGAAATATATGCAAGGGTAGAATATTACAGCTCTCTTAACGCTAAAATGCACTTGAATTAAGCGCTCAATTGAATTTATAAGTCACTCTGAGGAAGAAAAATGCACATAAATAAGAAATTGAGGCTGAAATATTTTTATTATAGCTAAGGAAAAAGGATTATACTGCCGAATTTTAACTTTTTAGTTTCTTTTTATGATCATATAGTTTAAAAGCTATATAAAATGTATAGAAGGTATATAGAAGGTATCAATTTTAAATAGAACGTAACTATTTATTTTTTTTATTTTTCTTAAATGTTTGTTAATTAAATTAGGCACATTTTTGACAAACAGAATAAAATTTTTAAATTTCTGCAATTCAAAGTATATTTATCGTGTGGGACATTTAAAGTGCATATATGATGTATACATCATCTCTATAATTATATCACCAAAAGTATTATGATATACTATTTAGTTACTAAAAATTTTAGTTATAGAGCCTTATTGTAGAAAAACAATGTAGCTTCTTAATTTATAAGACAATACTTTTCTAAAGAAACAATATTCATTCTTTAGCCTTTTGTGTATACACACGAGGGTGTGTAAAATTTAAAGTATATATATGGTATATACATCATCTATATAATATTATGGATTCTATCACCAAAAGTATTATGATATACTATTTAGTTACTAAAAATTTTAGTTATTTAGCCTTATTGTAGAAAAATAATGTAGCTTCTTAATTTAAGATAAATTTTCTGAAAAACAATAATCTTTGCCTTTTGTATATACATATGAGGGTGCGTGAAAATTTAAAGTGCATAAATGATGTATACATTATCTATGTAATTTTATGAATTCTATCACCAACAGTCTTTATGATATACCATATAGTTATTACAAATTTTAGTTATTAGTATTGTATAAAAACACTGTAGCTGTCAATTTATAGGCAATACTTTTCTAAAAATACAATATTCATTCTTAGCTATTTTTTTGTGCATACACATGAGGGCGTATGAAATTTAAATGCATTTTTTATTCTATCACCAAAAGTCTTTATGATATACCATTTAGTTACTACAAATTTTAGTTATTGAGCCTTATTGTAGAAAAACACTGTAGCTTCTTAATTTATAAGACAATACTTTTCTGACAAAACAATATTCATCCAATAGCCTATTGTGTATACACATGAAGATTCATGAAATTTAAAGTGCATATATGATGTATACATCCTTTATATAATTTTATGGATTCTATCACCAAAAGCGTTTATGATATACCATTTAGTTACAAAAAATTTAGTTATTGAGCCTTATTGTAGAAAAACACTGTAGCTTCGTAATTTATAGGGCATTACTTTTCTGAAAAAAATAATATTTATTCTTTAACCTTTTCTGTATACTCATGAGGGTGTGTGAAAATTAAAGTGCATATACGATGTATACATCTTCTGTATAATTTTATGGATTCTATCACCAAAAGCGTCTGTGATATGTAATTTAGTTACTAAAAAGTTTAGATATTGAGCCTTATTGTAGAAAAACACTGTAGCTTCTTAATTTATAGGCAATACTTTTCTAAAAAAACAATATTCATTCTTTAGCCTTTTGTGCATACACATGAGGGTATGGGAAATTCAAAATGCATATATAATGTATTCATCATCTATGGATTCTATCACCAAAAGTGTTTATGATATCATTTAGTTACTAAAAATTTATTCATTGAGCCTTTTTGTAGAATAACACTGTAGTATCTTAATTTATAGGAGAATACTTTTCTGAAAACACAATATTCATCCATTAGCCACCGAACGATGGCCGAATGGTAGAGCGCTGCTCTTCGGAACCGGAGTTCGCGGGTTCGAATCCTGCTGCTGGCATGGATGTTGTAGCCGTTCAGAATCGGCTTTAAACTGTAGGTCCCGGTTCATTGAGCCCTTATTGTGCAAAAACAGTAGACTTCTTAATTTATAGCGCTTTCTAACCTAACCTTCATCCATTAGCCTTTTGTGTATAAACATGAGGGTGTGCGAAATTTAAAGTTCATATGTGATGTATACATCCTCTATATAATTTTCTTTATTCTATCACCAAAAGCGTTTATGATATTCCATTTAGCTACTAAAAATTTATTCATTGAGCCTTATTGTAGAATAACACTGTAGCTTCTTAATTTATAGGACAATACTTTTCTAAAAAAAACAATATTCATTCTTCAGCCTTTTATATATACACATGAGGGTGTGGGAAATTTAAAGTGCATATATAATGTATCCATCATCTATATAATTTTATGGATTCTATCACCAAAAGCGTCTGGGATATCATTTAGTTACTAAAAATTTATTCATTGAGCCTTATAATAGAATAACACTGTAGCTTATTAATTTATAGGAGAATTATTTTCTAAAAAACAATATTCATCCAATAGCATTTTGTGTATACACATGAGGATTCCTGAAAATTAAAGTGCATATATGATATATACATCATCTATATAATTTTATGGATTCTATCACCAAAAGCGTCTGTGATATGTAATTTAGTTACTAAAAAGTTTAGATATTGAGCCTTATTGTAGAAAAACACTGTAGCTTCTTAATTTATAAGGCAATAGTTTTCTAAAGAAACAATATTCATTCTTTAGCCTTTTGTGTATACACACGAGGGTGTGTAAAATTTAAAGTATATATATGCTATATACATCATCTATATAATATTATGGATTCTATCACCAAAAGTATTATGATATACTATTTAGTTACTAAAAATTTTAGTTATTGAGCCTTATTGTAGAAAAACAATGTAGCTTCTTAATTTATAAGACAATACTTTTCTGAAAAAACAATATTCATCCTTTAGCCTATTGTGTATACACATGAGGGTGTGCGAAATTTAAAGTGCATAAATGATGTATACATCATCTATATAATTTTATGGATTCTAACAAAAGTCTTTATGATATACCATTTAGTTACTACAAATTTTAGTTATTGAGCCTTATTGTAGAAAAACACTGTAGCTTCTTAATTTATATGACAATACTTTTCTGAAAGAAAAAAATATTCAGCAAATAGCTTTTTGTGTATACACATGAAGATTCGTGAAATTTAAAGTGCATATGTGATATATACATCCTCTATATAATTTTATGGATTCTATCACCAAAAGCGTTTATGATATACCATTTAGTTACAAAAAATTTAGTTATTGAGCCTTATTGTAGAAAACCACTGTAGCTTCTTAATTTACAGGACAATACTTTTCTAAAAAAACAATATTCATTCTTTAGCCTTTTGTGCATACACATGAGGGTGTGTGAAAATTAAAGAGCATATACGATGTATACATCATCTATATAATTTTATGGATTCTATCACCAAAAGTCTTTATGATATACCATTTAGTTACTAAAAAGTTTAGATATTGAGCCTTATTGTAGAAAAACACTGTAGCTTCTTAATTTATAGGCAATACTTTTCTAAAAAACAATATTCATTCTTTAGCCTTTTGTGTATACACATGAGGGTGTGCGAAATTTAAAGTGCATATATAGTGTATTCATCATCTATGGATTCTATCACCAAAAGCGTTTATGATATCATTTAGTTACTAAAAATTTATTCATTGAGCCTTTTTGTAGAATAACACTGTAGTATCTTAATTTATAGGAGAATACTTTTCTGAAAACACAATATTCATCCATTAGCCTTTTGTGTATAAACATGAGGGTGTGCGAAATTTAAAGTTCATATGTGATGTATACATCCTCTATATAATTTTCTTTATTCTATCACCAAAATCATTTATGATATTCCATTTAGTTACTAAAAATTTTATTTATTGAGCCTTATTGTAGAATAACACTGTAGCTTCTTAATTTATAGGACAATACTTTTCTAAAAAAACAATATTCAATCTTTAGCCTTTTGTGCATACACATGAAGGTGTGTGAAAATTAAACTGCATATACGATGTATACATCTTTTATATAATTTTATGGATTCTATCACTAAAAGCTTCAGTGATATGTAATTTAGTTACTAAAATTATAGTTATTGAGCCTTATTGAAGAAAAACACTGTAGTTTTTTAATTTATAGGCAATACTTTTCTAAAAAAACAATATTAATTCTTCAGCCTTTTGTGCATACACATGAGGGTGTGTTAAATTTAAAGTGCATATATGATATATACATCATCTATAAAATGTTTTGTATTCTATCACCAAAAGGGTTTATGATATACTATGTTGTTACTACAAATTTTAGTTATTGAGTCTTATTGTATAAAAACACTGTAGCTTCTTAATTTATAGGATAATACTTTTATGAAAAAACAATATTTATTCATTAGCCTTTAGTCTAATACAGATGAGGATAGCCTAAGAATGTAAATAAAAATCGAGAATGAATTTGAAAAAGAAACATTGTTATTATCAGCTAAAATCTAATGATAAAATAAGGATAGTAAAGTATTGCCCCAATTACCGTATTACCAGCGCCCCCATAGGCACACCTTCTTTAGGTTTGTACGGGTTCCACGACTCCGGGGTACATGAGTGATCTTTTCTTAGCGTAATTCCTTGTAGTCTCGAGCTTACCTCCTTAGTGTTTGCTCCTTACCGGGTTGGGCCACATTAAAATATGACCATGACGGTCTTCTTGTAGGTCAGTGGTGGCTTGGTAGCCATTTATGTAGTCACTGTCGAGGCACGGTCATCATTAGTTGTTCCTGTATGTCTTCGGATGGGTCAGCGTAACCTTATTATCAGCTTTATTTTTATTATAAACAATTTTGTTTCCTTTACAATGAGCCTCGGTAACTCAATCGGCAGAGGCAGCTAGTTCGTAACTGAATGGTTGCGTGTTCGGATTTTAAGCCGGCCTAAGATCCCCGTGTTTACTAGTTGTGAGGGCATTATACATATTATGAAATAAATATGAAATTAAAAATTTTTCATATTGGTAAGAATTTTCCTCTGTCCTAGCCGAAGCCATACAGAAACTAATGACTTAGTAGCCACAACAGCAATCACGACAGCTATAAAGCTGCTGCTGACCTACGCTAGGCCCGTCGTTTATCGAGAATAAATTTGGTCAATTCCGGTAATTAACAAGCGCTACAGAGCCAAGGTCTGGTCTACCAGAAAAGACACTAGAGAATGATCACTCGGGTGAACCTCGGGATCGTGACACCCGTGTATACATAAAGGAGGTATACCCCTGAGGTTGTCTCTCATTTAGCTCTACCCGAAGGACACGTAGGGCTTGAAGCTCGTGGCCGCGGACTCAAGAGACGTTGTCCCCCTTCGTATTGGTAAGGTAATTCCTCAGCTGACCCACAATTTTCGCCCATACAGCAGCTTTCACTGAAGACCAGTCGCCACAACCGCAACCACAACAGCTACAGAGCTGCTGCTGACCGACGCGAGGTTCCGTCTTGGCTCGAGGATTAATGTGGTCAACCCCAGTAAGGAACAAGCTCTACAGAGGCAAGTTCTGGACTATCAGGGAAGACGAAGAATAAAGATCACTCAGGTGAACTCCGGGTTCGTGACACGCGTGTATACCTAAAGCAGGTATACCCCTGAGGTTGTCTCTCATTTAGCACTACCCGGAAGGCACGTACGACTTGAAGCTCTTGGTCGCGGATGCGAGAGACGTTGTCCCCCTTTATATTGGTAAGACGAATTCTCACACTGACCCATCCGAAGACATACAGCCACTGAAGAACAAGTCGCAACGATAATAACCACAACGGTAAGGATACTACAGCTGACCTACGAGAGGTTTCGTCTTGGCTCGAGGATTAATGTGGTCAACCCCAGTAAGGAACAAGCTCGACAGAGGCAAGTTCCGGACTAATAATGAAGACGAAGAATAAAGATCATTCAGGTGAACCCCGGGCTCGTGATATCCGGGTATACCTGGTAGTGAGGGTAGTAAGGAGAATTCCTCAGCTCACCCAGGCTTTTCGCCCATACAGCAGCTTTCACTGAAGACCAGTCGCCACGACCGCAACCACAACAGCTACAGAGCTGCTGCTGACCTACGCGAGGTTCCGTCTATGCTCGAGAATTAATGTGCTCAACCCCAGTAAGGAACAAGCTCTACAGAGGCAAGTTCTGGACTATCAGGGAAGACGAAAAATAAAGATCACTCAGGTGAACTTCGGGTTCAAGACACCCGTGTATATCTAAAGCAGGTATACCCCTGAGGCTGTATCTCATTTAGCACTACCCACGGACAGGCACGTACGGCTTGAAGCTTGGGGCCACGGACTTTGCCCCCCTCATATTGGTAAGGGAATTCCTATACCGACCCAGCATTGCGCCATACGGTAACTGATAACAGATCGCCACGACGGTAACCACCACACCACAAGGTGTTGCTGGCCTACGAGAGTTCCGTCATGGTTCGAGATTAATGTTGACGACCCCAGTAAGGAACAATACTACAGAGTAAGTTCGTGACTACCAGGGAAGTCTGAAGAAAAAGATCACTCAGGAAACCCCGGGTTCGTGACACCCGAGTATACCTAAAGGAGGTATACCCCTTGGGGTTGCAGACGGCTATTGGTAAATATGATTGGTCATATTGGTAAATATGAATCCCTCGCCCCCCCAAAAAAAAAACATTTGAAAGATGAAAACAAATTTATAATGAGTTTTAAATCTTAAATACTCCTCGCAAATAAGAAAAAAAAATTCATAATTGCAAAACACATCAATGAACATCTATACTGCATTTGCATCTTTAAATCCATAGATATTACTCTATAAATAAAACAGTGTCTGTTTGTGTGTGTATTGTTTATATAAATGCTTACAATTTGCCGTAGTTTAAAAACTTTTTCATACCGTCAAATGTTAAGTGCCGAGTTCAAAACTACCTCCCAATCTATCCCGCGGAATGGCAATCTGTGCAAGTAAAATTCTAATGTAACAACATATTTTTTTACGATTTTTCAAAAATTAATCAATATTTCATTTAAAACTTTAATAACGTCACATTTTCTTTATGTAACCGAAATTTTCTACAACATAAAGTAACTGACAGAACTTTTTAGTATGTAATATATAGTTTAAGCTTTTATGATTGAGATAATAAATTAAATTATTTATAATTACTTAAAGTATCAGTCTACGTTGAAAATGTCATTTTTGCCAAAAATCATAATTTTTTTTTTATTTCTCTATTACAAAATTTCAAATTTTAGGCTTCTAAATCGGTTTTTGTTTTGTCTCTATGGCATTTTAAAGAAAAGTTACAACTGTTTAAACATCAATGACAGCTGTCAAAATAAAACGAACGAAGCGACTTCGAAACAGGAAGTTGTAAATTTAAAGCCTTTTAAACAGTATTTTTTGGACAAAATTTTTTAAAATTTCATGAAGATTAGTTTAAGTATTTTTCTAGTATTTTTAATAATTAGCAACTTGGCAATTAGAAAGTTTTCAAGCAAGAAAGTGTGCGAAATTTTGAACATGTATTTTAATTTTTTGACAGTTAAAAATGCTTTTATAAACATCAAATGCATTTTTCACAGAACGGAATTTATAATAAAATGTTGACACTTGAAATGTGATTTCTAAAAAGTTTTTTCAAATATTTTGTTGAAAATTATCATGAATGTTTTGATAGTATTTACTAGTAAATAGCCTAAAAGATTTAAATTTGGATAATATTTAATGATGCTACACTCATAGTTAGACATAAAGGTAATGAAAATTAGTTAAAAATTTAATTTCTATGATTTTGAAAAACCAATATTTTTTACCAAATGTAAATTAGCAAAGATTTTACGTGATTTCCTAATCCAGTGTATAAGAAATGTGTTGCATTAAATAAATATTGAAATATTTTAATTTATTAAAAAATTAGATCTTAAAAAAAACCTATATTTTTACTAAAATTTCTTCATTTATTAGAAATTTTATGAAAACTTCTCTAGGAATAAATTTTTTAAGTGCAATTCTCTATGATGATATAAAAAATAAATCTAAAAATGTAAAAACATGAACTAGTTTTTATGTTTAAAGAAAAAAGTTCTCCGAACGTTGATGGATAATTTACAAAAATTTCAAAAAAACAATTTTGACCTTTTTAGTGTTCAGGAAAATCTATTACATGCATATTCATGCATATTCATAACATGTTGAAAATTGACTCATATAGTACAAATACTTATAATACATATTTATAATTTTAATTATATCTTGTTAAACTATCATATTCGTCATCAATCAGCAGCACACGATATTTATTCTACATTTCTATTTTTACGTTTTATTACCTTTAATAGTAGTTCTAAATCTTTTATCGAAATATTTTAATACCCATACCGAAGGCTATTTGCAAAGCAGCTAGTACATAGCATTAATTTTCACCCGAATCCTTATAGTAAGAAATATTCCAAATTATATATATATATATATATATATATATATATATATATATATATATATATATATATATATATATATATATATATATATATATATATATATATATATATATATATATATATATACATATATATATTTAATATATATATAAAATTTTTTTTGGTTAATTAAAGTTCATTATGACAAATAATAATTGATTATGACTAATGAAAATTCAAAGTGTTTAGTTATAATATTATTTTACTCTTTTTCAGGCTTTATTAAGATTTAAAATTTTTCCATATCAAAAGTTTTTTGTATGTTTAGGTGTTTCTATAATTCTTCAATTGTTATCAATTTAATTTTAGATTATTACCTGTAATGTAAATTATGTTAATATTTAATACTTAAAAAACAGATATAAATTTTATATTTCTGATATATTAATAATTGCTTCATATATTTATTTAAAACAATATGTGTTTCTTTGCTTCATAACAGATTTTCTACGAAATTAAATATATATATATATATATATATATATATATATATATATATATATATATATATATATATATATATATATTATATATATATATATATATATATATATATAGTCTATATATATATATATATATATGTATATATAAAATAGTATCATTATATATGTATATATAATATATATAATATTCATATATATATATATATAAAATATATATATTATATATATAATATCATTATAAAGTTAAGAAGTCTAATTACACGAGAAAGAGATTTCTGTCATTTATTCATACAAAAATAGCAATTCTGTAATCCCTAATATTCATTATTCATATATAAATTAAAAGTAGTTAGAAATATAAGTAGATTTTAAAATTTAAAATATTGCTTGAAATGAAAATCAAATCATATAAACATCATTACAGAGGAAATGTGCTTAAGACGTATTTCAGTCAAATAAATTTATTCTTTAAACCTTGCTTATGAAAGTAAAAATTCACAATTAACTTGTTAAAAATAATAGAAAATAAATAATTAATGATTTAAAAGAATAGTTGAATGTAAAAACTAACCTGAATAATTAATATCAAATATTGATATGTTGCTTTTTGTTTTTAATTTAACATCTAATAATGTAAAAAGTGTCTTTTTTAATTAAAAGAAAAGGAGTTAATATTTAACTTCTTACCTTAAAAAATATTTTTACGAAGAAAAATTTCAATAAAAGTATTTAATTAAAATTAATTATGCAACCTACTAAGGAATGTTAAGGAAACTTTATTTAGTGATTTTTTTTTTGTCTCAGGTCGAAATTATTTGTTATACTCTTCTTTGTAAAAAGCTGTTGGATTAAATTTATGCTTAATTGAAATTAGTATGCAAATAGGAATCTGCAGAAATTAGTAAAAAATTTGTAATTATCGAAATCGTTCTATTACATAAATAAATACAATAGAAAGTAAAAGTAAGAGAAAGTTATTTCGTTGCAATCTGTATTTTTTTTTCGTGTCCTGAGAAAAAATTAATGAATAATGCATTTTATATAATATTAACTTCCGCTTGACTAATTATAGTAAAAAATATTCAAAATTTATCTATATATATATACATACATACATACACACACACACATACACGCACACGCACACGCACACGCACACGCACACACACACACACACATACATATATATATATATATATATATATATATATATATATATATATATATATATATATATATATATATATATATATATATATATATATATATATATATATATATATATATATATATATATATATATATATATATATATATACATATATATATATATATATTATATATATATATATATATATATATATATATATATATATATATATATATATATATATATATATATATATATATATATATATATACATATATATATATATATATATATATATATATATATATATATATATATATATATATATATATATATATATACATATATACATATACATATATATATATATATATATATATATATATATATATATATATATATATATATATATATATATATATATATATATATATATATATATATATATATATATATATATATATATATATATATATATATATATATATATATATATATATATATATATATATATATATATATATATATATATATATATATATATATATATATATATATATATAATATATATATATATATATATATATATATATATATATATATATATATATATATATATATATATATATATATATATATATAATATATATATATATATATATATATATATATATATATATATATATTATATATATATATATATATATATACATATATATATATAATTATATATATATATATATATATATATATATATATATATATTTATATATATATATAATATATATATATATATATATATATAAGTTATTAAATAGTATGAAGATGTGAAATCCAATAATAAGATAAATAGCTTGTCTCTCCTTTATTCATACAAAAATAGCAATTCTGTAATTCGATTGAAATACATTCTGACATGAGACAGGTTTGACATCTTATCCAAATGGCGTAAATTATATTGATAGCCTTGTTCCTTAAAACGCATCTAGTAATATTTAAGACTAAGTGATTCATAATGTTGTTATTTCACCACAAACACTGAATATAAAGCATGTAAAGCAAGTAATTAATCAAATTACAAGACTTTCCCTGAAGAAACACCAACGGCTACGATATGATAACTCGCTTAACTAGATAAAACTATTTCCCTACTTGTTTATTCCCTTCTCACGCTTTATAAACATAATATATATACCAGAAATTTCAAATTCACAAATGACAAATATTTATATCCTGCATTACAAGTAAATTTCAAGGAACGTAATTAATGAGTCTCATGATTAATTGCCTTCAGCTTCTATCTCGAGTACAGAAAACTTAATATTTTCTACACACTTTTATCTTTCCCCACAAAATTAGCTGGATATTGTTCCGCCATATAAACAACAATTTCCAAGTAATTACATTGTCAAGTTTTAGAAACACTGTGTTTAAATGATGCATCTATATCACCAGAATTCGTGAATAACTTATTCGTTTTATATGTTTTGGACTTAAATCGAAGAAAGGAAATTGAAAATAATTGTAAAAAGTATAATAGTGTCACTATAAATATCACTATTTATAATGTTATATAATTTTATATTTGTTTAACATTTTATAGTCCATTGTTACCAAAAGGGATTAATAGAAAAATGTATAAAAAATCATAAAAATGACTCTTTTCATAATTTTCTATAGAGCACATATTAAAAATTCACATAAATGTAAAAAAAAGAAAACATTTAACGCTTCTAAAATCCGATTGGTATCCTTAAAATAACTTTAATTTATTTTTAAAAATATGAAATTCGACATTATTAATCAGAAACATACCTTCAATAATCTATGAATTATTGATGTTCCCAATTGGGAACAATGGACTGTTGTTGCTATACTTGACGAAATAATTTCCTCTACGGAGAGCATTTCTTGAAAAGGGTGGGGAATTCCCTAATTTTATGAAAGGGCATATCAAGTCTATTAGCAGTCTAATGCGTTCGCTTCTCAGATATTATTTTGAAAGGTGTAAAATGTATTTTGTCTGTGAACAAGTTACAACCGCTCTTCTAAGAAATGCACCAAGGAAAGTTAGGCCTCGACCTGGACTCAAAGTTTACCGCCCTATATCACAAAGAAAATGTGATGGGAATTTTCTTGTAAAAACAACACATGTAGATGCGAACAGTGCACAATAAATGCAAGATTAGCTTGTAATGAGTGCAAGAGAAAATTGCATCTCCATTGATTTCCAATATATCATGGCCTAAAGGAATAAACTCATGTTTTTGATATCTGTTTAAGAAAATGTTGTTTTCATTTAAATTTATAATTTTTAAACTTTATTGATATCTGTCCTTAAATTTAAAAATTAATTTTAAATTAATTCTAATTATTTTTCTTGATATTTAATAGTTAATATATATATATCATTCTACTCAATTTGTGAATCCAGTGTATAGTCGAGTAGCCAATGTTCCCAATTGGGAACATCATGAAAATTGTAAAAGAATTTTTTTTCACAATTAAATGACTACCATACCTTAACTGAAGCGTTAGATAGCAAAATATGCAAAAAAATAATTTAAAATATATCTGGATCTGAATTCGGCCTGTAAAAGGTTAAACAAGTTTTTTCATAATAATTGTGGAAATAATTTGTTTTAAATATGTAAAGAAAATTTTTCCTGCACATATATACATACATACATACATACATATATATATATATATATATATATATATATATATATATATATATATATATATATATATATATATATATATATATATATATATATATATATATATATATATATATATATATATATATATATATATATATGTTTTATATCAAAATTATCCAACTATAATATTTTCTTAAAAACCTCCTCGCTCCCAATCCTTAATAATTTTTTTCAGCCTCTGAATGCCTTAATCAAAGGAGCGTTCTCGACTTAAATTTTTTTCGATCCATTTCCCAAAGCTTTTTATCCAATAGATGTAAATTTTCTGTCTATTCAATAAGTTTCTAAGCTGTAGCAGGTAAATGGCTCCGCGTTTTTCCTGATTTTACACTTAAATTCGTTGAGTAAGTATAAAAATTCTTTCTGTGTTCGTTCTTCGGTTCACCTGTGTTCGAGCAGAGTGATTTTTGTGTATTTCTCTTGTCTGTCGTTGATTAGTAAATATGTCAATTTTAGCAGCTCTAAAATAAAATTTTAATTAGACTTGCGTCGGTTTCTTCAATGTCGGCCGACTGCAATTTTATTACTGCTAACTGATTAGGTTTCTCCTTGCTTAGTAGCCTGGGAAAGTAAAATTAACAGGGGCTATTATCTGCCCAGTATTATTGGATACATTTAGAATTATTGGATTACACACACACACACACACACATACATATATATATATATGCATATATGTGTATGTATATATATATATATATATATATATATATATATATGTATATATGTGTATATATGTATATATATATATATATATGTGTATATATATATATATGTATATATATATGTATATAATATATATATATATATATATATATATATATATATATATATATATATATATATATATATATATATATATATATATATATATATATATATATATATATATATATATATATATATATATATATATATATATATATATATATATATATATATATATATATATATATATATATAATACAAATACTATTGGTGTGTGGTTCGTTAACTAGAAAGTTGGGAGTAAAAAAAAAAGGGAAATTATCGTATTTCCATAAGGAAAAAATTAACTTTTACCGGATGAATACATAAATTCAACATACATGTAGTCTAAAAACTCGTGGTTGTTTCTCAGTTTTCTTAGTCATTGCTCTGGATTCGATTGAATTTTGTGGATGTCATTTTCAGCACACGGAATAAAGAAGTCAAATATGAAATATATGGCTATTTACATATTTACGCAAAATGCACAAATATAATAAATTTTAAATACTAATATTTTCCAGCAAATATTTTATGCTAATTTTTAATTGCAGAATTAAAAAAAACTCGGCAAAAATGTATAAAGAAACAGAATATGTAATAAGGCATTACATTTATAAAAGTTTTTAAATGTATCTTGACCGACATAAGAGGCGAAATTCATACTAAATAAAATCATATTACCTCAATGCTTAGATACTTTATTACTTTCATCCCAATGAAAGAAAATTATATTTTTAAGGACGTTTTCTTTTTTTACATAGCTCAAAACTATTTTTATTTAATTGAAAAAATACGTAATTAATCGAATAAATTAATTACCATCTACCTATGTGTGTTCATACAAAAATAACATGTTTATGAATATCTTTCAATTTTTTTTTCAAGAAATATTTCTCTTAATGTACCTGTTTATACCAGATTTTATTTAAAAATAGCTCTCTCTATATAATAAAAAGTATAAATTGAATGTATCGAAATTTTAATTAAATGTTTTTAATTAGAAATTTTTTTTTTATCTTGCTATACTATAAATTTATCTTCATTTTTCTTTGCTGTCAAATATTTCATATGCTTATTACACTTAGTTTTATTTAAAAAACTTATCACAGATAAGTTAGAGTTCCACTAGTATAAAAGGAATTGTCTTATTGAATTTGATATAAAATTTGCTTGAATTATATCTGTTGTTAGGAAAAGGTAACTGAATATCAATAAAATTACTATTTAAATCTAATAGTTTGCTGATAATTATACAACTTACTTTTATTTCCATCTTACATTTATCTTATCTATTTTTATATAACTTTATCTTTAATTTTTAAAATTTAGTGCAAATCTTTAAGGTGCATGTGATATACAGTTTAATTTTACCGCTTTGTAATAATTCTTTGTAATAAGTATTTAAAGGGATAATATATCTGGTTTTTAAAACTTAAAAAAAGGGCCGGATGTAGAATTTATTAATTCAGATTTAAATTTTTTTAAGGGAAGGAATGATATGTTAATGATTCATGTTCTAGACGTAATTGGAGTGGCTAAAAAAGTTAAGATTTAGAAAAGTAAAACATGAATTGAGAGATTTTTGAAGAAATTAAGGGGAATAAATTTTTTATATAACATATATATTCATATACATTGATAGATAAAAGGTACTGTCGTTTTTATGTAAATACTATTTTACACGTTAACATTAATAACTAATAGCAGAAGGTACTCAAATTTGTTAGATACGTAAAGTATGTTGTAAGCATTCGGGAAAACATTTCAGCTCTTGCAGAAATGGATCTATTTATCCGAAGAACAAACGAGCATGATCATTGACTTCCGAGCCAAGGGTGGAAGCAAATGACTAATTTCGTTGACTGCTAGCGAGCCGCTGTGGCAAAATATAACCATACATGGATAAATGGGAATATCCAAAATCAGCTACTTCGCTAATGCGGTGCACCACAGGCTATATATGGTAGAGGTGAACGATGTTTGCAAGGATACGTTAAAGCGAATAAATGTGCGACCATGGAGAAACGGACCACTCAGATAAGCGAAGGATCTACCAACAGGGTTCAGCGAGCTTTGCTACGAATGGGTCTCCTCAGCAGACTAATTCAGCTATGATGACTGATGTTCATCGGGGACGAAGACTGGAATTTGCAAGATAGTATGCAAATGGACTTCCATTGAGTAGAGACAGGTGGATTTTTTGATGAATTACGCTTTTTGTTCCATCAGACAGATACAAATTGGTGTATACGAGGGTGAAACATCTAAAAGAAAACACCCTGCAACATATGCCGGAAAGGTCCAACTGTTGGATAGAGCATTATGGTCTAGAGAATGTTTCCGTGGTATTCTCTGGGTTCACTTATTATTTTCAAGGCACGATAGATCAACACAAGTATGCAACTATCCTTCCGAAACCATGTTCAATTTTACATGGGAATTGTATTTCCTCTGAATGATGTCATCTACCAGCAACACACTGCGACATGTCATGTTGCAATGTATGTGCGTGGTTTGAAGAGCACCAGAATGATTTCACAGTACATCCTGCAAATTTCCAAGATTTGAACCCGATAGGTAATATGTGGGAATATCGATCTTCAACCGCGTAACCTAGCGAAGCTGGCACTGCAGTCAGTTTGGTTCAACATCCCAGTGAATACCTTTAGAAACCTATGACTCTCTTCCTACATGTCTCACAGTTATCCACTCTTGATTTTAACATATGGTAACATTCATGTAAGTATACACATATTGATAATCAAAGGGGAAACTTAAATGACAGTTTATAATAAGGATTTTTTCTCATTCAAATAAAATATACTTATAAGTTTTATATTATGCCTACCATAAAACGGCTAGAAATTGACTTTAAAACCTTTTACTTAAACTTTCCTGTCTAAAAAGGTTTTACTTAAATCTTCTATTTCGCAGCGATCCACTATCCTAAAGGTGGTTATTCTTGATTTTGACTTATGGAAACATTCAGGTGACTATACACATATTGATAATCAAAGGGGAAACTTAAATGATAGTTTATAATAAGTCCTTTTCCTCACTCAAATAAAATATACAAATTTTATTTATTACCCACCATAAAACACCTAAAATATGTCTTTAAAATCTTTTAAGTCATTCTGTCTCATATATAAAACTTCCTTTAAACTTATTTTATATCTCCCGGGAAATTATCCTTGTTTCGCTTAAAAACTAAAGCGGAAAACTTTTGTGTTGAGCCTTTTTTTAGACAGTATCTAGATAGTTTTGCTTTAATTTCTTACTAATATTTTTTTCCTCAATACCATTATTTTTGTCACTAAATGCTGTTATTTAACTCTATTTTTGACGGGAACTTTTTTTCGCCATTTTTAATCAGTTCAGTACACTTACCTTAGAAGATAAAAATCTGAAGTAAAAGTTTCGTTAAACAAAGTCCTTTTTTTATACTTTTGCACAGATTTATATTAAAAGATTTTCCCTAATGAGAGTACTTTTTCATTTCCATTTAGAATAATTTTACACTTTTGTTTTATAAGATTTCCATTTACTCTAGTTGGTATTTGATACAAAATTATGCCCCGATTGTTAAGTTTAATAATTCTGTGATCATAAAACAATGTAGAAGAGTGTACGTCAATGTTTTATACGATGTTATTTTATCGCATAAATTGTTTCATGTTTAAATAATAAAGGGAACACATAATAAATGGCAAATGATATAAAAAACAGGTATGGAATAAAAAAATTACATTTCCTAAATTTTAAATAGTTTTTGACTGACATACCAGAGGGATTTTAATCTACATAAAAACTGCAATGAAAATATTTCTTTCTAAGAAGCAAAAGGATCAGCCTTAATTCAATAAATATGAACTTTCTAATTCCTAAGAAAAAAGGGATTTTTCCACATGCTTTCTTTTTTTCCGACTTTGGGAAACAATTTTAATTTAACTCACTAAAGGTGTAATTAAATTAATAATTTAATTAGGAGCTAATTTTGGATGTTAATAGAAAAATGTTATTATTTTGTATACTTTTCTCTTTTGTTTTAATAAATATTTTCCCTTAATATAACCGTTTATACCAGACTATTATTTAAAAATATCTTTCTATATAAAAAAAATTTCTAAATTGAATGTCTTGCAATTTTAATTAAATTCATGCAATTATTTTTTTTCTTTGTTGACTGTACATTTATATCCTCATTTGTCTTTATTTCACAGGGAAATAAAAAGAATCGAGTAACTGAATTTGACAGGAAATTGTTTTACTTGTCTTTATTGTACCGTAAAGATAACTCAAAATTATGAAAAATTAGCATTATCTATTTATATATTACAGTCTTCTGACAATAATAATAATTTTTGTATTACCGTATCAAAACTTACTGCATTTATTAATGTAATAGCATGAATTTTAATTTTGAAAATTTAGGGCAAATGTTAAAAGTGCATGTTATAAGAAGTTGCATGTTAATTTTACTCGTTTGAATTAACTTGTAATGTGTTTGTAATGAGAGAAAAGACATGTGATTTTTTATATTTTGTAAAATGGCCACATGTAGCAGTTATTATTTCAGATTTTCGATACTTTTAGTGGAGGAGAATGTTATCTAAATTATTACAGTTCTTAATATAATTCGAATGATTTGGAAAGTTAATATTAATAAAACTAGAGCATGAATTGAGAGAATTTTAAAGACTTTTATGTGTAATAATTTTTGTTATATAACATACATGTGCGTACTTAGGTACACAAACACATATTGATAAATAAATAGAAAGCGAAAATGAAAATTTATATTAAAATACTTTATTAACTCAAACAAGATATGAATTTAAATACAAATTTATATTAAAATCAAATACAATTTTTTTTCAATATGTAACATAAAACTTCTAAAATATGTCTTCTAAATATTTTTATTTAAATATACCTGCCTGAAACTAAAATCATATATAAAACTTCCTTAAAACTTATTTTATATATTATAAAACTTATTTTTCTCCCGGAAAATTAGATGTGTTTCGCTTAAAAACTAAAGCTGAAAACTTTTGTGTTGAGCCTTTTTTCAGACAGTATCTAGACAGTTTTATTTTATTTTCTTACAAAGTTTTTTTCTCTCAATGCCATTACTTTTGTCACTAAATGCTGTTACTTAAAGCTATTTTTGACGTGAATTCTTTTTTTCGCCTTTTTTAATCAGTTCAGTATACTTACCTCAGACGATAAAAATCTGAAGTAAAAGTTTCGTTAAACAAAATCCCTTTTTTTATACTTTTGCACAGATTTATATTAAAAGATTTTCCCTAATGAGAGTACTTTTTCATTTCCGTTTAGAATAATTTTATACTTATGTTTTATAAGACTTCTATTTACTCTAGATTGTATATCATCTAAATATATGCCTCTATTGTTAAATTTAACAACTATGTGATCATAAAACAATGTAGACCTGTTACGTCATCGTTTTACAGGATTTTATTTTATCTGCATGAATTGTTTCAGGTTTAAAGAATAACGGGAACACATAATAAATGGCAAATTATAAAAATAAGAAACCATATATGGAATAAAACATTACATTTCAAAAGTTTTTAAAGTGTTGTTTAACCGACATACCAGAGGAGTTTTAAACTACGTAAAAACTGCAATGGAAGTATTTCTTTCTAAGAAGCAAAATGATCAGCTTTACTTCAATAAATATGTACTTTCTAACTCCTAACAAAAAAAAAAAGATTTTTACTCATGCTTTAATTTTTCGGACTTCTGGAAACTATTTTAATTTAACTCATTAATGGCGTAATTAATTTAATAATTTAATTACGAGATAATTTTGGTTGTTCATAGAAAAATGTCATTATTTTTTATACTTTTTAATTAGTTGTTTCAATAAATATTTTTACTTAATGTAACTGTTTATACACCACTATTATTTAAAAATATCTTTTTAAATCGAATGTGTTGAATTTTTAATTAAATTCTTGGAATTATTATTTTTTTAGTGTACATTTATCTCCTCATTTTTCACAGCGATATAAAAATAGTCGTATAACTGAATTTGACATGAAATTATTTTACTTATATTTACTGTTCGAAAAGATAACTGAAATTTATGAAAATTTTAATTATCGATTTATATATTACAGTTTTCTGGCAGTAATAATAATTTTTGTATTACCCTATTAAAACTTACAGGATTTATTAATGTAATAGCGTGAACTTTAATTTTGAAAATTTAGGGCAAAAATTCAAAGTGTATTTTTTAAACGGTTCAATTTACCAAATTTATATTAAAATTAAATACAAATTTCATTCAATATCTACCATAAAAATCTAAAATATCTCTTCTAAATATTTTTATTTGAATAATCCTTCCTGAAACTAAACTCATATATAAAACTTCCTTAAAACTTATTTTATATCTTCCGGGAAATTATCCATGTTTCGCTTAAAAACTAAGGCTGAAACTTTTGTGTTGAGCTTTTTTCAGACAGTATCGAGATAATTTTACTTTATATTCTTACTAAGTTCTTTTCCCTCAATAGCATTACTTTTGTCACTAAATGCTGTTATTTAAAGCTGTTTTTGACGTGACTCTTCTTTTCGACTTATTTGATCAGTTCAGTTTTAGAAGACCTTAGATGATACTTTAGAAGATAAAAATCAGAAGTAAAATTTCGTTATATAAACTTTCTTTTTTATACTTTTGCACAATTTTATATTAAAAGTTTTTCCCTAATGAGAGAACTTTTTCGTTTCCGTTTAGAATAATTTTACACTTATGCGTTATAAGATTTCTATTTACTCTGGATGGTATTTGATCCAAAGCTATGCCCAGATTGTTAAGTTTAATAATTTTGTAATCATAAAAAAAGGTAGAGGAGTGTACGTCATTGTTTTATAGGATTTTATTTTATCTGCATGAATTCTTTCATGCTTAAAGATTAAAGGGAACACATAATGAATGGCAAATAATATAAATAGAAACCAGATAAGGAATAAAACTTACATTTCAAAAGTTTTTAAAGGGTTTCTTAACCGACTTACCAGAGCAATTTTAAACTACATAAAAACTGCAATGAAAATATTTCTTTCTAAGAAGCAAAAGGATAAGCCTTACTTCAATAAATATGTACTTTCTCACTAATAAAAAAAGGGGATTTTTACTCATGCTTTCTTTTTTCCGACTTCTGAATACTATTTTAATTTAACTCACTAAAGGTGTAATTAATTTAATAATTTAATTATGAGCTAATTTTGGGTGTTCATAGAAAAATTTCATTATTTTGTATACTTTTTCTGTGTTATTTCAATAAATATTTTTACTTAATATAACTGTGTATACCAGACTATTATTTAAAAATAGCTTTCTATATAAAAAAAAATTCTAAATTGATGTGTTGAAATTGTAATTAAATGCTCGCAATTATTTTTATTTTTCTTTGTTGACTGTACATTGATATCCTTAAACGTCTTTCTTCCACAGGAATATAAAATCAATATAAACTATCTTTGCTTAACTTTATTGTTCCGAAAAGATAACTGAAAATTATGAAAAATTATTATTTATTTATATACTACAAATTTGTAACAGTAATAATAATTTTTGTATTACGCTATTACAACATACCGCATATATTAATGTATACCGTAAACTCTACTTTTCAAAATTTAGATAAAAAGTTCAAAGTGCATGTTATAAATGGTTTTAATTTACTCTTTTGTAATAAATTTTAATGAGTTTTCAATGACTAAAAAGATATCGAATTTGTTAAAAATTGTAAAATGGCCCCAGGTAGCAGTTATTGCTTCCGACTTTCGATAATTTAATAGGAGGAGGAATGTTATTTGAATGATTACTGTTCTCGATATAATTTGAATGGTTAGTGGTGGAATGATTATTATTTTTGATATAATTTGAATGATTTGGAAAGTTAAGATTAAGAAAACTACAGCATGTATTGAGAGAATTTTAAAGAAGTTTAGGTGTATTAACTTTAGTTATAAAACATACACTTGCGTACTTAGATACACATAAACACATATTGATAAATAAAGAGAAAGCTAAATTGACAATTTATATTAACATACTTAATTAACTCAAATAAAATAGAAAATTAAATACAAATTTATATTAAAATCAAATACAAATTTCGTGCAATATCTACCATAAAACATCTAAAATATATCTTCTGAATATTTTTATTTGAATAATATTGTGTGAAAATAAACTTGCGTACTTTGGTACACATAAACACATATTGATGACTAAATACTAAGCTAAAATGACATTTCATATTAAAATACGTTATTAATTTAAATCAAATATAAATTTAAATACAAATTTATATAAAAATCAAATACAAATTTCATTCAACATTTACCACAAAACATCTAAAATATGCCTTCTGGATATTTTTATTTGTATAATCATGTCTGAAACTAAACGTGCGTACTTAGATACATATAAACACATATTGATAAATAAAGAAAAAGGTAAAATGACAATTTATATTAAAATACATTATTAATTCAAATAAAATATAAATTTAAATACAAATTTATATTAAAATGAAATACAAATTTCATTCAATATCTTCCATAAAACGTCTAAAATATGTCTTCTAAATATTTTTATTTTAATCATTCTGTCTGAAACTAAAATCATATATCCTTTAATCATAATCCTAAAATCATATACTTCTTTAAAACTTATTTTATATCTCCCGGGAAATTATCCTTGTTTCGCTTAAAAACTAAAGCTGAAAGCTTTTGTGTTGAGTCTTTTTTTCAAACAGTATCGACATAGTTTTTCTTTCTTCTTACTAAGTTTTTTCCTCAATACCATTACTTTTGTCACTAAACGTTGTTATTTAACGCTATTTTTTGACGTGACTTTTTTTCGACTTTTTTAATCAGTTCAGTACAGTTACCTTAGAAGATAAAAATCTAAAGTAAAAGTTTCATTAAACAACGTCTTTTTGTTACACTTTTGCACAGATTTATATTAAAAGTTTTCTCTTAATGAGATGACTTTTTCATTTCCACTTAGGATAATTTTATACTTATGTTTCATAAGATTTCTATTTACTGTAGAAAATATTTGATCCAAGAATATTGTCGTGTAGCTCTCATTAATTTAGGCATTTTACCTGTGATCAATTTATAAGGGTTAGTATTTGTTTAGTCTAAGACTAAATTTATTTGCATTGCGATGTGTAGATTATTTAAGTTTTAAATTCAACCACAGGTTCTTAGAGACTACAGACTAAATTTTAAAAACTAATAAGAAAATTAAAAGTTGCTAATATGTATATTACACTCTTAAATAAACACATAACAAAATTGATAGTTTTAAATAAAAATAAGAAAATTTATTGTTAGACTATTTATATGGCTATGTATAGAAAGTTGATTCAAATTTCAAAAAATTGCCTTTCCAAATTTTCTATTATGTGCCACTTTATCCAAAATTCATCATTAATCATATACTAAACATTGACGTAAAAAAAGAAGAGAGAGGACTAAATTCAAATTCAAATTTTTATAAGTAGCTTTGTGAATCTGCAAAGGGATGTGCATCGGCAGGGCTGCGCAAGGGCTGTACTCTGGTCGGGTGCACATCAGACTTGGAGTTGGTGAAAGAATGTAGTTACCTTTCTGTGTACTCTCGATTGGTGGGATGGTGTTATTTTATATAATTTCGTAATAAGGTAAGTTATTTTTACTCCCGACCCAGCAAAAGCCATACGGGAATACGTAATAAGGTAAAGGGTATACCTTCCTTTATAGTCCAGAATTCTTGGGACTGCCAGCCGACCTTTCTTTCCCTTCATCAGGACCGTCACAAAAACACACTACTCTTTTCAAACACATTTTATTACTCACACGCACAGAAACGGTACAACGACTAGAAGAACATAAACAAAATCATAAAAAGAAGTAGACCGCCATCTATCGCCCTCTACAAGCAAACATTATTTAACAGATTGCATTGATGACTTCAGTCTCACCACTGGTATGGGGACTTTAAAAATAATTTGGGGATTCTGTGAGGTTGCGGCTTAGTCCTCGAACACTTCTATCGAACTAAACTTTCTCTTTTCTGTTTTGTATACCATTTTCATCTCCTGCCTTTCTCCCCATTCTTGCTCTAATCAGCAGAGTTGTACATATTCATTGGTCGTCATTTCCCCACCTATAAACCGCAAACATGGAAAAAACCCTACCCCTTCTAATTGGTCACTTCCAAACACTACACAAACTTTTTAACTTTTGTTATTTAGGGACTCCTATATAATTCCACAGAGGTACATTCTTATTTAGTGCCACTAAAAGAGACATGATTCTAATCTGGAACTAGGATCAGAATCCCGCACACGACGAATCCATTCAATTAATTTTTATAGCTCGTCTCTCATTTACAAAAGATGTGATGACGTGAGGTCAGATTTAAATCCCAAGCATTCCGTTTTACTTATATATATATATATATATATATATATATATATATATATATATATATATATATATATATATATATATATATATATATATATATATATATATATATATATATATATATATATATATATATATATATATATATATATAAATTGTATATATAATATATATATATATATGTATATATATATATATATATATATATATGTATATATATATGTATATATATATATATATATAATATATATATATATATATATATATATATATATATATATATATATATATATATATATATATACATATATATATACATATATATATATATATATATATATATATATATATATATATATATATATATATATATATATATATATATATATATATATACATATATATATATATATATATATATATATATATATATATATATATATATATATATATATATATATATATATATATATCAGTAAACTTCCGTTTTACTTCCCTTTTTACTTATTTATATTAATTAGATTCATCTAAATTGCCTCAAATCAAATATGACTCTTTTTTAGTTTAATAATTCTCTGTTCACAAAACAATATTGACCAGTTAAGTCATTGTTTTACAGGATTTTACATTATCTGCATTATATATATATATATATATATATATATATATATATATATATATATATATATATATATATATATATATATATATTATATATATATATATATATATGTATATATATATGTATATATATATATATATATATATATATAAATATATATATTATATATATATATATATATATATATATATATATATATATATATATATATAATATATATATATATATATATATATATATATATATATATATATATATATATATATATATATATATATATATATATATATATATATATAATATATACATGATTTTTACTCATGATTTCTTTATTCCCATTGCTGATACCTATTCTTATTTAACTCACAAAAGGTGATAATTAATCTAATAATTTTATTACCTGCTAATTTTGGGTGTAATGCAAAAATTCTTTCAATGAATACTTTTTCTGCTTTATCTCAATATTTATTTTTACATAATGTAACTGATTACACCAGACCTTTATTACGAAAATAGATTTCCAATTAAAAATTACTAAATTGAATGACACGAAAGTTTAATTAAATGTTTCTTATTCAACAATATTTTTTTTGTTTGACTCTTCATTAATTATATTAAATTTGTATCGCCATTTTTCTTTCCTTTCAAATATTTCATAGTGATATAAAAAGAATCATGTGACTGAATACTATTTTAAAATTGTTTTACTTGTCTTTACTTTTCAGAAAGATAACTAAATATTAATAAAATTTACTATTATAGAATAATATATAGTTTTCTGAGTGTAGTAATAAATTATGCATTCCACTCTAAAGCCTACCACATTTATAAATGTATAACGCGAAATTTATTTTTAAAGATTTAGAGCAAATCTCAGTGCAAGGTATAAATCGTTTAATATCAGTTATTTGTAATAACAGTTTATAAAGAGATTTTAATGGGAGAATAGGTACCTGGTATTTAAAACTTAAAAAAAAAATCCCACGTAGCAGTTATTATTTCATACTTTCAATTTTATAAGTAGGGAATAAATCTAACCTTAAAGATTCACATTCTAGATATAATTTGTGAGGCTAGGAGAGTTAAAATTAAGAAAAGTGGAACATATCTTGAGATTGGTTTGGAGCATTACGGTTTACATTTTGCGACACAAAGGCTATTGAGACCGGAACCTACTGCTTAAAGGAGATTCCGAACGGATACAAACATCCATGCCACAGTGAGATTCCAACATACGAGATCCAGATCCAAAGGCTTACAACCTAACCATTTCTTCATCGTTCAGTGAATATATAAATGAACGAATTTTGCTGTAAAAATAACGGTATTTTTAAGTAAAATTTTTCATATATGAGTGCATACATAGATGAATATATATATATATATATATATATATATATATATATATATATATATATATTATATATATATATATATATATATATATATATATATATATATATATATATATATATATATATTATATATATATATACATATATATATATATATATATATATATATATAAATATATATATATATATATATATATATATATATATATATATATATATATATATATATATATATATATATATATATAATATATATATATATATATATATATATATATATATATATATATATATATATATATATATATATATATATATATATATATATATATATATATATATATATATATACATACATTAATAAAAATTAAAATGTCCTTTATATTAATAAATTTTACTATTTTACAGAAAATATATAAATTTTATTCAATACCTACCGTAAAACGTCTGAAATATGTGTTTAAAACTTTTTATTTGAATCCTCCTTTCTGAAACTAAACTCTCATATAAAACTTTCTTTAAACTCATTTTATATCTCTCGGGAAATTAGACTTGTTTCGCTTAAAAACTAAAGCTGAAAGCTTTTGTGTTGAATCTTTTTTTCAAACAGTATCTATATAGCTTTACTTTTTCTTACTAAGTTTTTTACCTCAATACCATTACTTTTGTCACTAAATGCTGTTATTTAACTCTATTTTTTTTACGTCACTTTTTTTTCCTTTTTTAATCAGTTCAGTACATTTACCTTAGTAGATAAAAATCTGAAGTAAAAGTTTCGTTAAAGAAGTTTTTTATATTACTGCACAGATTTATATTAAAAGTTTTGTCTTAATGAGAGTACTTTTTCATTTCCGTTTCGAATAATTTAATACTTATGTTTTTTAAGATTTCTATTTACTCTAGAAGGTATTTGGTTCAAAAATATTTCCCGTTCGGTAAATTTTATAATTCTGTAATCTTAAACAATGTAGACTGTACTGTATTGTTTTATGTTAAAATAGAGTATAAAAAAATATTATTTTATGACTGTAATCTAATGTGTTATGTTAATATTTTACTTTATATTCGAGAATTCTTTTATGTGTTAACGTGATAAATGTAACTACATACTCACAATAAATGTAACACATAATTTTTTAAACATTGCAATTCAGAGGTAAATGTAAATAACTTTTGAAATCTTCTTATGCCCATATGTAAAAACGCATGCTGATGTAAGCTGTCAAAATGTATAATAATGAAAAAAAATATTTTTTTATTATTACATTCATATCAATTTTTATATTCATTTATTACTTAGTACATCTTACAAGCTTGAAAAATATACATAAAAATTTTTTCATTGATATTTTGGACAATCATTCTATATGGATAGACAGTTATAACAACTCAAAAATCAGTATTGAAATAAGAATTATTGAAATAGATCAAAGAGCGTACTGTGATGAGGCGATTTAGATCTGATATATAATTGTTTCATTCATAAAAAAAGTAAAATGTTCGGGATCTAAATCTGACCTCATCACATCGTCAGAGATAGAGGACCATAATTTAACGGAATATTGTAGTCTTGTACGGGGGTCTGATTCCAGTCACAGATAAGAATCCTGTCTCCGTACTTGACATTAAATAAGAATGTACCTTTGTGGAGTATTTATGAGTCCCTAAGGGACAGGGCCAAATTAGAGGTGATAAGGTTACTCACGTTGGTGGTCTCAGGGCGGGGTTTGCTGAGACCAATGACTTTCTGGCAACGATCCCGATTGGGAGTCAAGAAGAAGGAGGGGACTAAGTTAGAGAATTGCAAAAAAAGGTCCCAGAGAATTAGATCAGAAGGCCCCAGAGAATTGGAGGAGAAGGCACCAGGGAGTTGAAAGAGAAGGCCCCAGAGAGTTGGATCGGAAGGCCCCACAGAATTGGATGAGAAGGCCCTAGAGAGTTTGGATAGCAGGTCCCAGAAGAGAAGTTCGTTTTGGAGGTCCAAAAAGGAAGTTGCTATATACTCCAGCCAAATACGCCAGAAAGTTTCCTGCACTAAGTTGTACGGCCGCACCCCAGAGACAACAGATCAACGGTTGATGTAAAAACTCCCTCTCATACCCTTCAACCAGAAGTGTTCCGGGCCCATCACTTTAGACCCACAAAGGTACAAATCTTTTTGCATTACATTTTTGAAATCGAGATTAGGTCCTCTCTCTCTACTTACAAAATTTTCCTAAATGTATATATAATTTGTCAGAGGTAATTTAAATAGATTGACTAAGCTTAATTATTGACTTATTATTTTTTTTGTAAATATATGTATAAATCTTTTTTTTATAATAAATCTACTTTTTTTATAATTAAGCTAGTCTCAGTTGCCATTATTTTAGAGGTTAGTTGTTTCTTCATTTGAATGTCTGTAGTTGCTCAGAACCTGTGGTAAAATTGTAGTAAAACAAATATTTAACACAACGCAATGTAAAATAAATTCCACTATACATTTGATCACAGGTTGTTAATAAATATATAACGAGGACTACACGACACGTACCAGTAATAAATTAAATTAAGTTTAATAAGGTTTCATTTAAGTGTTTAAGGCCACAAAAATTCCATGTTATATATTAAAATCGTACTATAATTTCTTTTGACAATTTAGTGTGAAATATTTAAGTTAGGCAGTGAAAATCATATAATTACCCCATCCTAAATTAGAAGAAAACTGCATATGGTTACACGCTAGGACAATAATTGCATAGGATATTGCTGTTAAATACAAAAGACATTCTGAGACGATGTTGCATTAAAATTTATTACAATTGATTCCGCCGACATTTTTCTATGTACTAAATATCTAGCTGATTATTTACATTGTTTCAATTGACTTCAAATTTCAGAAACACATAAAGCTGCACTCCTATTCAAACCAAAACCAAAGAGTTAACCGTCCATATTATAAAACCAGTACATAATGATGAAAACTCATCATTTAAAGAATTTAAGCAATTTTTTGCTATGAAAGTTTAAGAATTTTACTATGTATATTTTAATTGAAATATATATATATATATATATATATATATATATATATATATATATATATATATATATATATATATATATATATATATATATATATATATGTATATATATATATATATATATATATATATATATATATATATATATATGCTGTAGAGCCTAATCATTTAAACCACCTGTCAATAACAAGTTTGCCCACCTTTTGCAGCACGGCTTCAACCCGCCTTGGAATGGATACCCCAAGTACAACGGTTACGCAAATCCGAGATATTGAGAATTGCTGGTCTTTGAACTCTGAGCTGCCATCCCATGACATCCCATGAAATTTCCTCTATTGGATTGGGATCTTGTCAGTTAAGCGGCCAGGGCATTAACTGGAAATCAGCATCATGTTCGTGGAACCACTCCAACACAATTTGTGCCTTGTGACATGGGTCGTTGTTCTTTTGGAACATTCCATTTCCATCTTTAAAAACAGAGGCCATGTAAAGGTGCAATTGGTCCGCAATGATGTTCAAATACAATGTAGCATTCATAGTCTACTGCTCTACCACAAACACGGTTCCCAGAGACGCCCAAGAGAATGTTCCCCAAAGCATAATACCGCCACAATCGGCCTGTGTTTGACCTACTGTACATTGAGGAAGCAACAGTTTTCCTGGAAGACGGCTTATGCCGAAACGGCCATCGGCTTGATGAATGACAAACTATGATTCATCTGAGCAGGCAACTCTCTTCCACTGATCCATGAACCAGTCGCTATGTTCCCGAGCTCAGCGTAGGCGCAGTTGGCGATGACGCTTGGGCAGAAAAGGTACACGAGTCGGACGTTTGCTCTATACCCCGATATCCAAAAGTGTCAGCTAAACAGTGTGCTCCGATACCATTCTATTTGGCCCTGTATTGTATTGGGTTGTTAGCTGAGCCACTGTCTCCTGTTTTGCTTCACCATGAGAGACAGTCTCCGACAATCTTTTTCTTTTATAGGGTATGGATGTCCAACACCATGTCGTGTACTGCTTCACCGTCATTCATCCACTTTGAATAAGTATTAACAACTATATATCGCGAACAAACCGCGAGTCATGCAGTATCGGATATACTCGTTCCGTGGCTTGGAGCCCTTACAATCTGTCCTGTATCAAAATCACTTAGATCCATAGTCTTTCCCATAACACACAGAAGTAAGTGAAAGAATGGTTCTTCAGACTCTCCAGCAGCAGTTAAATACCACTTCCACGTGATCACGTAACTGCCACGTCATCCAGGCTAGTTCATTGCAAAATGTTGGGGGTGATCATAAACTCTTTAGTGTATATATATATATATATATATATATATATATATATATATATATATATATATATATATATATATATATATATATATATATATATATATATATATATATATATATATATATATATATATATATATATTGTGTGTGTGTGTGTGTGTGTGTGTGCGTGTATTAACATCACTTTTTTTGTTTGAAATGTATTTGTATTGGAAGACAAATCGCATATAATATAACAAAATTTTATTCATATATTTCCGTAAAGAACTACGCCCATATATCATCAAAATTCACTCAACAAACAAAGAAATGGAAAGTAAAATAGAGTTTTCTCTAAAACATATACATAAATGAAAGTTCTCATATTTTCTGTTTTTCCACATATTCCATTTCATATCTATCACGGCACTTAACCACCATTTCTGTTTTGTATATTTTTAAAGTTTTTCGGATAATTCATCACACCATATGACATGTTATATTCTGGATGCTTATTCTATTTTGTCTGGAAAGATCTTGGTGTACAAGAAAGAAAAATCATTTTGCATCTCTGATTTTATAAATCTGTTTTATTTGTTATTCAATAGTTGTTTGTTTACACCTATCGCTTTTGCTTCAAAAGCATACTTTTACATATTATTTTAACGTCTGTGTTTACATGATATAATAGAATTATGGAATGAATTTTTTAATATTTTATTGTATTTATATAGTCTGATACATTTCGCCCTTTAATTCACCCCCCCTGAATTATTATTGATAAGCGAATAACTCTGTCATCTCATTATATTTAATTTAAGAAGATATAGTTTTATTTCACAAAATTCAAAGGTGTAAATTATTAACAAAATTGGGTGGCCCAAAATATCTGTAAAATTTAAAATATTTATTAAAACAATTAAAACAGTTTGTGTGACTAGTAACTTTATAAAAAATTAATTTTAAAGCCTTAAAATTTATTCCAAATGAATTGATGCACCTCGATTAATGAGACCGTTGATCTTCTGGCCAAGAAAGAAGCATCTAAATTACCAGTGTCAAGTAATAATATGACCTTCTCTGAAATCTGCTCCAAATTAAAATTTTTCTGGGGAGTTATGTAAAACTCCCTTGAACCACCCCTGGTATAAGAGGCAGGCACAAGGTGGGCCCTTTTCCATCAAGGTGCATAGCGTCGTTCAGTCTACCATTATTAGGCTTTGAAGTAGACACATCAAATCAGTTAGCAAGTGGGGAAAATATCTATTTGCCATTTTCGAAATGTAACTTTGAGCAGGCCTCTCTGGACCCCTTGATGACTGCGTGGGTCTCAATGGTTAAGACATATTTCTCAGTCTTCTCTTAGTTTATGATTATTTGAAGAATTTTCGACTCTCGGACCTGGTGTCGGCGGATCGCTTCGTTCAGTCTATCATTAGTAGCCTTGCAAGTGAACACATCAAATGTATCTCTTTTGATAAGGGAAAAAGTCTATTTGCCATTGTCGAAATACAACTCTGTGCATGTCTCTCTGGACCACTTGATGAACTGCGTAGGTCTCGACAGGTAGGACATATTTCTCAGTCCTCTCTTAGTTTATGGTTATTTGAAGATGATTTTTTGGCTCGTTGACCTGGTCTAGCCTGCGGTTAGTTCCGGCGGAATAAGTCACCAACAACAAATTAGAATGTACTATTCCAAATAAAAGTATAATAATAGAAACCAGAATCAATGCAAATCATTTATTACAACATTATGTATTCACATTAAAAATATTACAAGGTGTTAAATATTGCAGATTAAATACATATCATATATATCGAGAAAAGACTAACTGGAGCAAATACCGAAACATTAGAGCTCCAAAGTAGATTTGTATTTGATAGCTATGGTCTACATTTTTGCAACACGATGGCTAAAGAAACGGGATATACTGCTTAAACCCCATCCTGAAAGGCTACAAAATGCCACTGTAGGATTCGAAATTACGTACACCGAAATCGAAGGTCAACTTCATACTACTGTGCTATCGATCGGGATTCCCAAAGGGGGAGGTTTCAGCATATAACTTGGATGTACTGGATATCAATTTTTCATGACCAAACGTCAGCTGGCATTATTTAAGTCTGAGAAATCCATGGAAACTAGAAAACTTTCTAAATCTTTTGATTCCTCTTAATCCCTGTATTGGTATAAAAAGACCGAAATAGAAGTGTGGCTACTCATTAAATCCAGAAAAACCTTTTTTTGTGACTAGCAACTTTATTTCTAACAGATGGTTTTTAATGTAGGAGAAACAATTCCAAAACTTTTCAAACATTGCCCCTAGAGTGCACTATTCAAAATAAAAGTATGCTTACAAAAGCCAGAATGCCTGTAAAATATTTATTATAACATGTGTTCCCGTGAGAAGGATCACATGGTGTTAGACATTGCAGTTGAGATACATATCGAGAAAATATTAAACTGGAGCAAATCTACTTTTAGAGCTCTAAAAGTAGAAGATGTCGACGTATAAATTGTACCTCTTGGCGTACTACATATTTCAAATTGACAAAAGGGATATGGGGATTAGATACATAACGTATTTCTGTTTCAATCTAAACCAAACGTATGCTGGCGTAATTTCTTCAGGTAGAGAAGTTGATGGAAACTACCGTACTTTCAATTTTTTCATGTTAATGCTTTGATCAGCATGCAATGACCAGATTAGGAGTGAGATTACACATTAAAACCGGAAAAAAAAGGTTGTGTGTCAAGTAAATTATATATATATATATATATATATATATATATATATATATATATATATATATATATATAATATATATATATATATATATATATATATATATATATATATATATATATAATATATATATATATATATATATATATATATATATATATATATATGTATGTATATATATATGTATATATATATATATATATATATATATATATGTATATATATATGTATATATATATGTATGTATATATATATATATATATATATATATATGTATATATATATATATGTATATATATATATATATATATATATATATATATATATATATATATATATATATATATATATATATATATATATATATATATATATATATATATATATATATATATATATACATTTGTAATAGTAAAATTATAAAACTCATCTTTTTTAAAATATGGCATCCAACTCTTATTTTCTGGCAACTTAAATTTAGAATCGTAGCCCCGTTGATTTATTTTTCCCGCGCATTGTGAGGATCTTCTACACTAAACTAGAAGTAATTAATATAATGGCACGTGCGTGTATGGGCACGTGAAAAAGACAGTTTATATACTTTTAAACTGGTTTGGGTTACACAATCATCAAATAATGTCTTCATTTTTAAATTTAGAAAACAGAAAATTTTACATAATTCTAATTCTGAATTGAAAATTAATGATTTTTAATGTTTTTACTATTTTGAATAGTTTAAAAAATAGTTTGCTGTTTTGCTAAATAAAATTCTGTTATTTCTAATATTCAAAAATTATTAAATCTATACCAATCTTAAATTTGCAATTTTTGCCATTGATATTCAAAAGGAATTTTTACTTTTATTTTACGAATTATGAATAAGAAAAACATAAAACAATAAAATGGTTAATTAATCATATTTTAAATATTCATGAATATTAATTTTAAATATTTTCACCATTATTATACTAGTTTGGTTGCTTAAAAACTTATAGTTCCTACAGCTTTTGTAGTGCTGAATAAGACACAATAAATTAACTATGAAACACATGCTTCTTGTTTGTTCACAAAAGTAAATGTTAAAATAAAAATGTAGACATTTATCATATTATATACTTCTTATTCTATATGTGCATACATTTAGAAACAGATTACCGTTCGCGAACAAATATTTTTCGAATTTTCTAGTAAAGAAATCTACCCATACATCATCTAAATTCACGTGAAAAGAAAATAATTTTACAAAAAATAGAGTTTTCCGTAAAATATGCACAAAAACAAAAACCTCTCCCAGTTCTCTAAACTTAAATTTATTCCATTCCATATCAAGTATAGCACTTAACCACCAGTTCCTATTTGCATATTTTTAAAAGAGCTCCAAATAATTCATCACGTTTCATGACGGGTAAAACTCTATAAAGCAATTCCATTCTATCTGAAAATATTTTGATGTACAAGGAAAAACCATTCTACTTTGATTTCATAAATGCTTATTTATTGATTTCGCAGTGCTGTCTATTAGTAGCTATAGTTTCTACCTCAAGCGAGTAAATGGGAAACCAGTTGAATATTATATATATATATATATATATATATCTATATATATATATATATATATATAATATATATATATATATATATATATAATATATATAATATAATAATAAAATTATTATATATATAATAAATTACTATATATATAATAAAATTCTTAAAATTTGGCGGTTAACTCTCTTTTTCTGGTACCTTAAATTTAGAATCGCAGCCCCGTTCATTTTCTTTTTTTTCCTGCTCTTTGTGACGTACTAACATGAAGAATAAACTTGAAGTAATTACATTTAACTGATTGATTACCGGAATGACATCATTCGTGGAGCTACGCCCCTTACTTTTTAAATGGACCTAGAACACAGATTTCGAGGCTTTTCCTTTGAGAACGACATGTAATGTATCATCAAATATACCCTGTTTGTATCTTTGAATTTGTGTATCTGGTTTTCTGAAAAAAGATGTATGTCTGCATCAACGGCTACATTATTCTACAGTATTTTTAAGACTATGTGGACGTTATATATATAATATATATATATATATATATATATATATATATATATATATATATATATATATATATATATATATATATTGTGTGTGTATGTGTGTGTGTTTGTGTAGCTGTGTGTGTTGTTCTTATTCATAAACGACACTTAATCATAAATTCAAAATTTATCTTTCTCCTCGAACACCTATAATATCGATTAAGCATTTTCTATTACATTTAAATTAATATATATTCCATATATTTTTTATATTTTTATTTAAGAATATATATATATAAGTATATAAATTTATAATTATTACAATAATATTTAAATTAATATTTAAATATATAATAAGTAAAAATTTATTATATAAAAAACGATTTAATATATAAAATATATATATTTTTTATATTATTTTATAATTTGTTACATTTATTTTAATTATTTAAATACTATTTTAATATATATTTCATATTAATATTTATATAATTAAGAAAAAACTTGAAGTAATTACATTAACTAATTGTAATAATATTCTATAATACTTTTTTAAATATATCAAAACACAGATAACGATTACATTCGAGAAGTATATATCATCAAATAATAATATTTTGTATCTTTTTCATAAATTGTGTATCAAGTTTCTAAAAAAATATGTAATATCTACAATACAATTAACAAAAGTTTGTTTTAAAATTATGTACATATTTTTAAATAATAATATATAATATATATATATATATATATATATATATATATAATATGTTATTAGTGTGTGTGTTTGTGCGGTGTTATAATATAAACCGACACTTAATCAGTACTTTAAATTAAAATTTATCTTTATTAAACACACCTATATATAATTACATATATATATAATTTTTTAGTCATATAAAATTTCTATTATATATATTCTTTTATTTTTATTTAAGAATTTATATAGCTAATTTGTAAATTCAATTACACATTGACAATTAAATTCAATAGTTAACCCTTTGATTTAATAATTAAAAAACTATGAAGTAAAAATTTATTTTTTATTTAAAAAAACTTTTTTCTTTTAAATTGTTTACATATTTTTTAATTAAAAACCACTTTTCATATGTTAATAAAACTCTGTTAAAATTAAGAAAATCAAAAAAACATGTATATTTAAAATTATTTCATAGTATATTTTCAAAACAAAGTAAAGGAATATTTTGAATTGTTTACATGCCAATTTATATAATTTGATGTAACACACACGGCATTTCTATATTATTATTGTATGAAGTCCTTATTTAACAAAATCAAATAACAATATTAATAGTCTTATTTAGTAAAAAATATAAATAACTTAATATTTTAAATAATTACAATTATATTTAATAACTGTATATGACATACTCGTATTTGCAAAATCTGAAACCGATTACTATATTCCTTTAATTAATTACTATTAGAATGATTACATAAATTTTTCCATAAATTCAATCATTTTATTAATTTTTAATATATTTTATAATGTTTTATATATTTTTATATGTTTTAATATGTAAATTGTTTTAAAATACATTTTTATATTGTATTTATCGTAGCTACAAAATATTATTACAAAAATCTTAATGATTTTCTTACATTTATTTAAAGTACCTCTTAATATAAAATTTAGGAATATATTTTAAAAAAAAAATTTTATTCTGTTTAAGATTTTTTTTCAATTTATCTTTAATATTGATAAATGGAAAAAAAACTCTGTTAAAAATATATTTAAATATTTCAAAAATCATGTATATTTAAAATTTTTCACTGAATATTATTTATATTCATTTATTTAAGTAAAGGAATATTTGAAATTACATGTATATCTTTTATAATTTGATAACACGTTATTATCATTACTATTGCTCGTATTGTTGAAGTCCTCTGTTAACAAAATCAAATATAATACTTATTCTTCTAAGAAACAATAATAAAAACAAATAATAAAAATTTTATGAAGTTTTAACTGTATATATTACATACTGGTATACTTGCAATAAACCTGAAACCGATTTTAATTATATTCCTTTGGAAGTTTACTATTAGAATATTAATTAAAAAAATTAACAGATCTTTCAATATTTTCTCTTCAAGTACTGAAAATAAGGCATACATTATTGAAGGCTTTATTTTTCTTTTAGAACGTTTAAATGTTAATATTTATTTGTATCTAATCGTTTAGGAATATTTACAAAAATTTTTAATGGTGAGTGTTTCAAGTAAAATACAACATTCTTTATAAAATTTGAATAATTTAAAAGAAATAATACACCATGATACTTCATTTTTCAGATTGTCAATTATTCCTTAGTAAAGTTTATATTGAAATTTTAAATAATTGTGCATATATGAAACAATTTAAAACATCATTGGGTAACAATAGAAATTTCCAAATTACCCAACAATTTTTTTGCATATTTTATTAAGTCTTAAAACATAACGGAATAACGACATAATTAGTAATTATTTTTTATCACAAAGATAACATTTTACCGAATTTTTATCGAATAAAATTTTATGTTTATTTAAAATATCAAAACTATAAAATATAATAATAATAAATTACATAAAATTCTTCTAATTATATATATATATATATATATATATATATATATATATATATATATATATATATATATATATATATATATATATATATATATATAAATATATATATATATATATATATATATAATATATATATATATATATATATATATATATATAAACATAAATATATATATATAAATATATTATATATATTTTATATATATATATATATATATATATATATATATAAAAATATATATAAATATATATCATATATATAGAATTATAATATATAAAATATATATATTTTATTAAAATATTTTTATATATATATATAATATATATGTATATTATATATACTATATAAATATATATATAATTTTAATATATATATATATATAATATATATATAAATATATATTTTAATATATATTTTTTTACTTTATTTTATTATTTTATATGAATATATTTATATAATAATAATTTATAAATATAAAAATATTAAAATATTTTTTTTAATAAATATTTTAGTAAAAAAAAAGAAGATATATGAATTGTATCTTCTAAAATCTTTAAAAAACATTTCTAAGAAATTTAAGTAAAATAATGAAATTTAATTTTCAAAATTGCAATTTAATTTTTTAATCGAATTAAATATTTTAATGGTATATTTTATTTATTTGGAGAGAAGCATTTACAATACTAATATAAGTGTTTAAAAATATTCCTTCTTACTTCTAACTTTTTGTTTAAAATTTTACATTTTTACAAAACAGTATTTTAAAAGTTTATGCAGTTTCAAAGGGTAATGTAGAAACAGCAACCAGGAAAATTTAAAATGGGTCGAAGAAAAAAATAACTTAGGAATAATTTAGGTACAAGGAAAATTTTTAACGAAGAAAATAGTTGTTATATTTAATCAGTATTAAATGATTTTTTCTTTTATAAATGTTATTATGAGATTAAAAATAATCCTATCGAAGAAATTCAAGTAATAAATAAACCTTTGAAGTTATTGGATAGAAAAATATTCTTTAAAATTTTAAAGGCTTATTCCATTTATATTTTTTTCTAATTCCTCGTGAGTCTTCGGTAATTGTAAAATTGTTTCACTACAGTGAAATATACTTTCCTACTGAAATTGTAGAATAATAGATTTTTTTAATAAATGATTTTTACTTACTAGTTAAACTTTAGTTTGAGATTTATACTTAGTTTTGATAAATATTTATCTAACCTTAGAAATTCCAACAAAAACTCCTGAAATTTACTATCAGAATCCCATTACTAATAATGTAAATGCATAAATAGTGTTTCGGCATTTGAATAGTTCTTCATCAAAATATTTTAAATCATATATAGGTAGTTGAAACAAATGATCTCAGATATGATCCTGAATATTGTATCTTCTAGCAACACGCTTAATGGAGAGTTAAGCATTTCTAACAAAACTAAAACACAGGTGGGCATAAAATTTACCAAATATTATTTAAATTATCAAATCATAAGAATTGTGGCACTGAGTGTGTGTAAATGCAAAACCTCCAGTTCTCTAATTCTGTATTGTATTTAAATTGATTTTAAATTAAGAGATTTTTTGCTAACAATTATTTTGAATATTTTAAATTGGTTATAAAATATTTTCCTTTACTATTCATACGACAATAAAATTTCCACTATTTAATTTATAAGATGGGCAAACAATACTTCCCTATTTCATAATGAAAATATAGATTTAAATTTTTACACATAAAGAATGATTTAGTTGAAAACATCAATTGATCCTAAGAATGAAAGGCGTTTTACATGCTTATTTCCCTACTACTTTTTTTTAATTTCTTAAAGAAAACTGTGAGAAACTCATTCATTATTCATCTACAAAATATTATTTATTGCTTATATTTAAAGAACACTCATAAAGCAAAATTATTATCATATTTTACATATTCTTCTTAAATTATAAGGTACTTTAATCCTTGAGTTTTGAAATATTGTTGGTTTAACAGTAATAAATTATACATGAACGATATATCTCTGTAAAAGTAATAGTAAAAAATGCAAAATTTTAATTCTTTATAAGATATATTTTTTATAAGATTTCTTTATAAGGTTTATATTTAAAATGGATTGCATTTCACTTTTATATGAGAGATAATACGATGTCTTAAATCTTTAAAGTTAAAATATTGTTTTTTAACTGTCATTATGAAAAATTTAAAAAAATTATAAAATATTTAAAAGTAAATTATAAAAATTATAAAAAAAATTATAAATCATAAAAAAATATAAAAAAGTAGAAAAAAATATGATTATATATTAAAATTATAAATAAATTATAAAATTATAAAATTATAAATTATAAATTATAAATTTTAAAATTATAAATTATACATTATTAAATTATAAATTATAAATTATAAAATTATAAAAATAAATTATAAAAATTAATAAATAATAAAAAATAGAATTAATAAAAATTATAAAGGAATATATAAAAAGTTATAAAAATAAAAAGTAAAAGTAAAATTATAAATGGAAATTATTAATTATAACTGCAATTATAAACGGTGATAATAAAAATATTTTCCTGTGTAAAATTAATAGAAAAATATGCAAAACATGTGCAAACAGTGTTGCACTAAATGATTTATATCTGTTAATGCCATACATATTTATTTTATTAAATTATTAATTTCTCGAATATCCTAAAAAATCACTAAATTTTTATGTGACTTCCAATGATATTATATAGAATTTAAACATTTAGAAGACATTTACTTTGTAACATACCACTTTAAATCCCTTTGTCTTTTTAAGCATAACGACATCGAATAACTTTCCTGTCCGAAATTGTTTCTATTATTTTCTTTCGAGCTTCAGAATAACGACTCGGAGAAATATTTCTGGCTTTCCCCAAAACGACTTGAAGACATTTCCTTTCCCACTTTCGCACAATGAAGCACAGGAAGTTCGTCTGTCAAAGCCATTTTGAGAGAAAAAAATATTCCTGCTGGAGCGAAGAAAAAAGAATAGGATCATACGTGTTGAGAATGCTTAACTGTTAGATGTAACATGTTCGATAAAGTATAGGTTTATGCGTTTTAGGTTTGATTGTGAATTGGAAAAAAAAGCCTTGGTTGATACTTAGAGATTAAGTTTAAAGAACAGTTAAAGATACACATATGTATATATGGATTGTCGCAATAGTGATTAGAATACTCGGAAAAAATTTTTGGATTACCCAATGTAACAATAAGTTACATTCGGTGCTTGAACGCTTTATTTACACCTTCCTGTCAGTCATTGCCAATGGCAAACAGACCAGGACCGGTCTGAACTTCGGACTTCTCCCAACCAATAGAAGGGTCCGTTAGTTTGAGGGATTCTGCCCCCCCGTTCTGGAGTGGACCCCTGATTTTTCTCCGCGGGACAGCTAAATTTTTAGAGGACAATGATGTTACCAGAGGAGAATAGAAGGTTAACGCTGCTGACATCTGCGGCTTGCGGGATAGACATTTATTTGGAGCGACACAAGAAAGAGGACAACCAGCGCCATATTGTGTTTTAGGGCCGACACCAACTCGAGAGTTCAGTCTCGAGTTGGTGACATAGTTATAATACAAATGATAAGTTGATTCCAGTTGTATTCTTTATTCATTTAATTCTATAAAATTATTTAATCAAGACATATTTGTCCATATGGTTTTTAATGAATTTTAATTTCTTCTTTCTCCAACACTAGGCAAACATAACATTATTTTTACACCCAATATGCCAGTAGAGTAGAGTAATCTTGTGAGCACTATGAAGTATCTAAAGAAAAAAAATGTTCCGTCTGGTACGATGAACAATGTATAGTATCATAAGTGTTGAAAACATACATGTAACCTGCTCTTTAAAGTACAAGTCTAAGTGTTTGAGAGCTGATTTTGAATTGGAGAGAATAAAGTTCTGGCTAAATACTTAGATTAAATTTGGTAAAAATTTAAAGATACTCATAATATGTATATATTGACTGTCGCAATAGTGATTAGCATAATCAGAAAAAATTTTTGAATTACGCAATATGCGAGTAGAGTAGAGTATTCTTGCAAGCACTGTGACGTGTCTACAGGAAAAAAATACTCCGGTTATGATGAAGGAAAATGAATAGCATCATACGTGTTGTCAACTTTAATGCTTAGATGTAACTTGTTTCATAAAGCACATATCTATGTGTTTGAGAGCTGATTTTGAATTGGAGAAAATAAAATTCTGGCGTAATACTTAGGGAGTAAATTCGGGAAAATGTTAAAGATACTCATAATATGTATATATCGATTATCTTAATAGTGATTAGTATACTTGAAAAAAATCTTCTATTTACCAGCATGAGAAGAGAGATGAGTAACTTTGCGAGCACTGTAATAAGCCTAAATGGAAAAAAAATGTTCAGCTGAGGTGCAGAAAAAAGAATAAGATCATACATGTTGTGAACGCCTAACGCTAACATGTAACCTGTTCCATAAAGTACAGGTCTAAGTGTTTGAGAGCTCATTTTGATTGGGAAAAAATAAAGTATTAGCGTAATACTTAAAGAGTAAATTCGGGGAAGAGTTAAAGGTACTCATAATATATGTATCGATTGTCGCAGTACACTCCGAAAAAATCTTGAATTACCCAGCATGAGAGTAGAGGCCAATAATCTTGCAAGCACTGTGACATGTCTATAGAACCTACTAGACTCTATAACTATAGAACATTTAAATCTGAGTTCAAATATAATCTTAACACTTTCATTGTCTCTACATGAACCTTTGGAGAATTTGAAAAATTCATGACTATATATAATCTATGAACCTTTTAAATATCAAATGTATGAAAACAATTTTAAATGTATTGGACAATTGATTTAACGGCATGGTTAAGTTTCAAAACTATCCCTTTGTACAATTTGGATATAAGTGTATCTAAATTATTAATTAGACTGCAAGTAAAATTAAAATTATAATTATAAAAACTGAGAAAATTTAGTAGCTAAATAATTTAAAAAATTGTTTTGATAGATATCTATCGAAAGTGTTAAAGGTGACAAAAATAAAGATCCAGTTTATAAATCTCGATCACAAGGAAGCCTTGGTAAAAAGTCAAGTTTTGGAATTCTTGGAGCTGTTCATAATCTATTGAGAAAAAAATTGAAAAGCACATAAATGAAGTATTATTGTAAGATTTGGAATTTTTTTCATTATTATTTAATTTTAAAAAATTATTAAAAGTGGCATCATCTTGTAAAGGATTAATAGAACTAAGTATTGAATACAGTATAGAAAATAAAATTTGAGTGTAACTAGAGCGAAAAAGGTTAAATATAGAATTACAACAGGAATTCATAATATAGAAGCTAGCAACATCTAAGTAAAGATAAAAAGGTATCAAACTACTAGAAATATTAAGACAGCTGTCAATTTATATATGATTCTAAAATCCAGTATTTTTATTGAAATCTAGCATATAAAGTACAGTGAGTTACAACAAATAAAAATGAACATAAATGATGTACACAATAATTCAGAAAAGTAGAGTTTTCTGCGAAAATGCACTTGACCGTGATTAGAGAACCCCAGAATAAATATGTTGGTTTGGACGTACTCTTAAAAGTAAATCAGCAGAGGGAATTTCTTTAAGGAATTAGGGGAAAACCCCTCTGAGTATGATAAAATTTGAACAAAATCTAAGGCGTTTCATTATAAACCCATTACACCTTTTTGGGTAGGCAACTCGTTATTAGCTGTCAAATTATTTTTTAACAAATTTGAATTGGAATAATAAAGCTGTGATACTCAACACAAAACAGTTTTACATATTTGAATTTTAAGAAAAATCACTTACCTAATTCTGTAATGTTCATTTAAAAATTTCCACGTTTTTTGCTTTTACAATTAAAAGGTTTCGATTACCAGCAATTGTTCATAACTATAGAATTTTTATAGAACTTCTAACCTCTAGAATAACTTAAGCATAAATGAAAAAACATAATGGATAAAAAGTCTTAAATATAAATTTAAACTTAGCTTTATGTTTTTCAGATAAACGAATCCAATATCTTTGTCCACGAATAATCTTTTCAGTTTTAGCATCTTCCTCCTAGGTTAGAGATTCAAAAAAGGTAATTCTTTTATTTAAAATTAATTTATTCAATGTTAATTTATAGATTGAATAGTATTTATAAAAGGAAAAAATTAATAGGAGGTAATCATATTAAGATATCAAAAATTTTAACTATTTTCTAGAAATGTAATGTAATTACTTTCCTTATGAACTTTTTTCATGACTCTAATTTCATTTTGAATAATGAGTCCCTTCTTACCTGGGATTTTTAGTTCTGACCTTCAATGTATTTCCTAAAATATTGTAGGCGTGAAAAACTGAGTTATCAAAAATTGGAAAAATTTGAGCGACACATTTTGTCGATACAATTCGGTTGATTTATTCTCTTTGATACTTCAGCAGACTTCCAAGATTTAATTTATGTAAGCACAGTAATGAAAGAATAAATATTGTTTTAAAATCAACGGTTACCAACGTGTTTTAACTTACAGAGCCATTTTTATAGTAAACTTACTTTATCTAAGACTTACAATAATTGTGTTTATTTTAACAATAGTACCATATATTTTTAGAATACTAATCTTTCGAATCGGTCAATTTCTCATTGATATGTTACCGAGGAAAGAAAGAAAGTACTATTTTCGTTTTAAAAATTATTTTTAATGAAGTTATTGCAATAAAGTTTCTAACATAATTACTGAACACAGAAAAAAGTATAGAAACATTCTCGGAAACCTGAAATAAGTTAAAAAAAATAAGAAACATATATACTAACAGCACAGTGAAAAATGATTTCTCCAGTTAAAAGTCGATAAAACACTGAAAAAAAATGACTTGGGACTGTACTGAATAAGGAATGATACATTCACTGTCATTTGAAACAAGTTTTCCCATTGTAAGTTTATGGTATGAAATGCTAATATCAAGTAGAAATAACATGGCAAGGAAACTATCAATAAAGTAGAATACTTAGTACAACTGATAAAAGGAAAAACTTACTTGGTAAATCTAGGTATGAGGTAATCATATTAAGATATCAAATATGTAAACTATTTTCAGGAAATATAATATAATTACTTTCCTTATTAACTTTTTATGACTCTACTTTCAGTTTAAATAATGAGCCCCTTTTTACCAGGGATTTTCAATTCTGCTCTTCAATGTATTCCCTAAAATATTTTAGGCGAAAAAATTGAGTTTTCAAAAATGGGAAAAATTTGAGACATATTTTGTCTATACAATTTAGAGGATTTATTCTCTTTGATATTTCAGCAGCATTCCAAGATTTAATTTATGTAAGCACAGTAATGAAAAAATAGATATTGCTTTTAGATCAACGGTTACCAACGTGTTTTAACTTACACAGCCATATTTAGAATAAACTTCTCTGATCTAAGACATACAATATATGTGTTTATTTTAACTCTAGTCCCGTGTTTTTTTTTTAATACTAATCTTTTCGAATCGGTTAATTTGCCATCTATATGTTACCTAAAAGAGAGAGAAAGAAATATTTTCGTTTTTAAAATTATTTTCAATGGAGTTATTTCAAATAAGTTTTTAACATAATTACTGAACAAAGAAGAAAGCATAGAAACATTCTCGGAAACCTGAAATTAGGTAAAAAAAACAAGCATACATACTAACAGCACAGTGAAGACTGATTTCTATTGTTAAAATGCACAGAATAAATAAAAGATAATAGATAAAAGATAATAACAGAATAAATAAATAAAACACAGAACAAAATGACTTGGATCTGTACGCAATAAGGAGTGATACATTCACTATCATTTGAAACAAGTTTTCCCATTGTAAGTTTATATGAAATATTAGCATAACTATCAATAAAGTAGAACACTTAGTTTAAAATAATAGTTGCTGCAATTATATCCTGACATATAGACAGCGTTTCCTTGTGAAATGAATCAAAAGCGTGCAGATTACTGAAACAATAAAACACATCCCAGATTACTTGTTATATATTAAATTCAATATAATGGTATCATAAACGGACTTATTATGGTTATAGCTAAAATGTTTATATGTTCAGATTCAAGGAATCCCTCCTACATTTATAATTCTTCATTAAGGTTTTCATGATTATAATTTCATTTTTAATAGTGAGTCCCTTCTTACCAGTGATTTTCAATTCTGACCTTCAATGTATTCCTTAAAATATTGTAGGAGTGAAAAATTGAGTTTTCAAAAATGGGGATGATGTGAGCGACACATTTTGTGGGTACAATTCAGTTGATTTATTTATCTGATATTTCAGCAGACTTCCAAGATTTAATTTATGTAAGCACAGTAATGAAAAAAAGATATTGTTTTTAGATCAACGGTTACCAACGTGTTTTAACTTACAGAGCCATTTTTAGAGTAAACTTCGGTGCTCTAAGACTTAACAATAATTGTGTTTATTTTAACACTAGTAATGTGTGATTTTAGAATACGAATCTTTTCGAATCGGTGAATTTACAATCTATGTTACCGAAAGGAGAGAGAAAGAAATATTTTCGTTTTTATAATTATTAAAAACGAAAAATGTTATTTCAAAGGAGTTTCTAAGATAATTACTCAACAAAGAAGAAAGTATAGAAACATTCTCGGAAAACTGAAATTAGGTAAAAATAAAAAAATATACATAGTAGAAGCACAGTGAAACTGATTTGTCGAGTTAAAAGGCAATAAAACACTGAAAAATGTCTTTTGACTGTATTGAATAAGTAGTGACACATTCACTGTCATTTGAAGTAAGTTTTCAAAATGTAAGTTTATATGAAATACTTGTATCAATTAGAAATAACATGACAAGGAAACTATCAATGAAGTAGAATACTTAGTTTAAAAGGGCAGTTTGTCCACTTACCTCATGGCATATAGATAGCCTTTTTATGAAATGAAGCAAAAACGTGCAGATTACTAAAACAATAATAATTTTAAGATTATATTCAATATAATCAATTCAATATAACAGTCATAAAAGGGCACATTATGGTTACAGCTAAAATGTTCATATGTTCATTTCCAAGGAATCACTCACAGATTTATATTCCCCTAATGTTCATTCATGTTTTAGCTGTATATTAAATAAGGATGCATATATTTATCAATTAAAGTGTCACGCTTTACTATATCTGTGAAACACATTTAGCATTTATTTCAAATCGGTTTTGTATATCAGCATACATACTAACAGCACAGTGAAGACTGATTTCTATTGTTAAAATGCAATAAAACACAGAACAAAATGACTTGGAGCTGTACGCAATAAGGAGTGATACAATTCACTATCATTTGAAACAAGTTTTCCTATTGTAAGTTTATATGAAATATTAGCATAACTATCAATAAAGTAGAATACTTAGTTTAAAATAATAGTTGCTGCAATTATATCCTGATATATAGACAGCGTTTCCTTGTGAAATGAAGCAAAAGCGTGCAGATTTCTGAAACAATAAAACACATCCCAGATTGCTTGTTATATATTAAATTCAATATAATTGTATCATAAACGGACTTATTATGGTTACAGATAAAATGTTTATATGTTCAGATTCAAGGAATCCCTCCCACATTTTTAATTCTTCATTAATTTTTTCATGACTATAATTTCATTTTTAATAATGAGTCCCTTCTTACCAGTGATTTTCAATTCTGACCTTCAATGTATTCCTTAAAATATTGTAGGAGTGAAAAATTGAGTTTTCAAAAATGGGGAAGATGTGAGCGACACATTTTGTGGGTACAATTCAGTTGATTTATTCTCTGATATTTCAGCAGACTTCCAAGATTTAATTTATGTAAGCACAGTAATGAAAAAAAAGATATTGTTTTTAGATCAACAGTAACCAACGTGTTTTAACTTACAGAGCCATTTTTAGAGTAAACTTCGGTGCTCTAAGACTTAACAATAATTGTGTTTATTTTAACACTAGTAATGTGTGTTTTTAGAATACTAATCTTTTCGAATCGGTGAATTTGCAATCTATATGTTACCGAAAGGAGAGAGAAAGAAATATTTTCTTTTTTAAAATTATTAAAAAAGAAAAATGTTATTTCAAAGGAGTTTCTAAGATAATTACTCAACAAAGAAGAAAGTATAGAAACATTCTCGGAAAATTGAAATTAGGTAAAAATAAGAAATATACATACTAGCAGAACAGTGAAGACTGATTTGTCGAGTTAAAAGGCAATAAAACACTGAAAAATGTCTTTTGACTGTACTGAATAAGTAGTGACACATTCACTGTCATTTGAAGTAAGTTTTCAAAATGTAAGTTTATATGAAATACTTGTATCAATTAGAAATAACACGACAAGGAAACTATCAATGAAGTAGAATACTTAGTTTAAAAGGGCAGTTTGTCCACTTACCTCATGGCATATAGATAGCCTTTTTATGAAATGAAGCAAAAACGTGCAGATTACTAAAACAATAATAAATTTCTAAGATTATATTCAATATAATCAATTCAATATAATTGAGTCATAAAAGGGCACATTATGGTTACAGCTAAAATGTTCATATGTTCATTTCCAAGGAATCGCTGAGAGATTTATATTCTCCGAATGTTCATTCATGTTTCAGCTGTATACTAAATAAGGATGCATATATTTATCAATTAAAGTGTCACACTTTACTGTATGTGTGAAACACATTTAGCATTTATTTCAAATCGGTTTTGTATATCAATCCATCTTTTCATCTATTTCACTCGGGAAATCTTCTCTAGATGGAAGTAATTGATTATTAAATCTGCAAGAGCAAACTTTATTGGGGATGTTTCTTTTGTTCATATTTTCAACATTTATGTTACATATTCTTATGTTACATATTGGTATTTTTTAAAGTCTGAATGAAAGAATATTTTTCTCAGTTGCCTTTCTTGTTTCTTCTTTTTCACCTTTTCACTCTTATTTAAATAAGCTATATAGAATTCATTAAAAAAAACTGTTTTCATATATTTATCAATAGAATATAAAATTAATTTTGAATTGATGTTATATATACATATATATATACATACATATATAATATATATATATATATATATATATATATATATATATATATATATATATATATACATATATATATACATATTACATATATATATATATATATATACAGAGAGAGAGAGAGAGAGAGAGAGACATAATTAATCTGTATAATTAAAATTAATTTGTACAGCAAATATAATATATGTTAGAAGGAATTTTATTTAAAAAATACATTTAATTATAATTTTTTCTTTAAATATTTCATGTAACTTTGCAAATTATATTTTGATTATAGCTAAAAAACATTAATATAAATCATGAGAACGTTTGATGCTTAAAATTGTGGTTTAAATTTGTTAGAACTTTTCAAAAGTTTCATAATTAAAATTAAATTTTAGATACTACAATAATTAAAATTTTCTATTCAGAAGAAAACATTATTTCTATAACAATGTAGCTCCAAAAATGTTATATTAATGCATTCTAAATGAATTCCTTTTAAATTACTTACGAGAATGAAGAATTTTTTAAATGATTGCATATGTAATTAATTATTTTGAAACTTTAGTTTGAATTTAATGAGAATTTTTTTCTTTTATCTTCATACTATTATTAAATCGTCTCTTCTAGTTTACTATAAATTTTAGAAACTTTTAAATCGTCAAAGTCAAAACAGCATATACCTTTATATATATAAAAAGTTAATATTAAATTGAAATAATTTATATATATATATATATTTGTATATATATATATATATATATATATATATATATATATATATATATATATATATATATATATATATATATATATATATATATATATATATATATATATATATATATTTGTATATATATATATATATATATATATATATATATATATATATATTATATATATATATATATATATATTATATATATATATATATATATAATATATATATATATATATATAATATATATATAATTTATATATATATATATATATATATATATATATATATATATTTATATTATATATATATTATCAAAATATTTCCTTATTCTAAATATATTCAAGGAACATTTGTTTATTATACAGCAGTTGGTACCGAGTTTTAAAGTATTTGATAAACAAATTTAGCATTTGTTTATATTATCGGTTTTTATAATTATAGTATGTTCCAAATAAAAGGCAAAACCATTGTTTTCTTTATTTTTATGCTAAGTTTACAATACCTATTGCATCCATCCCAACAAAGTTATTTGGGATATCACCTCTAATTTATGTATGCATAGAACACATTGCTTGTTAAAAAAATATACAATTAAACATAATTCTTTAAATATTTTTCATAATATTTTCAAGTCCAGAAGCTGTGTGGAAAAAATATAGTTATACAAGAAAGAATTTGGCCATCTAAGGTTTATTTGTTACCCTTTCGCCA
>CM063509.1:101574778-101584778 GCA_032207245.1 Pardosa pseudoannulata
AAAATCTGATAAATTAAAACTACTTTAAATATAAAATACTAAAACACAATATATATTTCGTCTTAATGTTTATTATTAAACGCTAATTATTTCTCAATAAAGAGTATTTATACCTCTTTTTTTACATTTTATTCTTTTTGTATCTAAGTAGAATGCAGTAACTCCAGTTTTAGGTTTTATTGTCATAAAGATTTTAAAATCAGTTCCTTTTCGTAAAATGATTTATCTTAAATAAATCAAAAACGTTGTAGAGTATGAATTTATTAGATTTTTGGTGTGTTTCAGTGTTATGTTTTTGTAGAAGTAAAATCTGATAAATTAAAACTACTTTAAATATAAAATACTAAAACGAAATTTATATTTCTTCTTAATATTTAAATTTATACGCCAATTATTACTCAATAAATAATATTTATACCTCTTTTTTTACATTTTCTTCTTTTTGTATCTAAGTAGAATGCAGTAGTTGCAGTTTTAGGTTTTATTGCCCAAAGATTTTAAAATCAGTTACTTTTTCTTAAATGATTTAACTTTAAAAAATCAAAAACGCTGTGAAGTATGAATTTATTAGACTTTTTGTGTGTTTCAGTGTTGTGTTTTTGTAGAAGTAAAATCTGATAAATTAAAACTACTTTAAAGTTAAAATACTAAAACAAAATATATATTTTGTCTTAATGTTTATTATTATACGCTAATTATTACTTAATAACTAGTATTTATACCGCTTTTATACATTTTCTGCTTTTTATATCTAATTCAGTAATTCTCAACCTGTGGGGCCCGCCCCCCTAGAGGGGCGCGAGCACACTAATGGGGGGGCGCGAGCGTATCCAAGAGAAAATGTTATTTAAAAAAATTGATTAAGTGACTGAAAGGAAAGAACACACACACACACATACAAAACAAAATACATTTCGACATATTTAATAATTAACTTATTAAATTAAAACAACTTACTAAATTAAAAACAAATTTAATAATTATTAGTGACTTCCTTGGGCCTGTCTTTCAGAGCAAAGTTTTTCGAAGGAGGGTTTAATATTATAAATAAACACTCTCAGTTCTTTTTCTATATTTAGCTGAGATCTATATTTTGTCTTCAAAGAAGCCACCGCAGAAAATCCAGTTTCACAAAGGTAAAATGTTGAAAATGGTAGTAGAATGCGAAATGCCCTTGTTTCTAGTGCAGAAAACTCATCATCCACTCCTGCCCAAAATTCAAAGAGTGATTTATTACTAAATTGTCTTTTGGTTTCGCCGCTTGCCGTGAAGTCTATGAAGGTTTCTTCCTCTTCAATTGAGAGTCCTTCGGGAGTATTTTGAAATGGATCCCTCACCCACTTGTAACTTGATATCAGTTTGTCGTCAGCAAGAAAGTACTTTTTAAAATTCTTTGCTAGCATTGCTAAATGATTTTCAATGGTTGCAAAAACAAATTTTACATGTTGTTCTTCAGCCTTGTAAGTTTTAATACAATCATTCAAATTTGCAAACATTGTTAAGTTTTCTTGCTTTAAATTTCTGCTCCACAATTCCAATTTCCTACAAAAAGCATTAACTTTATCACTCGTATCCAATATATGTGTATTTGCTCCTTGCAGATGAAGATTCAAGTTATTTAATTTCTCGAATATGTCGACCATGTAGCTCAATTTCATCACAAATAAACTATCGCGAAAATTGTCAGCTTCCGGTCTGTTTTCCTCTTCTAGGAAAACGGCGATTTCTTCTTTTAATTCATAAACACGTTGCAAAAATTCCCCTCGTGATAACCATCTTCCCTCGCAATAAAATAGTAACGCTGAATGTACTGCACCCATGTCTTTACAAAGTGCGGAAAAGATTCTTGATTTCAGGGGTCTCATTTTAAAATCAGTTACTTTTTCTTAAATGATTTAACTTTAAAAAATCAAAAGCGCTGTGAAGTATGAATTTGTTAGATTATTTTGTGTGTTTCACTGTTGTGTTTTTGTACGGGAAGTAAAATCTTATAAATTAAAACTTCTTTAAAGATAAAATGCTAAAATAAAAAATATATTTCGTCTTAATGTTTAAGCTCATACACTAATTATTATTCAATAAATAGTATTTATACCTCTTTTTTTACATTTTCTTCTTTTTGTATCCAAGTAGAATGCAGTAGCTCCAGTTTTAGGTTTTATTGTCCTAAATATTTTAAAATCAGTTACTTTTTCTTAAATGATTTAATTTTAAAAAAATCAAAAACGTTGTGAAGTATGAATTTATTAGACATTTTGTGTTTTCTAAGTTGTGTTTTTGTAGGAGAAGTAAAATCTGATAAATTAAAACTATTTTAAAAATAAAATATTAAAACGAAATTTATATTTCTTCTTAATATTTAAATTTATACTCTAATTATTACTCAATAAATAATATGCATACCTCTTTTTTATATTTTCTTCTTTTTGTATCCAAGTAGAATGCATTAGTTTCAGTTTTTGGTTTTATTACCCTAAAGATTGTAAAATCGTTTACTTTTTCTTAAATGATTTAACTTTAAAAAATCAAAAACGTTATAGAGTATGAATTTATTAGATATTTTGTGAGTTTCAGTGTTGTGTTTTTGTCAGAGAAGTAAAATCTGATAAATTAAAACTACTTTAAAGATAAAATGCTAAAACAAAATATATATTTTGTATTAATGTTTAGGATTACATGCTAATTATTACTCAATAGATAATATTTATACCTCATTTTTGACATTTTCTTCTTTTTGTATCTAAGTTGAATGCAGTAGTTACAGTTTTAGGTTTTATTGGCCTAAATATTTTAAAATCAGTTACTTTTTATTAAATGATTTAACTTTAAAAATCAAAATCGTTGTGAAGTATGAATTTATTAGACATTGTGTGTGCTTCAGTATCGTGTTTTTGTAGAAGTAAAATGTGATGAATTAACACTATTTTAAAGATAAAATGCTAAAACAAAATATATATTTCGTCTTAATGTTTATTATTATACGCCAATTATTACTCAATAAAAAGTATTTATACTTGTTTTTTGACATTTTCTTCTTTTTGTATCTAAGTAGAATGCAGTAGTTCCAGTTTTAGGTTTTATTGTCATAAAGACATTATAAAGTAATTTTTACAATGAACTTTATTTTGTTTACATAATTGTTTCGTTTTTTACAATTTTTTTTTAATTTTACTATATTTTGTCAATTTTACTCTCACTTACAATTAAATTTACCAAAATTTCAGTTTAAATGAAAAAAATGTAATACTTTAAAATACATCATTATACAACATATCCTACAGGAATACAACAAAAGTAAAGTTTTATTTTTAAATTTTAAAGGTAAAATTTGAGATTTTTATGTCTCTGTTCAATTATTGGAACACTGGCGTTTCAAGGGTTCATTTTTCATTTACATGCAAAACCTTGTATGGTATTGCAAACATTATTTTCTTTTGTATTCAGATAAGAATAGCAACTTTTCTAAAGAAAATAAATAGGTAAAGCTGCAAATGAAATCTGCAATACTCCGAAAGGATTATAATATTGGCCCTTTGCATTGAGGTTCACTATGGTAAAGTCATAACAATAGAAAGAAATACTATTTGATAACGTGGCTGAACATGTGTGCGTGTGTGTGTGTGTGGGGGGGCTTTCAAATGTGACTTTGGAAACAAGTGCAATTTCGCATAAAAGGTGTTTTATTGCATATGTTGCTTAAATATTTATCAGTTTCCTTTGAGATAGAGTTTTCTTATTAGTTTATCTGATGTCAGAGGACAGGGGAAAATGTGCATGTAGTATTTCTATGTGTTTCATTTATAAAGTTTTCCTAAATATAACACTATGACTGAAAGATGCCTGACAATAGAAGATGCTCTGCAATTTCTAGAAACTCCTTTGGATTATGATTTGGTAGATGTAAATATTTGTCAGTTACAGCTCGATGAACCTGATGATATAACAAATGAAGAAGATATTGGTGAAAATAATTTAGATGCTGTTACGCCATTCGATGTGCATGGAATGGTCGACATCATTTAAAAAAAATATGGCAGTATTCGAAAGGAAGACAAATTTCTAGAACCAGGCCCAAGGGCCAAGAAGAAACAAAACACTGAAAATCCTAATGTAAAATGGGAAAAAAGTGAAATTGGATAATCCAACGGAATTAGATAATCCGCTACATATTGGTAGCGGATTATCTAATTCCGTTGGATTATCCAATTTCACTTTTTATTGCATAAATTCTATACTGTCATAATATATATCAATTTTTCATTATTTAAAGATAAATAAAACGGTTAATATTAAGAAGATGTTATAATTAGACTTTAACTATTTTCATGAACATTTAACAATATGCAAAAAAATAATCATGTAAAACGCCAATGTTCGAAGAATGGAACATGGCTAAAAACATTTTAATAATTATTTTCACCTAATTTTAATACTTTATTGTATTTATATCCTCTTAGTTAATATAATAACCAAATTCCAAATCATTGAGGCAAATCTCTCTTAATTCGGCGTTTAAATGGTTAAAACTACTTTAAAGATAAAATACTAAAACGAAATTTATATTTCTTCTTAATATTTAAGTTTATATGCTAATTATTACTCAATAAATAATATTTATACCTATTTTTTAATATTTTCTTCTTTCTGATCTAAGTAGAATGCAGTAGTCAAAAATAAATTAAGGTCATTTATTATTAACGCGCAATGGTACTTGTGTTAAAAAAAACCCACATAAAATTAAGCAATAGAAATAAATCTCCTAAATTTTCAGTACCTGTCTTATAAGTGCCATCTTACAATTAGTCAAGTACCTGTCTTACAGTATGTATTTTCGCAATTTCTCTTGGAAAGAGATACTTTTAATTTATTCGGTCTACAGGGACCTAGTGCATGTGCCAACACTTTAATTTTTATTTTGCATTTTGGTCGTAGAAGAGACGCTGCAAAAATACATCATTGTTTGATTAAAATAGAAAGACGGAATATAAAGATGGGATTTAAGTTTTTAGATTGTGTGTGTGTCTTATGTTTGTGCTTTCAGAATGCTAAGGAAAAAAGATCTAGAATCCCAAATACTTTAGAAAAGTAATATTTCAAATAATCCGAAATATGTATTAAATTTTTAATAATGTTAATACAAATTTGACATTCATCCTCAAAAGTAATTTTGTTGGTATTTTGTTTTAAAAAAAATCTACGTGTTATTGCCTACCTCCGGGAAGAACGTACCTCTGAGATTAATTAGCATTCCGAAAGCACCAACATAACAATAAAAAACGAAATATCAGGATAAAAACAACTTAGATGACATCTTGATATTTCATCAGTTTAATCAATTAACGATGTATTTTTGACAGCATTTCTCCTACGATCACAAACAGTGCCAAATATTTTGGGGGAGCACGGATACTCTGAACCACGAATAAATTAAAACTATTTCTTTCTCAGAAACATATTCAGTGAAACTTGTGGAAATGCAGGTTGTTGGGGTGTACAATACTTATAATACCTCATATGAAAATTTGGAAGTATATTTTTATTGGGTGATTTTGTGTGGAATATTTTTATAACGCTCAAGCTTCCTAAGCACGTCATGCGTCCTAGCTGGTAACTTAAGATATACTATATTTAGGAGAGTGACAGCACGTTCGTAAGAGACCTAAAACATTTAAAACTACACGTCCTTTAGAGATCCAAATCTACTGAAATAGTACTTATTTTAGAGATCTAAAACATCTAAATATCGACGCTAAAATAAATTTTAGATTTTAGAAACGTCCTGTAGAATGCCACTTATCATAAACGAGTTATATATCTCAAAGAGGTAATACCTAAGATCACCATTTTTGCTGATGTAGGTATTTATGTCTCATAGAGGTTCGCATTTTTATGGGGTGAGATAACATGGACGTCTAACAGATATCAGTGTGTTAGTAGTCCAGGTATTATACTGAAATAGGGTTTATAAACTGGTATTAAACTGAAATAGGGTTTGAATTTAACTTGCAGCGTTAAAATATTATGTTCGTTAAAATTTCACCGGAAAAGAAACAAAGGATTAAAAACTATTCTTTTAAAAACAATTTTATTTGAATTCAGAAAATGATGTGAAAAACGAGGTTTTAATTTTTCTACATGTAAAATAAGAAATATCGCTAATAAAAAGGAAGAAAAGGAACATAACAATTTTCATTTAAATAAGAAATGGTGAAAGTTCCAATTTTAAATAGGCATATGTTTTTAATTAATTTACAAATCAATAAAAATTAGAGTATAATTGATATTTTTTGTCCTGTCTATAAATTTATATTCTACATAAGTATTTTTTGTGCAAAACTGGGTTTTTAGATTTTACAAGTGTTTATCACGTCACTATATGTTTTATAAAACAAAATAATTTCATGTAAAATTGGAAAAAAAATTCAAGTATAAATAAACACACATTAGTGAAAAATTGCTTATCTACATGAGAGTACGTGTATTTCTAGTTGAAATATTTTATTTAATAAAAAAATCTTTTGACAATAAAACTAGAAAAAAGTAATTATGATGATTTTATAGTATAAATGGTACGAAAATTAAATTTCATATTTAATATGGAAAAAATTCAAGTATAAATAAACACACATTAGTGAAAAATTGCTTATCTACATGAGAGAATGTGTATTTCTAGTTGAAATATTTTATTTAATAAAAAATCTTTTGACAATAAAACTAGAAAAAATATGTATGAGTTTTATAGTAAAAAGTGTACGAAAATAATTTCATTTTAAATTGAAAAACATTCAAGTATATATAAAACACACATTAGTGAAAATTACTTATCTACATAACAGTATGTATATGTAGTATGTGTATATCTAGTTGAAATATTTTATTTAATAAAAATATTTTGACAATAAAACTAGAAAAAGTAAATATGAATATTATAGTATAAATGGTACTAAAATAATTCCATGTTAAATTGGAAAAGATTCAAGTTTAAATAAACACACAGTTGAAAATTTCTTATCTAAATGAGAATATGTATATTTATAGTTGAAAGATTTTATTTAATAAAAATTCTTTGGACAATAAAACTAGATAAAGGAATATGAGTTTTATAGTAAAAAGGGTACGAAAATAATTTCGTATTAAATTGAAAAACATTCAAGCATAAATAAATACACATTAGTGGAAAATTACTTATATACATGAGAGTATGTGTATTTCTAGGTGAAATATTTTATATAATAAAAAATCTTGTGGAAATAAAACTAGAAAAAGTAAATATGAGTTTTATAGTATAAATAGTACGAAAATAATTTCATATAAATTTGGAAAAAAATTAGTATAAATATACACACATTAGTTGAAAATTACTGATCTACATGAGAATATGGGTATTTCTAGTTTAAATATTTTATTTAATAAAAAATCTTTTGACAATAAAACTAGAAAAAGTAAATATGAATTTTATAGTATAAATGGCACGAATATAAATGGTACGAAAATAAATTCATATTAAATTGGAAAACATTAAAGTATAAATAAACACACATTAGTGGAAATTGCTTATCTACATGAAAGTATGTGTATTTCTCGTTGAAATATTTTATTTAATAAAAAATCTTTTGACAATAAAAATTAGAAAAAGTAAATATAAATTTTATAGTATAAATGGTAAGAAAATAATTTCATATTAAATTGGAAAACATTCAAGTATAAGTAAACACACATTAGTGGAAAATTGCTTATCTACATGAGAGTATGTGTATTTCTCGTTGAAAAAATATTTTATTTAATAAAAAAGTTTTTGACAATAAAATTAGAAAAAGTAAATATGAATTTTATCGTATAAATGGTACGAAAAAAATTCCATATTAATTTCGAAAACATTCGAGTATAAATAAACCCACATTAATTGAAAAATGCTTATCTACATGCGAATATGGGTATTTCTAGTCGAAATATTTTATTTAATAAAATTCTTTTGACAAGAAAACGATACGTTAAAAAATGATAAGTAAAATAGTAACAAAACCACTATTTCTTTAACTTTATATAAAATATCATAAAAGAATAAAGAAAATATTTTTAAATTTTTTCACCTAATTCTGTGACTTGTTATTCAGATAATGCATTGCGCAGAAAAATGAAAAGAGAAACTAATAAAATTTAGTACACAATGCAAAATCACACAAAATATGAGAACTAAATTGAACAGAAACCAAATTGAGTTTGTTCCACCTTTACATATTTCATCACCAAATGGAGTGTAAACTGAAAATTACCATTCTTATCCAAACGGTACTTTTTCTCATTTGAAAAAAAAATCCTAGCATTCATTTTTATTTACAGAATTGTTTTATTGCAATAAAACTGATGGGGGAAATATTCGATGATTACGAGAAGTTTAAAAATGCCTATAAATAAATATGTGCGACGAATCCGAAATCAACTTTTATATAACTAGTGACTGTATTATTAGAAAATCACTTTAAAAATATATCAAAAGAATCTCAAGAAAAAATACATTTTTAACCCCGTGAGACTTTGTATATAATAATGTTTTATTTGTTATTATTTTTTTCCATATAACAAGAAAATGAGAAAAAATCTCTATTCTGCAGCTGTGGAGAAGATATTCCTTTGAAGTTTTTTAGTACTTCAGTTGGCTGTTTTGCATTTTTATAGAGGCGATGCAATTTGCCAGGGTAGTTTTGTCGTGTATATAGAATTTCATATCCAAATTCACAAATGGGGAGAAAAATAAAATCTGCATTTTTTTTCTTCTTTTGATTGTATTTAAATATCTTTAAGAGAATAAAATATATCAAGCGTACAAATATTACCCATTCAATAAGCTTTTTTTTTGCATGATCACTCAGTGATAACAAAATTATTATGAATATCTGTAGAAAAACTTTATTGGTAGTTACAAATATAAATTGTCTTTAAAAAAGATTTTTATAGAAATATACTCAATGTATATGTAAAAATATAGCATTGAAAAAATACTATGTGGAATACTTTACCCCGTATTCCTAAATAAGAAATGAATAAATGTTTAACAATTTATTTCCTTATTTAAAATTTATTAACCGTTTAAATGCCGAATCAAGATAGAATTGTCCCAATGACTTGAAATTTGGTTATTATATTAATTAAACAAATATAAATACAATAAAGTTTAAAATTAGGTGAAAAGAATTTGTGAGGGTATTTTTAGCCATATTCCATTAATGGAACATGATTATTTTTTTATGATTATTTTTTGCATATTTTTAAAAGCTCGTCAAAATCTTCTTAATATTAACTGTTTTGCTTATTTACCTTTAAATAATGAACAATTGATAAATGTTATGACACTATGGAATTTATGGAATATTGGTATCGGATATTTCGTAGGATTATCGAATTTCACTTTTTTTCCATTTTACAACAGGATTTTTAGTTTTTTTCCTTCTTAGCGGTTTCTGAAATTTGTCTTCATCTTTAATACTTCCACCTTTTTGTAAAATGACGTCGACCATTCCACACACATCGAATGGCGTAACAGAATCTAAATTATTTTCATCAATATCTTTTTCATTGGTTATATCACCAGGTTCATCGAGTTGTAACTGGCAAATATCTACATCTCCCAAATCAGAATCCGAAACAGTTTCTAGAAATGCATGAGTGTCTCGTATTGTAAGGCATTTTTCAGTCATGGTGTTAAATTTAGGAAAATTGTATAAATGAAACACATGGAAAGCACACGTGCACTTTATTCATTGCCATCAAACAGAACTAATAAGAAAAATTCTATCTCACATGAAACAGATAACTATTTCAGCAAACATACGCAATAAGACACCTTTTATGCGAAATCGCACTTGTTTCCAAAGGCACAGGTGAAATCCCCCCCCCACACATATGTTCAACCATGGTAACAAAAGATATTTCTTTCTATTGTTATGACTTTACCTCAGTGAACACCAATGCCAAGGACTAATATTATAATCCGTTCGAAGTA
>CM063509.1:101592278-101597278 GCA_032207245.1 Pardosa pseudoannulata
ATTAGAGGGATAATCGAAAAGAAACCTTATCTTACTATTTTAAAGCTCGAAGGTTTCGCAATCCGCTGTTGTCAACAATTATTTTGATACTTTTCTTGCAACATGAAATATTTTCCTCATGTTTAATTGTACATAGACAGAAATACAGAATACCGGTATAGAGATTCTCACTTTCCCACGACACGCTAGAGAAAGTGTATGAAAACCTGAGTAAGACTTGACAGTTCCTTCAGCAACTTTGGATATTACCACTTGGATATTAATTATCGGTGGTGTATTATTTTACACATATTAAAACTATTAAAAATTAGTATTAAAAAACTTCTTATCACATGTAATCACTACTGTATAATAAAGTTTTATAATCGATATAACAATTATTCATGATTTTAATCCATTTGTAAGATTAACCCCTTCCCTGTTTTGCCCGTACGCCGTACGGGCACAGCTTTCGGGCCTTTATTGAATTGCCCGTACGGCGTACGGGCAATCTGATTTCTATTTCGCTTGTACTGCTTAGGCCGTATTTTTTCCAATTTTAGTAACATATTATTCGTATAGATTTCCAGTAAATGATAGTTTGCAGTTTATTGTATTTTCTACTCTGATTGGTTCAAAAGCGCGGGTTTTGTATCAGAAGACGAATTGTTATCTTTCAGTGTATAGCTTTCTGGTTATATTTTAATAACCGCCTGTTAATGTTATTGAAGTAAAAGTTGAATAATATATTTTTACTTTTAAATAATGGATAATTCAGAGCGTATGGAACTAATTTCTTGTGATTCGATCTGTGACTCGGAATCAGAAGCTAAATTATCTTTGAATGATAGTAGCGAAAGTTTACTAGATGACCTGTATAGTAGTGACTCTGATAGTAGTACAGATGGAATCAGTCAAGCAAGACAATTTTTTGAAATTAATTTTGATAATCCTTCGGATCACCCTCCTAGATTTGCTTTCACTGGAATTCCAAAAATTATCTTGGATATCGATGAGACTAAAGGTAAACTTCAGTTCTATGAGGCTTTCTTAGAAAGAAAAAAAAGTTGTAATAAATGCTTAAAAATATTAGAAATTACATATCTTTATTTAAAAATGTAAAATGAGCAAAAAAATGCAATAAAAATTGTGACCATTTTTTGACCGAATTCTGGAAAAAAAAATGAAACTGTCAAAGGTTTAAAGATTGCAATTGCGATTCTTTAAATATCAAAAATATCCATGCAGATGAAACAATTAGAAATTATAGCTTATTTCATTCAGTGATAATCAATGATAATAACAATTTAATTAATCTCAATTCTTTGAAAAACAATTATGGAATATTCATGCACTTCAATCGTAGAATTTTTGTAAATATTATTTAATAAAAAAGCCATGCAGAACGTTGGATGAATGGTTAAAGAGATGATCTGCAGTACTAGAGGGCAATGTTTGATTCCCAAAGTATTAATTATAAGTCATTTTTCAAAAAGTTTAGTAAACATTTCACACCAAACCAAATACATATATATATAAATTTTACTATAAAATTTTTTTAAACTTTTCTCTCAATACTAACTTGATCTTTAAATGAGGTAAATATATATTGATGACAATGATTATTGAAATATTATAATTTCTACCTGAATATATAATTATTTCTACGTTTATGTTACAAGCATGTCGGGCTTTTTTTTTTGGTTTGAGAAGTGAATTTCCATAATGAAGAAACAGTTTGTAAAATTACATACATAAATGAAGTCAATGTAATATTAAATATAATATTATTAAGCATTTAGTTATTACAACAGTACAGTTATTTTTTCTCAATATAACATTATTAAGGATTTTATATTGATAACAGTATTTAAAAATAAATTATAACCATAAAATATGAATGATGTGGGGTAAAAAGTAGAATTTAATGATGATAAATATTCACACTGGCTGATCGAGTCGTTGTATACAAGACAGATTTTTGCTGAATGTTTGTAGCAAATTCTGTGGATTCAATTTTCCCGAAAGTCATAGTTCTAATTTATAAAGAATGAAAAAAACAAAAAGTAACAAATAGGTACATAAAGTAGAAGATTCAGTTAACTATTGTGCCTTACAATTGTATGAGATATGTATATAATAACATAATATTTTATATATTATGATTAGTTGACTTTTACTTTAGACAATCATATGTTATATTACATTGTTATGATCTATATTCACCCATGTGTTGTATGTATGTAAAATCTAATCTATTAAATATTTTTATGCTGCACATCATATTTTACTGCTTTTAATAAAATTATTCAACAGCAATTTTTTCTCTTTTAAAAGGAACAAAAAGTTTCTAACAAAAAAAAACTGAAATTTTAAAGATTAAATAATGAATTAATCACGGAATTAATTGAAAAAAATTATAAAACTAAAAATATATCATGTTTTATTAAATAAGTTATAAACAAATGTATTATCAATTTCTCAATAAATAATATATTTATACACAAAAATTAAGACCTTTTATGGCTAATATTTGTTATTTAATTCTACAATAGTCTTTATTCTACAATAAAAATTATTTTATAATTTTATCGGAATGTATTAAAATAAAATATTTACAGAAGAGTATTTTATATATTCTGATTACTTATTTTAGAAAGAATATGTAATGAATTTAAATAAAATTGAATCAATTAAATGTAACTTTGGAAATAGGCTTACAAAATTTTTAAAATTTACTTAGTCAAACAAATTTTATTAAATGAACGTAGTATAAAATATAACAGTATTATGACAGCGTCTTTTTTTAGTCATATGAATATAAATTTTTTTCACTTTGCAATGAAGTTTTAGAAGACCTTTAAAAATAATCCAACATTAAAAACCTTTAATATCTCAAGTAGTATAATTTTATAACTGAAAAAATATACACAGAGGAGAAAATATTAAAATGCCTTACTCGCAATAGAACTTTTTAAATATGTGTATTAGAAATACAATTTTTCTATGCAATCGAAGTGAAATACCTATGTTTCTTTTTTGAAATATAGTTTTAAGGTAACTGACATTTTAAAAGGAGAAAATAAAAACTTTTTTATGATTATAAAATTCTAAAGACACTATTTAACATGGTATAAAGTAAAAAAAAAAATAATGAATTTTATTATTGCATTGTTGTTCGAAGAAAAAAAATCGTGATTAGATTCTAGTTGATATAAGAAATTAGTTTCTAATTTACGAATTTCAAAAGCTATTTTGTACATAAATATATTTTTTGCTTCACTCGGTGTCTAGATTTTCTCTTTTTAAATGTATAACTTCCTATAATAATATCGAAATAAATATTAGAAGTTTAAAAATCATTAAAAAAAGAAAAAAGAAAATATTCTGTTTATAAATGTGTAATTTCCTATAATAATATTAAAATAAATATTATAAAGTTAGACCTTTAAAAATCATTAAAAAAAAGAAAAAAGAAAAAAATCTGTTTTTAAATGTCTAACTTCCTATAATAATATTAAAATAAATATTATAAATTTAGACCTTTAAAATCATTAAAAAAGAAAAAAGAAACAAAATTCTGTTTTTAAATGTGTTACTTCCTATTATAATATTAAAATAAATATTATAAAGTTAGGTCTTTAAAAATAACTAAAAAAAGAAAAAAAGAAAAAAATTATGTTATTAAATGTCTAACTTCCTATAATAATATTAAAATAAATATTATAAAGTCAGACCTTTGAAAATCATTAAATAAAAGAGAAAAAAGGAAAAAAATATTTTTAATTGTGTAACTTCCTATAATAATATTAAAACATTATTATTAAGTTAGGCTTTAAAAATCATTAAAAAAAAAGAAAAAAATCTGTTTTTAAATGTCTAACTTCGTATAATAATATTAAGATAAATATTATAAATTTAGACCATTAAAAATTATTAAAAAAAGAAAAGAGAAACAAAATTCTGTTTTTAAATGTGTAATTTCCTATTATAATATTAAAATAAATATTATAAAGTTAGGCCTTTATAAACAACTAAAAAAAGAAAAAAAATGTTGTTAAAATTCTAACTTACTATAATAACATTAAAATAAATATTATAAATTCAGACCTTTAAAGATCATTAAGAAAAACGAAAAAAGAAAAACGAATTCAGATTTTAAATGTGTAACTTCCTATAATAATATTAAAATAAGTATTATAAAGTTAGGTCTTTAAAAATCACAATAAAAAGAAAAAAATATGATTTTAAATGTGTAATTTCCTATAATAATATTAAAATAATTATTATAAAGTTAGGCCTTTAAAAATTATTAAAAAAAAGAAAAAACTATGTTTTTAAATGTGTAAATTCCTATAATAATATTAAAATAAATATTATAAAGTTTTACCTTTAAAATTATAAAATAGTTTATTCTAAAGAGATCATAACATTCTAATTTATAAAGAATGAAAATAAAAATTCGATGAAAACGGTTTAGCTCGATATGTTTTATGTTCCCTTAAATATAATGTATCATAGTGAAGAACGTCTTTGTACATTTATTACCTTCTATCAATATACTGGTTATGCCTATAATCTTATTTTAGATGGGTTAATACGTACAAAAAGTTGTCTTAATTATTTTCATACTCCATTATAAATTTTACTTTTCTTATCTACTCCATTGAATATTTTGTCATACAAAAGGAAATGAAAACATCGTTAAAAATTATTTCTGTAATTTGAAAATTAAATGAAATTGCAATAACTAAATATTTAATTAATCACTGGATTAAACTAAAAACATTATTTAAAAATACGGAAAACGTATTTCATATTTTCTTCACTAAACAGGGAAAAATACGTTTGATTAAATACTTAGAAGATAATTATATTTTTATCACATATTAAAGAAATATTACAATCGCTTATGCCCATTGACAAAACTTTTGCTTCTAACATTTATTACTTCATCGTACAGCAAACTTTATTCGAATGTCGAAAATATTTTTTCCTAATATTTACAACATGAGTAAAAC
>CM063509.1:101602278-101619778 GCA_032207245.1 Pardosa pseudoannulata
CTGAATATGGAATTTCAAGCAGATAAATACTAGACAGAAATAGATTTGCAAATTGTATACCTTCCATAAAAATTCAAAATATATAACCAGATTTCTATAAAAACTTCATAGAAATATCCAATAAAATACAATAATTTTAAAAATACAAACTAGAATACAATATTTTTCCCTTTACGAAATAGAATACAATATTTTCACTAAACGAAATAGAATACTACAAGATAATACATTGCTTTTCCCTATATGAAATATAATACAATAATAGAATACAACACTTTTCACTACAAAAATTAGAATACAACACAAAAATACAATATGTTTCACTATACGAAATAGAATACAACATGTTTCACTATATGAAATAGAATGCAATATTTTTCACTATACGAAATATATTACAAGAGAATACAATGCTTTTCACTATATGAAAAAAACTGCAACAATAGATTACAACACTTTTAACTACAAAAAAAAGTAGAATACAACACTAGAATAGAGTATGTTTCACTATACGAAATATAATACAACATAGAATACAATATGTTTCCCTTTATGAAACAGAATACAACAATATAATACAATATTTTTCACTATACGAAATAGAATACAATGCTTTTCACTACAAAAAATAGAATACACCACTAGAATACAATATGTTTCACTATACGAAATAGAATACAACAATAGAATACAATATGTTTCACTATATGAAACAGAATACAACAATAGAATAAAACATGTTTCACTATATGAAACATAATACAATATTTTTCACTATACGAAATAGAATACAACAAGAGAATACAATATATTTCACTATATGAAACAGAATACAACAACATAATAAAATATTTTTTACTATTCGAAATAGAATACAACAAAATAATAAAATGATTTTCCCTATATGAAACAGAATACAACAATAGAATACAATATTTTTCACTATATGATATAGAATACCATGATTTTCACTACAAAAAATAGAATACAATACTAGAATACAATATGTTTCACTATACGAAGTAGAATACAATATTTTTCCGGATACGAAATAGAATACAACAATAGAATACAATATGTTTCACTATATGAAAGAGAATACAATATTTTTTACTACACGAAATATAATACAACAAGAGAATACAATGCTTTTCAGTATACGAAATAAACTACAGCAATAGAATACAACACTTTCCACTACAAAAAATAGACTACAACAATAGAACACAATATGTTTCACTATACAAAATAGTATACAACAATAGAATACAATATGTTTCACGATACGAAATAGAATACAATATTTTTGCGATACGAAATATAATACAACAATAGAATACAATATATTTCACTATATGATATAGAATACAATATTTTTCACGATACGAAAAGAAAAACAGATTAAAATACTGTTAATCCTTATAAGAACAAAGCTCTAAAGGAATTTTTGTGAAAATTTTACTAACACATTATTAAAAGAAATTCCTGATACTATTGTCACTAGTTACATAGACGTAAATTTCGTGTTTGTTATTAATATTGATTATCACTGCTTTTCAAATTTTTATAAAAATGGAATTTGTATTCAATCAGCTAACTGTTATGAAACATTGTTGCAAATAACAATATTGCTCCTACCTTTTCAAACAGAAAAATAAATCTTTGAATAGGAATAGTAATTTAGAATTTTCCCTCCACTATCAAATATTAAAAAAAAGGACATTTTTAATGCGATTTTGTTGCCTTTATTTATGTTTTTTTAAAGTTTGCAATTTAAACAAATTTATTAATTTTCTGTTCATCAATTGATTTTGGAAAAAAAATATTCCTGCTGTATCATAAATGCATGAAAAACTGAAAAATCAAAAATTTTATTTTTTTACATTGTTTTATTTTAATAAAGTTAGAAATAAAACGTTTCATCTAATCTTTATTTTAATTGAATAATTATTGCCGATTTATAACTAAAATTTATTTTATATTATTGTAAACATATATTTTATTTACTTAATAATTTTAGGGAATTTATTTTTCAATATCTTACATAATTTTTGCTATGTGATAAATTTACATTACAATAACTATAAGCATAAATAATATATATACGACAGAAATAATATTAAATAGAAATGCTTATTGTAAAAATCACTTATAGTTTAAATCTAGTATTTAATCGTAAAAAAGCTTCTTCTTAACCCCAGGGGATACTCACCGGATCTTTGAGATCCAAACTTAATAAAAACATTCCTCAAAAATTCACCCAATAAAAATAAAACTCCGAAATATTCAATAGCTATCTTATAAGTCTTCTGGTCCCTTTGAGATCCTCCGAGCTTTATAAAAACATTCCTCACAAATTAACCCAATAAAAATAAAGCGCCGAAATTTTCAGTAGCTATCTTGTAAGTCTTCTGGTCTCTTTGAGATCCTCCAAGTTTTATAAAAACATTCCTCACAAATTAACCCAATAAATATAAAGCTCCGAAATTTTCAGTAGCTATCTTGTAAGTCTTCTGGTCACTTTGAGATCCTCCTAGCTTTATAAAAACATTCCACACAAATTAACCCAATAAAAATAAAGCTCTGAAATTCTCAGTAGCTATCTTATAAGTCTTCTGGTCAATTTGAGATCCTCCGAGTTTTATAAAAACATTCCTCATAAATGAACCCAAAATATAAAGCTCCGTAATTTTCAGTAGCTATCTTATAAGTCTTCTGGTTCCTTTGAGATACTCCGAGGACTCCGAGCATTGATCCTCCAAAAATGGAAGAGGATGATCATTGAAATCCTTTGAGCATTTTTCGGAACACAGGAAAATGAAAATATGTTAAAAATATTCTGTCAAAAGAGAAACCTTAATGTCCAAGGATGTATACTCTACTAATATATACTATACTTAATTGTACTATACTATAGTAAATTATTTGTATTGTTGATTTAGTTTATAAAAACATTCTACACAAACTAACCTAATAAAAATAAAGCTCCGAAATTTTCAGTAGCTATCTTGTAAGACTTCTGGACCAAAATCACATGCTTTTTCACAATTTTCTTTGACTATTTTTCTCCGAAAGAGATGTTTTTAATTTATTTTTGCTCCAGAGACCTAAACCAAGCACTTACGCTTTTACATTTTTATTTAGTGTTTGTGGTCGGAGAAGAGATGCTGTCAAAATTACAACGCTATTTTATTAAATTAATGAAATATAAAGATGTCATTTAAGTTTTTAAGTTGTGTGTGTATTTCGGAATGCTAACAAAAAAACATCTATAGCCGGATATTTATTAAAACAATTCTAATATTTCAAATAATCTGAAATATATTTTAAACCTTTAATAAAATATTTTAGGTAATACTAATTTTCTGATCGTAATCAAAAGTAATTTTGTTGTTATTCAGCTGAGAAAATTTGCACCAGGCCTCCGAAGTTTTGCACGCAAGCTTCATTAACTGCTGGTAATGCGAATACTCTAGAGCTTATACTCCATATACTGAATTAAATATTTTAAAAGCTTGAAATGTTTTGATACTCGTGATATTATTCAAAACCTAGCAACAACTTATTTCATTTTATACATAGTTGTGAGGCTGAATATGAAATTTCACGTAGAGGAGAAAACTAGATTTGTAAATTATATTACCTGCATAAAAATGGGAAATACCTAGCTGGAATACTAAAAGATCCAGAAAGAAAAAATCATTTTATCAACAACTATACAGAAGAGGTTTTCTTTCACAATACGAAAAATGAAAAAAAAAATATTTTATGTGAGCTCACGGGGTTAAAATTTCTCATTGTAAGAATTTATATATATATACACACACACACACACACATATATATATATATATATATATATATATATATATATTATATATATTATACATATATATATAATATATATTATATATATATATATATATATATATATATATATATATATATATATATATATATATATATATATATATATATATATATATATATATATATATATATATATATATATGTGTGTGTGTGTGTGTGTGTATGTATATTCAATTAGTGAAACAAACGTAGCGTTTTAGTCATGTCTATTTAATAGTATTAATCTTAGAAACGTAACAAATTTAACAACATATATTGACTTGACTGATGTGGTGGGTTTTAGATTTCAAAGTCTATTTGAGTTTATCCATGTTTTGAGAAATAGCTTTTATCTGTACGAAATGAAGATATACTTATAATAACACATGCACATTTGCATAGACACTAGAAATTGTTTTGTGTTTGTACGAATAATCCTCTTTAGTATTCAACTCTTTTTATTACTATCTGTAAAATAAAAGATATGAATCTGGAGAAATCATAAAAATATTAAATAACATGCGCAAAATATGCATTTCATTTATATAGTTTAGAATTTATTAGTTAATTTGTATTGGTTGCAATTTTTTTAGATAAGTCCATATAACTTATTTTTCTCAAAATCAAATTTTATAAATAAGAATTAATTGATTAAATTGATAGAATTTTTTTCTTTATTACCTAATAATAGGTTTTATAAATTGTATAAGTTTTTACGAATTAAATTATATGAATTAAATTTTGTTTGACCAAAGTTCTAGAGTTTTAATTTTTATTTATTAGTTGTTTATAAATGTAATTAATTTCAAATTTTTAATATAAAATATGAAATATATCAATGTATTTCATAATTATTGTCTCACATGTACTTTCATTTGCATCATGGATTTGCTACAGACATAAAGTCATTTACGATATATCTTTATAAGCTTTATACCATCAGATAATAAGATTTATACCAACACATTTACTTTTTAAAATTATAAGTTTATAACAGCTTCTGCATACAGTTTTTTTCATTGAATCATACTCCAATCGGAGTTGGATATAACTGTAAATCCTTTGTTTAGGTAGTTATTTTAGCATAAGTCCCAAAACTAATGGGAATGCAAACTCTGATGCGATATTCTAGATTCTTATTCAAACTCCTCACAAACGCATGTTTTACAAGTTACGCTGCCTTTGACAGAAATAACCTTATGCTTCGAACATTTCAGGCGTATGGATGAAACGGGATGTCAGACATTTTAGTGGATCATAAGTGTCATAAGGAACTCAAATAATCTTCTGTCATTTAATGCACACCAGTCTATCCCCGTTTATTGTAAGGTACGTTCGATTATCTTTATTTTAGGCGTATGAATAATATATTAAAAGTATATGATTATTTTGTTTGAAAGTCTCACATTGGAATGTTTTGACGTTACAGCATTTTTTTTATTTTGTGTAACAAAGTAAATATCACAACACATAAATATTATTTTTAGATATTTTTGTACAGTTAAGAATTAAAAATTAATTTACATCAATTTATGGCATATCATTTAGATGTATTTAAAAGTAAATATTGACATCAACTTAATGGTCCAAGTACTTTTCCTTTGAAGTCAGTAGTCAACTCCAACTTCTTTTATTAATAGTGGTATTTTTAGCCATTTGTACTAAAAGGCGTGCCAAGAACTATAAAGAAAATATAATTGTCATAAAAACTCCAACGTGTGTTTTACAAATATATAATCGTTAAAAATTAACATTGGAAATTACTTTTACTTAAATAATTTCAAATTCTCTTTGTGAGGGTTTTGATCATGTTGTCTCACAATCAAAGAAACTTTGATGGAAATATTAACCATCTGAATGTCCATCCCGCTATTTCAATGTAATATAGCAAAATTTGCTCATCTCGGGATTTTCGCGGGAATGTGTTTTTCTTCATTTATTAAGAAGCACATTCAGCCTTTTCACCGTTTAAGCAGTGGAGTAAATTATATACAGTATTAGACATTTAATTAGGTAATAAATAGAGTTATATGATTAAAACTATAGTTATATTAGATATTAGAATTAAAGATAGTATGTTATATATAGAAATTAACTGTATTTCAATTGAAAGTCATTAAAAATATAATTTTATGTGATAACATCTGAAATTAATTTTTCTGAAAGCTTATTTGCTCATGATAAAGGTCAATATAAAAAATCTTTTCTAGAAAAAAAATTAGTATTTTAATTCTCCAATTTATATATATATACTTAAACTATGCAACCAAAAAAGTACTCAATTTTTAAAGAGGTCCCGGTTTACAAATTTAACAGTCAGAGGTTTAATGTTTGTATACACAAAGATATTTACTCAATATATTTTAAGGCACAAAACAATTTTTGTTAAACTAGTGTGTCATGTCAGAGAAGAGCAATTGAAAGGATTTGTGGCATTTTGAAATATCAATACTGGTAATTCTGCAAATTTTATAAATTCATAGGGGATGGAATGTATTACACTGAAATCGAATAACATCATGCAAAACTCTTCCCGAATGCATGGTTGACAAGAATCGATAACTTTGATAGAAATTACCTTGCATTTCAAACATTTCAAATATATGATATGAAGCTATAATGTCAGATACATTACAGAAAGATATGCAATCACAAGTATCTTATACAAAGCAATGTACATCATTTAAACTGAAATGTATAGTTAAGTTTCTCTGAATAATATAATTCCATGGTTTTGAATTTTGCACTAATTCCGTTTCATTTAATAAGCATATGGTGCATAAACATCAAGAACTAGATTATCTAAATATTTATTAAATGTTAAATTGAATGTATTATAATTTATCAAATATATTTAACTATAATTTCATTAAATAATGATTTGTGATGATATATTTTAAGACTTCTAAAAATTGATGTTGTTTTAAAATGTGCTGTTTTTTTTTACTTTAAAAACGTAAATTGCAGTTGAAACATTAAGCACCTTCATATAAACTGCATATTATGTTTAAATGTCCATTTATTTTACACAATATTCACTTGCATTGAAATTTTTAATTGATTATCTGTAACACTACATAAAATACCAAATTGTAGTAAACGATAAGCTTCATATTTAAAATTCTTCTGCCGGTGTGTTAGTAATAAAACAGCTCCTAACAGCTCCTGGACTGATTTTGATGAAATTTTCCGTATGTAATTAAGTTGATTCGAGAATGGTTTAAATTTACAATTTGATACAATACAAAATGATTTTTTGTCAAAAATCCAGAATTTGTTGCTTATTCAAAATATTATAGTCATATTATCGAATCCCAGTACTTGCTATATGGGATTTTTAATTTAATCTAATTAAAATAATTTTTCCTTACTTTTCCATCAAAAAAGTCCAATTTATAATTTATTAAAAATATTTTATAATTTTTGATTTACAGCTTAAAACAGGACAACATTTGTCGTGCCGTCTAGTATTACTAGAAATTTCAGAAACACTTAAATCGTCTAAGTCAAAACAACATATACCTTTATATATATATATATATATATATATATATATATATATATATATATATATATATATATATATATATATATATATATATATATATATATATATATATATATATATATATATATATATATATATATATATATATATATATATATATATATATATATATATATATATATATATATATATATATATATATATATATATATATATATATATATATATATAAATATATATATATATATATATATATATATATATATATATATATATATATATATATATACATATATATATATATATATATATATACATATATATATATATATATATATATATATATATACATATATATATACATATATATATATATATATATATATATATACATATATATATATATATATATATATATATATAATATATATATATATATATATATATATATATATATATATATATATATATATATATATATATATATATATATATATATATATATATATATATATATATATATATATATATATATATATATATATATATATATATATATATATATATATATATATATATATATATATATATATATATATATATATATATTTATACATACATATATATATATACATATACATATATATATATATATATACTATATATATATATATATATATATATATATATATATATATATATATATATATATATATATATATATATATATATATATATATATATATATATATATATATATATATATATATATTAACTTTTATTTTCGAAAACTGTATAAAGAATGCTCTTTCAAAGATTTATGCACCTGACTTGAATTGGGTAATTCAAAAAAGTTAATTTGAAGAAATATCGAATGGAGATTAACAAAATTAAAAAGACTTTTAGGGGCTATAATTTTTTATATTTTGCAGATTAAGTAAAAATAAATCCGATTTTTTTTTAATTCTAGTGCAGTATTTATATTACATTTTAATTTTTTCTGTGATTGTTTCATATTTTTGTATCTTTATATTTTGTATTAAATGAAATAATCGTCAAGTATCAAAAGGTATTATGGGAGCAAAAAGAGCTTGCAGGATTTGAATTCACCTACAAAGGTCTCACAAAGCAATTCTAATCCAATGTCTCTCTGAATGTAAACTTCCTATTTTAAGTGGAATTACCATGTATTCTAAATAATAGCTCCAAATAATGCAGTCTGTCGTTCGCCGTGGAAACTCTCCAGGAAAACTCATTAATCTTAACTTCAGGTAACGTATTGCCATTTGTCACTTCATAATTGCTTTATAATTTTCCAATACGGTAAAAAGCTTAGATTTTTAAATATTAAGACGGATTGCGCGAAATGACTGTCAAAAATATGTTTCTCATATTTTATTAGGATTTATGTGCTTGTTTTTCATTTGCAGCATAAGAAATAGTAACGTTTGGGTTCAAAATTAAATCTATTGAAAATCATTTCTATTATTTTTGCTACACATTTGAAGATTCCTGGTAATATTGTTTATATGTAAGAAATCGCTTTAAAAATGTTGTCTGTTTTATTTTCTGCATTAGAACAAAATTATATGTCCCAAATTTACTAACTTTCAATAATTATTTCATATATTTATATAATTAATATATTTCAATATATATAATTAATATATATCAATATATATTTCAATAATTGTTTTATATATTTATATAATAATTATTTTATATATTTATTCAATAATTATTTTATGTAATAAAAAAAATATTTTATATATTTATTCAATAATTATTTTGTACAAAATTTGTACTTGGGAATTTAAGAAGAATATAAGTATTGTTACTTAAATGAATGTCATATGTGTCCAAGTACACTTTTCAGAAAATCAGATTTTTTCACTGGGGACTAGCTGTTTTTTCTTCTGGAATTTCTTATATACAAATCCAGGTCCTCTTGGTTTATATATTATCAAAAGAATAAAATTATGAATTAATAAATAGATGATTCGTTCTGATTTTGCGTTTCAGCTGAATAAATTCTAAATGAATTTTTCATTTCAGATTACTCTTTGAAAATCTCATCGTGTCCATTGAAAATCTATGAAAATTTGGTGTTGTTTTATAATTTTATAATATACTATAAATATCTTACAATGAACAAACCACAGGAAATATTTATTATAAAAGAATACATTGATAAATTTTTGGAAGACTACTTTTAAGCCCAAATTAACATAGATGTCTAGAATGCAATGCAAACTTTGAACCCTGACGTTGAAAATTTGTTCCCGAAGCTATGATTTACAATTTAGTCAAGATTTTCTGCCTATATATTAAAATATAATAAAAAATTTAGCATTTAGTTACCTTAAGAAAGAAAATCAACAAACTAGAGGGTTTAATTTTTGGTGATTAATTTTTGGAAGAATGTTCATCAACCCAAATAGATAGAGATGTCTAGAATGCAATGTAAACGTTGATTTCTTTCTATTAAAAGAAAATTTGTTCTCGAAAGTATGAATTGCATTTTTGAAAACATTTTGTGTCTAGATATTCTAATATAATGAAAATAAGTAAGCATTTAGCCATATTAAGAAAAGAAGTCAACAAATCACATTGTTTAATTTTTGGTAATTAGTTTACAAAAAATATTTTCATCCCAGATAAAAAGAGATGTCTAAATTTCAATACAAACATTGATCCCTTACTTTTAAAAGAAAATTTATTCCCGAAAGTTTGATTCACATTTTAGCAAGATTTTGTGTTTAGATATATCAATATAATAAAAAATGTAAGCATTTAGTCATTTTAAGAAAGGGAATCAACAAGTTATAGTGTTAGGTTTTTAGTGATTAATTTCTGGAAGGACGTTCGTCCACCCAAATAAGCAGAGATGTCTAGAATGCAATAAAAACGTGATTTCTTTCTTTTAATAGTAAATTTGTTCTCGAAATTATGATTTACATTTTATACCAGACTTTGTGCATAGATATTCCCATAAAATAAAAAAAAAGTTAGCATTTAGTTACTTTAAGAAAGAAAACAAATTACAGAGTTTAATTTTTGATTATTAATATTTGGAAGAATGTTCTTCAACGCAAATAGAAAGAAATGTATAGATTGGAAAACAAAAGTTGATTTTTTTCTTTTAAAAGAAAATTTGTTCCAGAAACTAAGATTTATATTTTAGACAAGACTTTGTGCCTAGATATTCCAATATAATAAAATAAAATTAGCATTTAGTTACCTTAAGAAAGAAAATCAACAAATTATAGTGTTTAATTTTTGATGATTAATTTTTGAAAAAATGCTTTCCAACCCAAATAGACAGAGATGTATATTATGCAATACAAACGTTGATGCCTTTCTTTTAAAAGAAAATATTTTCCCGAAAGTACGATTTACATTTTACACGAGACTTTGTGTCTAGACATTCCAATACAATAAAAAAGTAAACATTTAGCCATATTACAAAACCAATTCAACAAATCGTAGTGTTTATTTTTTGGTAATTAATTTTTAGAAGAATGTTCTTCAACCCAAATGAACAGAGATGCCTAGAATGCAATACAAACGTTAATCCCTTTCTTTCAAAAGAAAATTTGTTCTCGAAACTATGAACTACATTTTAGACAAGACTAGATATTATAATATAATAAAAAAAAGGTAAGCTAAGTAAATATAATATAATGAAGTATAATAAAAAGAACATTTAGCCATGTTATGAAAAGAAGTCAACGATTCACACTACTTAATTTTTGGTAATTAATTTTTTAAAGAATGTTCTTCAACCCTGATAAAAAGAGATGTCAAAAATGTAGTACAAACATTGATCAATTTCTTTAAAAACAAATTTATTCCCGAAAGTATATTTACATTTTATACAAGATTCTGTGTCTAGATATTTCAATATAATAAAAAATGTGAGCATTTAGTCATCTTAAAAAAGAAAAAAAAATCACAGTGTTAAATTTTTGGTGATTAATTTTTGGAAGAACGTTCGTCAACCCAAATAAACAGAGATATCTCGAATGCAATACAAACGTTCATTCCTTTCTTGTAAGAGAAAATTTGTTCGCGAAACTATGGTTTGTATTTTAGACAAGACTTTGTGTCTACATTTGCTAATATAATAAAGAAAAATTTACCCATCTCAAGGAGGGAAGCAAACAAATAACAGTGTTTATGCTTATCTAAATAACAGAAATAGTTGTTCGATGAAAGAAGAAATAGAAGTAGAATTCATCCAGCTTTTTCCAGAGGAAAAGGGATGCTACACATCATCATTAATCAGGACTCGTCATTAATCATGTTTATGGACAGGTTTAATGAGGAAATGAGAGCGTCATTTGTTGCTTGAACGCAATATTGATGTTGGCGTTGTATACATTTTAATTTCCCGAAGACAAATAATGAGTATGGTCAGAACAATGAAAGATAGAATTCTCGAAAATTAATTTTCTTCATGCACTGAAAACAGCAAGTTCATTTCACGTTGTTTGTTTTACTGCAGTGTGTTTGGTTAGATTATTTACAAGTTCATGAATGATTTCGCAACAAAAAATATTTTGTCAATCTCTTTAATATTATTAAAATAATTCAAAAATATATATTAATGTAGTTAGGTATACTTATGATTATGCTTATATTTATATATATATATATATATATATATATATATATATATATATATATATATATATATATATATATATCTGTCTATCTATTAAACTATCTATCTATCTATCTATCTATCTATCTATCTATCTATCTATCTATATATATATATATATATATATATATATATATATATATATATATATATATATATATATATATATATATATATATATATATATATATATATATATATATATATATATTCAGTGTTAAGGGCTTATAATATGTCAAAAGGAATGTGTTAAATAAAGTTGCAGATTGAGTTCAGGATTTTTTTCCTGTTGAAAAATGCATTGTTTTAATTTGTAATAGAAAAGAAAATGTCACCCGATTAAAGACGTTTTCACTGACAAAACAAAATAATAAATCTGATAGTAGATAGAATTATTACACGCACTTACTGACGCGGGGTAAAACATTTACTCTATATAAATGTTAAATATTAGAATTCTTTATAAAGCTTTTGAAGAATGTTAGGCATTCATTTTGCATCAAAGCTTTAATCGGGTTTTTTATTCGTGAAGTGAATTTGAAAAGTTTTTTTGATAGTTCAAATAATTTTCTTACCTGATTATTATTAACAAGAGCCTTTTTTTGCTATATTAAATTATCTAAACACCTTTTCTTTCTTCCCATTTTGTTCTATCAAAACAAATAGGTTTTAGTGTATTTCATTTTATCATTTTTAAAGTTTTTAGCAAGCTCTTCCTGTATTTCCTTACCATGAAATATACACTTCTCTACAATTGTCTAATGGCCTAGTTCCAAAACGATCTAGAATTCCCGAGGATCTCTAATTTTATGGTACTACTTAAGAATAGGATTCTCCTTGGTAAATTTGGCGAAGCTATTGGCGATTTCTACTGTAACACAAAGATAATCCATACAAACATTCTATTTCTTGCTTTTTATGGTGACTTTACTGAACAGTGCGCCATCGTGATAGAATTATATACTCTTACTCAAAAAACAAAATGACTTGGAAATCGGTCCTTTATATTTATGAGCAATTAATCTCTTAGCAGTTTTCCAAGGCAACAGCTTCAAATTATTAAAAATCAAATACAGTGAACCATTAATGGTTTGTAATATCTAATTTTTTATGCATTGTTCGCTTTTAATACAAGATCTTACCCAATTAGATCTGGATGCAAATATCATTTAAAATTTAATATAGATACAGATTGTTTGGACAAGGCGAGGACGGGAGAAAATGTTAGGTCACCATACTTAAACCAGTATTATCTAGTTGGCGGAATTACCCTCTTCTTTAATTCTTCAAGCCAATTTTTTATGCTTCATTTATATTTGCTTGCATCTAATTTATTTATTGAACAAAGTAACGTAAAATAAATATAGAGGAGAATATAAACACATAGGTATAAGTATATTAACGCAACTGAATATTTTTAGACCTATTTCTTTGCCAGTATGGAGTGATTCTGGTGAGACTTATTTGGCATTAGTTTTTATTTTAATCAGTTGTAGTGATCTATATTAGATTTTTAAAAAAGTAAAGATTTTAAAATATAAAATACTTAAAAACACATAAGATCCCAATATTCTATAACAGCCTTTAATTTATAAAATATGCATTCAATTATATTATATTATTAGTTAGTTTATATTTAATTAACACATACGTAATAATAATATATTTTACAATTTGAGTATGACCGTAATTACGTCATAAAGATAGGACAATAATTAACATTGGAGAAAAATATTTATCTGTATTGTATCATAGAGGTAAAGTAATATTATACGTGTTTCGCTCTCTATATATACCGAGATATTGTCTCAACTATTTATTGAGAAAATTCCGTGATCAAACGAAACTGATTTCCGATGGCACTAAATGCACTAGATACTAAGCTTTTAACAGTCACTAAAATGTCTAACACCAGAATTGATTAAGCAATCGATAGAGTCGGGAATTAAGGAAGTGAGAGATTGTAGTACTTTTCCGCAAATGGCGCTATTATTCTACCCTACGAACACAACACGTACAGGAATATTCGGAATGGGTCCCAGTTCACCAAGATTTATACTCTGTCCGCCACTAATATTAGCTTAAATTATAGGGTACTTTTCGTGGTTTTATTTTCTTACCTGCTTTTAAATAAATCCTTAAAGTTCGAAGATGTTTTTAATTAATATTATTCTTTAAAGTTTTATGTGTATTTATTTATATATTATATAGTCAGAAATGAAAAAGAAACTTTGACAAAACAGATTTCTTATAATAAATTAACATAATGTTTTTATCTGTTCTTATACCTTTAATTAATAATTATGCTAAATTATATTTATTTCTTTACTAATTATATCTTTCTTTACTAATTATTTCTCCACTCCATTTATCTATGAAAGAATCTTGGAAAGAAAAATACAACAGGAAATCAGCTTGAACTACATTTTGACTCAGTTACTACCAATACTGGGTTTTTTCTCATAGACTGTAGTCAGTTTGAAGAAACTACTTTTGAAAAATTTTTGAAATGCTTTAAAATGCAAGGTATTGCCGGCACAATGTTGTACATCAGAACTGTTTATGAAATGGAATTAAAATTATTATCATTCGAATAAATGTAATTAATAAATATATAAACAATTTATAAATTTTGTAGGTATGTGTTTCGAAGTTATAAAATAAAAAATGGAATTTCTGTTTTTTTCCTGTAACAGTAGTTTAAACTCTTACTCCAAAGAGATATTACATTATGTATACCCTCTATTTAGAACAATAGGCGAGAACCCAGGAGCAAAACTACTACGTGTAGGTGGCTGATGTGAAGTATATGAAGAGGATGCACATTGTTTTTCCAAATATATTGCAATTACTGACATAATGGGAAAAGAAGCTGAATTATTGGACAGCGATAAAGATGAAATCGTTATAACTCGGCGATTGCACACATCAATATCACAAACGGTGAGTTTAATAGGCTGTACAATTGCACACATATCGAACACACATTTCAGCACATATCGAAAGTATTGAATGAATAATAAAATGACAAGTCACAGGCCGGCAGCGTGTTGCATTGAGTGCAGAGGAGTGTGCAAATTGCTACGCATTGTTCTGCATGACAGGAGAGCTACAACAGCGGAAATCCTGACCAGCCCAACAGTGGCGACTCTTACAATGTTTCTTAGAATGTTACACATACTGTTACACAGTATATTGCTGCGGCCTACACAGCAGAAGCTGAAGCATGCTCCTGTACCAACGACAAGTCAAAGCCCGCTGCGTCTGCCAGAAACATAAGAATTGGATATTAGAAGAATGGAAGAAAGTTATATGAACTGACCAAACACCTCTTCTGTTCTATCACATTGACGAGCAGGGAATACACAGATTAACAAAGGAAACCCTGATTACTGGATGTACAGTGGGACTTGAAAAAACTGGGTATTATGATTTAGGCAATGTTTTCATGGATTACATTAGGGTCCACAATCACCATAGAACAATCCCTGACGTTTGTGGCAACTTGAACATCGTTGTCAGGTGCACCATTCATGACAGCAGTTTCTGGTGGAGGATGGTGTTTAACAACATTATAGTACACAATATCATAAGTGTCAATCGCCAGGGAGTGGTTCGAGGAACATTCCAACAAAAACGAAATCATGTCTTATCCTTCAAATTGAACTGAAATTTTTGCAAAATAAACTTGTGATCCCACCTAGAAAACTAAAATCAAGCTCACATATTTTCCCTTCGCAATGTGTGGGAATTACAGGACCAGTTGGTGAGCGGTAGTTACCAGTTATCTCATACTACCAACTACCACCTTGAGGATTTAATGTCAAGCTGGAAATTGGCAGTTTTAATAGCTAAAGGTAACTTTACGACTTATTAATAGGGTGGTGATAATGTAATGGCTGTTCAGTTGTTGAAAGAGAAATTAAATTATTTGTAATTTTGCCTTCTGATAGATTAAACTATTGAAAACGTAAAAAAAAAACATGAACAGTTTTAAAGAAGGAAAAAAATAAAAGTTGTTTTCACAGCGAAATAACTCTTCATTTAAAGGTTAAAGGGATTTTGTTGTGATATTTTTGGTGTTGTAACACAATGTACTGGTATGTTCTATACAATTTCAAAATGCAAATAAAGAGAGTGAATTATCGTGAAAATTACAGTTTAATACAGCTGAATAAAAAAATATCCATAAAAGTTTTGAGATCAGCAATGCTAGTTCAAAAATTCACCCACACATAAATTTACCACGAATCTTTATATCTGTCCATCGGAATTAACGACGCTATGGCACAAATTTCAAATTTCACAAGAAAATATGACAAATGTTTTAATAATTTGTTTTCTTTAGGCTATTTTATTTAAAAAGGTTTATAAACACGTCTTTATGGCAAAACATAATGCTTGTAAACAAAAGAAAATAATAGAAATAGAAGATTTATTTCAAAGGAAACGATGTCACTGACCTATCGTCCTGAATTTCTGATGCATCATAGTTTATTCACTCCAATTCACTAAATTACTCACTTTAACCCCTTAAAGCACGAGTTTATTTTAGAAAAAATTATAAAATATGACATATTTTCTTCACAGAAAAGAGATATATAGGTACAATGTAAGTTATTTTTTTACAATTTCAGTTTTGGGGGTGACTAGGGAGCTTGGAAAGAGTAAAAAGTATATAAAAAAATTGTTATACAAACAAAGTGTAAACGATTTTATTACATGCTTAATTTGAATTTCGCCCGTGTCAGACACGGGCAAATGCGTTAAGGGGTTAAGTAAGTCTTGAATCATATAAGAACGAAGAACGAATTATAAAACATGTAAAATTGACATTTCTTAACATATGGACATAGTTATTTTCCCTTTAAATGTACAGATATGTAAATTAATAACGTGCGCGCCTCTAATATGCGCTTGTAGAATGTCTTTTGGAAGCGTAAAAGGTCTTTGAACGGTATATAAACTGCACTGACACCGAGTGAATATTCTAAGATATATTCACTAATTTTGCCTTATGGAAACTTAGATATTTATATAAAATCCTCGCAAACGATCTTTATAGATAAATTAGTCTTATTTTGTACAGATTCTGATAACTGGCTTTTATTATCATTTTATGATACAATCCGCTGGTTTTTCCACATTTTTATTACAGGTGCATCAAATAGGCAGAGAAACACTTAATGCAATCAAACTTTACTTGGCGGTAAAACCCAAATCGGATCATTGGGTTGGATCAAGATGCGCTAACCTTTATAAAATCAGGGTAGCAAAAATGCTAGTAAAATTAAGGTGAATAAAGAGAAATAGTTTAAATAGAGAATGACAACTACAATAAAGCATACTCAAGTGTCAAAATATAATTTTTGTGTTACTTCAAAAGTCTAAATTTATGTTCTAGATTAAATATGAAGATTTTTAAGTGAAAGTACGAATTTTGCAAAGGAACTTTTTTTTCTAATAGTGAATAATTCA
>CM063509.1:101624778-101629778 GCA_032207245.1 Pardosa pseudoannulata
GTCTTTAAATTTCTGGTTCATATAAAAATTAGAAATTTAAAAATTATAAATCTTTCTGTTGAAGTAAATTACTTATAATATAAAATCTAAACATAATGTAAATATAATATAAAAGTGCAATAATTTTAATATTTTTTGTGAATATTTTGTTTTTATAAACACTGTTACATCCTTAAATAATTACTTAGTTAATAGTAAAACTATTTAAAACACAATTAAAAATTTTATTTTATTTCTACCCATTGTAATACTTATGTAGAAATGTAAAAAACGTTTTTTTTTTTAAATTCAAAAATTTGCATTTGTATTCTTTGTTAAAATATTTTTTAAACCACCTATAAAAATCTTGGGTCACATACTAAGAATGTATTTGTTATTAATTACCTAATAAAATCTATAAATCTCTCCTAACTGAAAATTTTTAATTCGTCTTTGTCTTCCAGAATATTATTATTATAATAATTTATTAATATTTTTCTTAATGGTAATCATAAGAGAAATCCATTAGTGAAACATTTGTAATGCTATTGGAAATGATAAACATTATGATTTTTATAACTATTTTTAAATTTTTAATACTTATAAAGAAATGTAATAAAAATCTTTTTTTAATTCAGAAATTTCCATTTATATTCTTTGTTAAAATATTTAGGAAACTGAATTTTTTAAAACACATACAAAAATATTTGATTCCCATATTACAAATGCATTTGGTATTAATAACCTAAAACACTATAAATCTCTCTTAATTATAAGTTTTTAATTCTTTCTTGGAATTCGGAATTAATTTATAAATATTTTTCTTTATGATAAACCCAAGAGAAATGCATTAATGATACATTTTAATGTTATTGTTAATAAAAAATATTAATTTTTATAACTATTTCTACCCATTTTAATACTTATATAGAAATGTTATGAATATTTGTTTTTAATTCAGAAACTTGCATTTGTAATCTTTGTTAAAATATTTAAAAAACTGAATTTACCAAACCGCATATAAAAATCTTTGGTTAATATACTATGAATTCATTTTGTATTACTTACTTAAAAAATCTATAAATCTCTCCTAATTAAAAAATGTTAATTCTTCTTTGTTTTTCGGAATTAATTTATGAATATTTTTCTTAATCTCTTCTAATTTATAATTTTTAAGTCTTCTGTGTCTTTCGTAATTAATTTATAAATATTTTTCTTTATGATAAACCAAAGAGAAATCCATTAGTGATACATTCTAATGTTATAGTTAATAATAAATATTATAACTTATGATAGATTCAAAACATAATTTTACAGTAATTGCCAATTTGCAGTTCATATTTAACTTCGTAATTTCTTTACTAATTGTCATTATTAGTACAAGATCATCTGCGTAAGCACTACAATAATTTTCTGAGAAAATGGAAATTGTGTTCAATAGAAAAAATTTCAATTTCATATCTTAAGATAATATAAAATTTCTATTTTCTGCCTAATATGCATAAATTAATTTGTATTAAATTTCCAAGCTAACAGCGGAAATGTTGATGAAAGTTTTAAACATATTGAAGGACGTCTTAAGTTTTTATTATTTCCAATAGGAAAAGAATTTCCATGGAATCGAAATTCGAACTTCTAATAAATTTGAGTCTCAAACATATGTCTGGAAACTAAATATTTAAAAACACTTTTGTTTCTTTTTTAGATAGCTTCTCTAACATTATAGTCGACAGTATTTACCCCCGTCTAGAACTATGTATTCGGATATTTGCGTGTGGAGTTCATATTTATCACAAAAGATGAAAGTTAGTTTCAGTAATCTGAGTAAAAATTATTTAAAAAATTGAAATTAATTTCTAGAATAACTTAATACTTCAAAGAAGCACCATTTTTTTTTTTGTTTCAACTATGTTTATTAGAATTTGTCTTTATATTTCTGGGTCATATAAAATATGAGAAAGATAAAAAATATAAATATTTCTGCTGAAGCAAATTACTTACTAGACAATATTAAGTCGGAAACTAGTTGAAATATAATATAAAAGTGAAACAAAGTGATACTTTTGTGACTTTGTTTCACTTTATTTTTGTTTCACTTAACATTTTTTAATCCAGAAATTTGTATTTGTAATTTGTGTTAAAATATTTAAAAAAATAAGAAACTTTTTAAACCGTATATAAAAATTTTTGTTCACATACTATAAATGCATTTTCTATTAATTACCTAAACAATCTTTAAATTCTCTTTTTATTGTACATTTTTAATATCCGTTTGTCTTTCAGAATTCATTTATAAATTTTTTTCTTTATGATAAAAAGAGAATTCTATTGGGGATACATTTTTAATGTTATTGTTAATTATTAAATATTAAACTATTATAAGTCTTGTTATTACTATTTCTACCCATTTTAATACTTATATAGAAATATTATAAACATTTTTTTTAAATTCAGAAATTTGCATTTGTATTCTTTGTTAAAATATTTAAAAAATTGAAATTTTTAAAACTGCATATAAAAATCTTTGGTTCGCATACTATGAATGCATTTTGTTTTACCTAAAACACTCTATAAATATCTCTTAACTATAAATTTTTAATTTCTCTTTGTCTTTCGGAATTAATTTATAAATGTTTTTTCTTTATGATAAACCAAAGAGACCCCATGAATTATGCATTTTAATGTTATTTTTAATAATATATTTATCACAAAAGATGAAATTTAGTTTCAAGTATCTGAGTAAAATTTACTTAAAAAAAATTGAAATGAATTTTCAGAATAATTTAATGCTTCCAGGAAGCACCATTTTTTTGTTTTAACAGTTTTCATTAGAATTTGTTTTTAAATCTCTAGTTGATATAAAAATTAGAAAGATAAAAATATAAATGTTTCTCTGAAGTAAATTACGTATGATATAAAATCTAAACCTAATGTAAGTGCAATAATTTTAATACTTTTGTGAATATTTTATTTTCATAAACACTGTTACATTCTAATATTAATTACTTAGCAGTTAATAGTAAAATTATTTAAAACACAAATATATAAAATTTTGTTTCTTTCTACAAATTTTAACACTTACATAGAATTAAAATGAGTAGGTTTTTTGTATGAACGTTGTTTTTTAGAATTTGTCTTTAAATTTATGGTTCATATACAAAATAAGAAAGTTAAAAAATATAAATATTTCTGAAGTAAATTACATATAATATAAAATGTAAACCTATTGTAACTATAATATGAAAGTGAAATAATTTTCATACTTTTGTAAATAATATATTTTCATAAAAACTTTTATATTCTCATAATAATTACAAAGCAGTTAATAGTGAAACTATTTAAAACACAATTATAAGTTTTAGATTATTTCTACCTATTTTAATACTTAAATAGAAATGTAATAAAGATTTTTTTTAATTTAGAAATTTGTATTTGTATTTTTTGTTAAAATATTTTTAAACCGTATATACAAATCTTTGGTTCACATACTATGATTGTATTTGGTATTAATTACATAAAAAAATCTATAAATCTCTCCTAACTATAAATTTTTAATTCTTTTTTGTCTTTCGGAATTAATTTATAAATATATTTCTTTATGATTAACCTAAGAGAAATCCATTATTGATACATTTTAATGTTATTTTTGATTATGAATTTTATAACTTATTATAGACTCGAAACATAATTTTATAATAATTGACAATTTACAGTTCATATTTAACTTTCTTATTTCATTCCTAATTGTCAGTATTAGTAGAAGATTATATACGTTAACACTAAAATAACTTTCTGAGAAAATAAGTGAATAAAAATGTTCAATATCATATCTCAAGATAATATGAAATTTTTATTTTCTGCCTAATATACATAAATTAATTTGTATTAATTTTCAAAGCCGACAGCTAAAATGTTGATGAAAGTTTTAAGCCCTTTGAAGGACGTCTTATGTTTTCCTCATTTCCCGCAGGAAAAAAAATTCCATGGAATCGAAACTCTTAATAAATTTTCGTCTCAAACATATGTCTGGAAAGAAAATGTTTAAAAACACTTTTGTTTCTTTTTTAGATAGCTTCTCTAACATTATAGTCGACAGTATTTACCCCCGTCTAGAACTATGTACTCGAATATTTGCGTGTGGAGTTCATATTTATCACCAAAGATGAAAGTTAGTTTCAGACATCTCAGTGAAATTAAAAAAAAAAAAATGAAGAAATGAGTTTTCGAAATATTTTAATATTTCTCACATGCACCATTGTTGCGTATAAACAGGGTTCATTAGATTTTATCCTTCGATTTCAGGTTAAGATAAAATATGAGAAAGATGAAAAATGTCCATCTTTAAATTACTTGTAAGGGAATTTTAAAATCAAAAGCTGGTGCAGTTAATAATATTGTAGTACATTATTTATTTTCATAAATTATGTTATATCAGTTATATAAATGCGTAGTAGCTAAGAATGAAAATACTTGTGGTTGTTAATGATACCACTTTGACTAACTAAGCACGATTGTCCGATGCACTACTCGTATTAAGGCAAAGGAGTGTCCCTTTCGTTTTAATGAGCATTATTAAGGTGAAAGAACCACTTTCTCAGTGGTTTCAAATTTTAAAGCAGGACCATTCAAAAAAATTGATTGATAAACATGTAAAACATATTTGTTTGGTAAATGTTTAGTAACTAAGAATGTAAATACCTGTGGTTGTTAATGATTCCACTTGGACTAACCAAGCATGATTGAGCAATGTGCTAATTAATTTTACAAAGCTGTGCTATTATGCCAGAAGAAAAAACCAAAATTATATGTTAAGGAGAAACAACCTTTGGATTCTATTTTAAAAAAATATTATATTCATATTCTATTTATATCTGTTTAAAACGTGAATAAAAATAATATAATATTTATTTCATTTCTGTATCTTAATTTACAATAAATTTTATTATAAAAATGAAATGTGTTTTTGTTCAAACAGGATGTTTTCATTTAATCAATTTTAGGTTCTTAAACATTAGAATAAA
>CM063509.1:101649778-101654778 GCA_032207245.1 Pardosa pseudoannulata
CTTTGAACTCCCGCGACGCAGGTCTGAGGTTCGATCCCCGGGCTGGGCAAGGTTTCGTCCCTTCAGTGGTGGATGAACTGAGATCCAAGCTTGCTTGGGAGCTAAACACTGGGGGTTTCCCGAAGGAAGATAACCTACGGGAGTGTGAATGAACCTCTTTGGAAGATAGAAACATTTTTTTTTCAGGATTGATGCCGACTCTAGAGCAGTCTTCAATCAACAAAATGATAAGTTGATTCATTTGTATTCCTTAGGCATATATACAGTTATAAATAATTTAATCAAGACCTATTATTCATCTTGAGTTTATTTTCTGAAACACTCCAACGTACATTAATTTTTACAACCTAAAAATATGCTTACGATCCAGTCAGTGTCAGTTAACGGAGATTGGCACCGTATACCCTAGCCCTATAGGGGCTGTTACACTGAAGAGTTTAGTTTTTAGTTTAATTATTATAACTTTAAAATGAATTATATACAGAAAGATACGTGAATAATGAATTATTTAAACAAAGATTTGCATAAGTATCAATAATAAGAGATAATCTTTTTCAAATGACTTTATCTTAAAATATGTGTTTTTGTATTATCAATGTCTTCCAAAGGCTACTTTAGCTTTTAAAAAATTTATATAAATTTAAAAACTTTTAAAATAACACTCAATAGGCATAAAATAATACTTAGTAATCATTTTATAGTAAAAATTTATTTAATTTATTAAAATTTGTACTTAAAGTTAAAAAAAAATAAAATTTTCAATTAAAATCTAAATGGAGGCTTCAGAATATACATAAATTAACTTTCTCTCTAATCTACATTGGTGGTAAAACTAAATTGTAAAATCATTGAAAATTAAAGAACAAAATATATAAAGAAATTAAAATAAACATTTTATCTAATCTACAAAATGGTATCTATTTCTGTTCATATGTAATAAAACAAAATGTAAAAGCAATAAAAATAATGATGTTAGATAAAATCAAATATTATTTCATAAAAATCTGACTTTTCCCCATCAGAATCAACCTTTTATATTATTTATTTATCTATTCTACAAAATAATATATATTTATATGCATTAGCAGGAGTAAAATAAAGGGTGATTATCGAAATGTGTGCTGAAAAATGAACACAAATAGTTGAAGAAATTTTATTAAAACTTTTTCAGATACCTTTTTAATAAATATCTTAAGATTGATTAAAAAAACATTTTTATCTAATCTACAAAATGATAACTATTTTTGTTCATTTGTAAAAAGACAAAATGTAAAAGCATTAAAAATAATAAAGTTAGAAAAGATCAAATTTTTCAGATATATCTGACTTTTTCCCATCAGAATCTGTCTTTTATATTATTTATTTATCAATTCTACAAAATAATTTCTATTTATATGCATTAGCAGGAGTAACATAAAGGGCGATTATCGAAAAGTGTGCTGAAATCTGAACACAAATAGTTGATGAAATTTTATTAAAACTTTTTCAGACACCTTTTTAATAAATATCTTAAAATTGATTAAAAAAACATTTTTATCTAATCTACAAAATGATACCTATTTCTGTTCATTTGTAATAAGACAAAATTGTGAAAATATTAAAAATAATAAAGTTAGAAAAGATCAAATTTTTCAGATATATCTGACTTTTTCTCCATCAGAATCAATCTTTTATATTATTTATTTATCTATTCTACAAAATAATATCTATTTATATGCATTAGCAGGAGTAACATAAAGTTAGGAAATTATCGAAAAGTGTGCTGAAAAATGAACACAAATAGTTGAAGAAATTTTATTAAAACTTTTTCAGATACCTTTTTAATAAATATCTTAAAATTGATTAAAAAAACATTTTTATCTAATCTACAAAATGATACCTATTTCTGTTCATTTGTAATAAGACAAAATTGTGAAAATATTAAAAATAATAAAGTTAGATCAAATTTTTCAGAAAAATCCGACTTTTTCTTATCAGAATCTGTCTTTTATATTAATTATTTATCAATTCTACAAAATAATATCTATTTATATGCATTAGCAGGAGTAACATAAAGGGTGATTATCGAAAAGTGTGCTGAAAAATGAACACAAATAGTTGAAGAAATTTTATTAAAACTTTTTCAGATACCTTTTTAATAAATATCTTAAGATTGAATAAAAAACCCTTTTTATCTAATCTACAAAATGATACCTATTTCTGTTCATTTGTAATAAGACAAAATTGTGAAAATATTAAAAATAATAAAGTTAGAAAAGATCAAATTTTTCAGAAAAATCCGACTTTTCCCCATCAGAATCTGTCTTATATTTATTTATCAATTCTACAAAATAATATCTATTTATATGCATAAGCATGAGTAATATAAAGTTATTAAATTATCAAAAACAGTGCAGAAAAATGAACACAAATAGTTGAAGAAATTTAATTAAAACTTTTTCAGATACCTTTTTAATAAATATCTTAAGATTGATTAAAAAACATTTTTATCTAATCTACAAAATGATACCTATTTCTGTTCATTTGTAATAAGACAAAATTGTGAAAATATTAAAAATAATAAAGTTAGAAAAGATCAAATTTTTCAGAAAAATCCGACTTTTCCCCATCAGAATCTGTCTTATATTTATTTATCAATTCTACAAAATAATATCTATTTATATGCATTAGCAGGAGTAACATAAAGGGTGATTATCGAAAAGTGTGCTGAAAATTGAACACAAACAGTTGAAAAAATTTTATTAAAACTTTTTCAGATACTCTTTAATAAATAATTTAAAATTGATTAAAAAACATTTTTATCTAATCTACAAAATGATACCTATATCTGTTCATTTGTAATAAGACAAAATTGTGAAAATATTAAAAATAATAAAGTTAGAAAAGATCAAATTTCTCAGAAAAATCCGACTTTTTCCCACAGAATCTGTCTTTTATATTATTTATTTATCAATTCTACAAAATAATATCTATTTATATGCATTATCAGGAGTAACACAAAGTTATTAAATTATCGAAAACAGTGCAGAAAAATGAACACAAATACTTGAAGAAATTTAATTAAAACTCTTCAGATTCCTTTTTAATAAATATCTTAAGAGAAAAGACATCTAAATTATGGCTCAGTGATAAAAGTTTCATAATAAATATGCAATTATAACCATTATTTAGCTTTACTTTCTCACAATGATTTACAAATTATGATTAATTTACAAAAGCATACGGAACTTTTATTATATAATATTAAATTAAAGGTTAGATTTCATTATCTATAATACATTATTTTAATTATAAACTGCAATTATTATGATTAAACTCTATATCTGTATTTCAAGTGTTTTAGTATAAAAGTGCACAGAGATCATATTATACTTAATTGAACTTATCTCTATAAGCAAAATATAAAAGCATTTTTTATTCATTGAAAGAACATGAAATATATGAGGCAACAATTTATTAATGTGATCACTGAGGAAATTATTTTAGTGTAATAAATATTTTATATATATTAATCACTGTTCAACGATTCCATTAGTTAAGATAATGTCAAAACTGATTAGATAAATAACTGAAAAAGTAGCATATATTCTTTTCGTATATTGGTTTTATTAAGCACATTACCTGTAATGAAAATGAATGTACATTTCTCTACTGAATTATAAACAAGGTATGGAGAAACTATAAATATGATAATTTATTAATTTACAGTTTTTTCCGTATAAAAACGGTTTGGTGTAAGTAAATCACATCAGTTTATTTAGAGTGGCGTCTAATCCTAATTCCCTATATGGAATAATAATTGTTTTTTTCTGAGTACTAAGTTTGCTATGATTGCATAAATTTACCCATGTAACAAAAAATATAAAACTTATCCATAGACAAACAACATTTATTCAAATTTTCATTAAACTAATTAATTAAAAATAAGTGTATATAAATTTGCATTCAAATAGAACACAATTAGATATTTTTACAGTCCAAAATACAAAATTTCAACATTTCATGGTTAATCGTATTTCGTTATGCTCTATGATATATTTACACGACATATTGTAATTTTTCGTTAAATAAAATGCATATTACAATGGTGCACAAATAGATGCTAAACAAAATCTTAGTTTCCATAGTACGTATATATTAATTGAGTAATGAACTGCAATTATGGTTTATGAATAAACTGGGACAAGAATAAATACATAATTTCAATTCTCACTTTAAAATATAATTTTATTATTTTAACAGCTCATCATTTTTGAGTTATACCCACACAGTATTAACCCTTAGCGTTCCGTTGGCTCAGTTACGGAGCCGTCCGTCATTTGTTCCGGAACTCCGTAGGCTCCGCTTCGGAGCCTAATGTTTTTAGCATGATTAGGCTTAACATGTTACAGAATCGTTGGCTTTGGCAATTGTTATCTGTAGTTAAACCATGCTCAGTCTCTCTACTGTTACGATTAAAACATTATTTGGCCCATTTTATGGTTACTACATGGAGAAATATAATTATTGTGATGAGAATATAGAGTTGAGTGATAGTGAAGATGTATTTGATTTTTCGTTGGTAGAAGAGATTGTCGCAGACAATGTTGATTATAATTCTGACACTTCAAGTAGTGGTTCCGAAATTAAACTTGCAAAGAGACGACGAATTGTAGTTATTGCGAAGTGAAAGCAAAGAGTAGCCGAAAGACTTAGATGAATTATATATATATAAGAATTATATATTGAAGATAAATACATATTATAGTGTATCGCCAAATATTGGACAACAAATTCCTACAAATATTGTAGTGCCGACACAATATTTCAAGTTATTTTTCACAAACGAACTGGTAAATGAAATTATAAAATAAACCAACAATTACTCAGAAAATGCTCTAAAGAATAAAGAAATATGTAGTAATTCTATTAGCAAAATGTGTTAAGATATAGTTTTGGGCTTTTATTTGTTATTATCAATATAGTACTGCGACATATAAGTAAATCTAGAATGCACATGG
>CM063509.1:101662278-101667278 GCA_032207245.1 Pardosa pseudoannulata
ATATACATGTGTGTATGTGTATATATATATTCATATATATATATATATATATATATATATATATATATATATATATATATATATAAAACCTCCTCCACGCAACACATCCTAGAGGTCCAGGTCCTACTATGAAAATTTCCGTTTCCGAGACCAAGGGCCCTGTGGTGCATCTGTTTCGGTTAGGTGGTCAACCTTACGCGGAGAGCCTGGTGTTTTGTTATCAAGCCTTCTTGGTCCTCTGTTTGTCTACCCACTAGAGGGATGAGTAACCTTCCCCAGCCGAGGATCAAACCTCGACCCGTGTAGTGGGAACTTAAAGCGCTACCCGAACATCACCGGGATTATATGTATCTATATTTATACACACATCATATATATATATATATATATATATATATATATATATATATATATATTAAATATAGATACTATATATATATATATATATATTATAAAAATATAAAAAAAAATCATAAATATATATATATATATATATATATATATATATATATATATATATATATATATATATATATGATGTGTGTATGTGTATTTGCGTATGGTTGTCTATAAAAACCTATTCTGAATAAATGTTATATAGTTCTCCTGATGTATATGAAATTTACAAATAAAACTTACATTTTTTATTTAAACGGTTGAATAATTATGTTAATCATTTTAGCGTATGTATATGTAATATAGGAAAATGTTTCTTTGTTTTCAAATTATAATAAGTAAATGTGACGGAGAATTAGCAACATATTTATCATTTTTATTTTCCCATACATTAAAATAAGGAATACAATTACACTGATTTATTTGATAAGTTACATAAACGATTGTTTTAAATTTTCTTTTAAGATTTAACAGACCCTTTGAACTACACTCCACATAAAGCTTTAAAGAAGATAAATATCGAACATTCTAAGCTTAAGTAAATTGTCGTGGAGGGAGCAGAAATTTATAAGGGACGTGATTAAACTTACAAAAGTTTTAAAGAACACTATTACGAATAAAAATCTTACTTGGTCACAGATGTTCTGGGAGAGAATATGTTTAAGCTTTAAATAATATTTTTTCTAGAAAAAAAAAATTCAATGACGGAAGATTAAGTTCTCCCATTTACGTGATTGCTCTAGAAAATATATTTTACTCTCTCTTCTCTTTAACTTACATTTTTTGAAACGCACGACTTGTTTTTAAAGGCAGTAGTTACAATGATATGCTGCATCAAGTTTTAAAAATCGCAGTAAATTTATTTTCCGGGAGCAAAAAGAGAGCAGAAGTCCAGAAGTTAATTCACGACAAATTAATTTTACAGTGCTAACTGTATAAATCTTCTGAAGTTTAAACACATGCTAGTAGTTTTTTTTCTTAATGGACTCCATAACTCCTATAGTAGTTAAGTGCATTTTGACAGTATATTTGTTTTAATAAGGATATGAGTATTTACACTTACACTAGATGGACGTTGTCCTAGGTTAACTCTTTAAATACAAAAAACTATAATTTTTTTAAAAAATAAATTGTAAATTGGACAGTTTTGATAGAAAGTATAGAATATTTAAAAAAAATATTTAAAATACTATATAACATTTTAAAAAATATTTAAAATACTATATAATATTTTAAAAAATATTTAAAATATTATATGATATTTTAAAAAGTATTTATAATACTATATAATATTTTAAATACTATATAATACTATAGAAAATATTTTAAAAATACTTGACTTCACGCGTATAGTCATCACAAACATTAAATTAAAATCCCCATATCGATATACGGAAATTCGACCCTGCTACTTCTCGTACTGAAGCCCGTCGCACTCACCAGCGCCCCACACATACGTTGGCAGTGAACGGTTTCAAGAGGCATCATAATAATCTCAATAAGCTCACAATTCTGCAATTTTAATACAAAAACATTTCCTATGGAATCAAATTGTGAAACCCTTCTCGAATGCACTGAATCACATACGCAAAATTTCATCAACATCAGTCCAGCCTTTTAGGAGGTGTTCTATTAGAAACACGTGGATAAAAGAATTTCATATATAAAGATAATTTAAAAAATGATACAAAATTTTGTAATACATTAAAAAAGTTACATAAAGTCATTAAAATATCGCTCTGAGCATAATAGAATCCAGCAGGTATTGTGATAGCATAGTTGATTTGATAGCATATAATCTTTAAATGATTTATAAAACTATAGAAAAATTTGAGACTTAACCTAGACAATACTCATAAAAATAATCCTGAAAATATTTGTCTAACATGATATAATCTAGTATACATTCTGAAGATATGATTGTTTTAGGAAGGAAAAATTTTAAGTATTTAATAAAATTTTAGAAAAATTTCTGAGTCATTTTGAAAAATTATTAGAGAATTATGAATATATAAATCTGTACATCCTATTATCCAACATGCATTCTGACAACCAATGTATTCCACATGCATTGGTGTTAATAGGATATATAACCTTAAATAATTAATATAATACAAAATTTTATGAAGCAGTATTAAAACTTGATTGAAACAGCTGATGTAATATCATCATATCCTACATTAGACTTAAAATGAGTTCCTACATTACTTTCCAGGTACTTTGTTTTGGAAATTCGTACAAGGAATGGAGTTGTTTGCTCGAACGTTGGATTCAAAAATTCTGTAAGCACAAAAGTTAACTGAAAATTTGTTGTTTGATTATAACATTCAAATAAATCGCTTTATTAATGAATAGTCCTCTTCTATTGCTAATTAAAACTCTTTGGTAAATCTTCGACAAACTTCGCCGTTTAATCTAGTCTATCTGAAATTATCCGAGTATTTGTTTTTTTTTCCAGGTACTTTGTTTTGGAAATTCGTACAAGGAATGGAGTTGTTTGCTCGAACGTTGGATTCAAAAATTCTGTAAGCACAAAAGTTAACTGAAAATTTGTTGTTTGATTATAACATTCAAATAAATCGCTTTATTAATGAATAGTCCTCTTCTATTGCTAATTAAAACTCTTTGGTAAATCTTCGACAAACTTCGCCGTACAATCTAGTCTATTTGAAATATCTTGATTACGGTATACATTTTAATGATGAAAATACCCGCCTCTACATAACATAACCGAAAATGCATTCTGAAATTCTCCATGCATTTCTTATTTCGTTTTGATAGGCTATAAACATTTAAATAATTAACTAAATTATAGAAATATTTTTAGACGGCATAAAAAGCTCAAAAAATCATGAATATATTCGTCTAATTACGGTACAATCAATCTAACATGCATTCTGAAAGTATGTGTGTTTTAATGGAATATATAAATTTAAATAAATACAGTATAGTATAAAAATTTATTAGGCATTATAAAAGACTTATGAAATCATGAAAAATTCAGTGTGAGCATGTTACAATCGAATATCTTTCTATGAGAAAATGTGTTTTAATAGGGTGTAAATATTTAAATAATTAACAAAATTATACTTAAAGGTGTGACACACGATAAGACTCTTATTAAATGCAAGCAATATAATCCAGCATGCATTTACAAAGTATATCAGTTTTTATAGGTTATAAAACTGTAAGTAATTAACAAAATTATAAAAACATTTTAGACAGTATGAAATACTCATAAAATCATGAAAATTTTCCGTCTCGTTATGATAGAATCGAACATGCATTCTGAATGATATGTGTGTTTATATGATATATAATTTTAAATAACTATTAATATAATACAAAATATTATGAGTCAGTATAAAAGGCTTATAAAATCATGAAAATATCCATAATAAAATGTTACAATCAAATATGCATTCAGATAGCATATTTATTTTGATAGGGTATGAATATTTAAGGTATCAATCTACTTTGAAAACGTCATTTTTTTTTTGCCAAAAATCCTAATTTTTTTTAATTTCTCTGTTGTCAAATTTCAACTTTTAGGCTTCTTAATCTGCTTTTGTTTTGTCTCTACGGCACTTTAAATAAAAGTTACAGCTGTTTAAACATCAGTGACAGCTGTCAAAACAATACGGAAGTAGCGACTTCGGAACCAGAAGTTGTGGATTTAAAGCCTTTTAAAAAGCATTTTTTGGACAAAACTTTTTAAATTTTCATCAAAATTAGTTTAAACATTTTTCTAATATTTTTAATTACTAGCAACTTGGCAATTAGAAAGTTTTGATAGTTTTTACTATTAAATGACCTAAAAGCTTTAAATTTGGATAATTTTTAAAGATGTAACACTCATAGTTAGATATAAAGGTAATGATAATTCATTAAAAATTCAATGTTTATGATTTTGAAGGTCCAAAATTTTTTACCAAATGTAAATTATGCATAGATTTTAGGGGATTCACTAGTCCAGTGTATAAGGAATGTGTTGCATCAAAAAATATTGAAATAATTTAATTTATTAAAAAATTAGACCTTTTGAAAAAACCCGGTTTTTTTACTAAATTTTCTTTGTTTATTAGATATTTTATAATATCTAAAGCGTTGTAAGAGCAATTCTCTATGATAATTTAAAATATAAATCTAAAAATGGAAAAACATGAACTAGTTTCTATGTTTAAAGGAAAAAGTTTTCCGATCGTAGACGGATACCTTAAATAATTAACAAAGACAAAAATGTGTAACATATTATTATAAAAGAATCTTTTAAAACCGCGAAAATATGCGTTTTCCAACTATATTCAAACCTAAACTTAGAGTTATTTTAATTTATCATAATTTCGAAACAATAATCAGTTTAATTGCTATATTAAATCCACACTAGTTAATATTTAAACTTAAATTAAATTGCAATGATATAAAAATTGTATTTTAAATAATTAATTAATACTATAAATCTTTTAGACATAAGATATATTTTAGAAGTTCAAAAAATTTTTAACTGTGAAATCAATTGTAGGAGTAAAATAAATTTATAGCTAATTAACCATTAAAGAAAAAGTATCCATTTGCTGAAATGAAATTAAATAATTCTTTAGGTA
>CM063509.1:101674778-101677278 GCA_032207245.1 Pardosa pseudoannulata
TTTGTAGATAACAACATATATATCATTGCGGGATCCGAACATATGAACTCCTGTATGGAAAAGCAACGCTCTATCATTCGGCCATCATTCGGTATGTGTCTGTGAGTGTATGTGTGTGTGCGTGTGTGAGACAGAAAAGGAGATTGTAGGAGAGTGAGAGAGAGACAGAAATTGTGATGCATAAAATTATCAAAAGAGATTATGAAACCATAACCTTCTATATTTCATCTTAATTAATTTCAGAAGTTCATTTATTTTAAAACAGAGATAATGCTAACTGTTCGTTTTTTTAACTTCACCTGGGTATTCTAAAGTCCATCAAAGTAGAAGATAATTTGTATTACTATTAATTTTATTCTTGTGTTGTTTTTTCTCATGCCACTTTGACAAACCAAGCACGATTGAGCCTGAAGGTTCTCGCATTAAGGGCAAGGGGTGCGCCTTTCGTTTCAATGAGCACCATGAAGGTGAAAGAACGACTTCGCTCAAGGAGGTTGTAAATTCGCCGAGCGGTCTGCGATGTTCTATTTCCGACTGTAAGTCATTTGGGTATGACTTCGCATGGGTCTCGTATAAGGAGCAGGTATGGAGAAGAAATAATCAGCCGTAGATGATTTCAAACTTAACAACGTTGATTTATTACAACAAAAGAAAAAAAACATTTAAAGAAATATATATGTAAAATCGTCCAGAGAGGAGATCACTCTAGGCAACCTACTCATCTGAAAGTTCCGCCGGGAGTACCCTCCCGTTTTTCCTTTTTCAAACAGGAAACCTGGGTTTTAGGGGAGATCGACACCCCCCCAGTTGACCTTCGTTCTTGGAGTAGCCGACGTGTTCACACAAAGAACCATTTCTTCTTTCTGTGGGTGCGTTGACAAAACTGCAGATTTGACACTTCTAATCGTCCGTGCGTCAAAAGAACCATTACTGCCGTTTACCAATTGTTTGACGTTTTGAAATGTTCGGGGCCTTACAACGAACCAAAAGAATAAAAGTTCGCCCGACCACCGACAGAGACGGACTCGACTATTACAGAGGTTCTCGTAATTTTGAAACAAGGACCAAGGAGAAGACACATAGACTTGGCCTGCCACTCCGTACGTGTTCATAGAGAACTTTGAGGACATTGTGACCACGAACATATTGTACTTGTCCCAGTCACCTTTAACGAACACGGCGGATTTTATCGGGGCTCTAGTTCCGAACCCGCAACCTCTCAGTTACGATATTGTTGCCTTTGCCGACTTAGTTACCGTTACTGAATTTAACTTTATTCTTAATGGGTCGAAGGATCATTTTCGTTTTTCATACTAGTATGGTTACCGGAATATGGATCAACATAACCGTGGTTTCTGGCATATATCTGAGAAATGGTTAATGAGTCCTATTTAAGTTGTCGAGTTGCTAAATTTTTGGGATAACCAGTATAGTGTTGAATAAAATAGTCTCTCTCTCATAGATATGAGAAAGCATGGTATTAGGAGATAGTAGTTTCAACACAAGTATTTATTTCAATCTAACTACAATCAAAGTAAAGAACAAGTAAAAAAACATGAATACAACAACCAAGTGATGCCACTATAAAAAAGTGAAATGCTAGTTATTTATTACTAGCACGTTTTTCATTCGCCGCAACATCCTCCCCACCCTAGTCAATCTCCAGGGTTATGACCAGCTGCACAGGTCGAGTAATAGTGCGTCCACTGGTGCGTAGTACACAAGTACGAACTTTCTTGTCGCAGCCGAGTATTAACTCCTCAACACGGGCCTTTTTCCAGGTGTGGCGAGGTCGAACATCTTGTAGTACGACAATATTGCCTTTCCGGATCTTATTTGTTTCAAATGGGTTCCGCTCTTGATGAAATGTACGCAAGTCCATCAGATATTCCTTTTGTCATCTTTTCCAAAAGGAGTCCATCAAATGCTGACGATTTTTCCACATGCGATTTAAAGATGTTTCAGAATTTGTAGGGCTGGAAGGAATAGTAGTTTCAACACAAGTATTTATTTCAATCTAACTACAATCAAAGTAAAGAACAAGTAAAAAAACATGAATACAACAACCAAGTGATGCCACTATAAAAAAGTGAAATGCTAGTTATTTATTACTAGCACGTTTTTCATTCGCCGCAACACATGGAAATACAGATAGTTGAAAAGTACTCATGTGTCCCAGTAATACTTAGTGTACAGAGTTAGCAAGAATTAATTCCTAAATGCTGAGGATTATAGAACGCGTTAAATTGTTGCCAAATGAAATACATTTTGAACTAGGGAAAGGATGCGATAAACATTTACTACATAAAAGTCAAAAGCCCGCTTATAGCTGCCGCTTTCATACATATAAACACATTTAATATGCTTATAAATACTAAATAGTACTAAAAATTAGCGTTATAATGAATGAAAGTTCAATACAGTCGAAATCATTTATAACGATTTAACGAGAACTTGGATTTACCGAGGGAAGCGAGAATATTTGGTTGGATCAATGCTA
>CM063509.1:101682278-101687278 GCA_032207245.1 Pardosa pseudoannulata
AATTTTGGAGTGCTTCACATTAGTTTAAGTAATTAATTCTTTTGATTAATATTAAATGGTGTGTCTATCTCCCTTTCATGTACATTTCAAAATTCCTTTATTTTATTTTCCCCCTTCCTAATTTCTTCTTACATACCCATTTTATTGAGTCTGATCCTCGATCGCATTGTTTGAAAAAGCTAATACGGTAAGGGCTTAACCTTTCCTTTATGGTCGGCGATACATTACATGCGATAATTGGTCTCAGAGATCCGAGTCTCGATCGTTCCCGGCCACACCCACTTAGGTGCCACTTTATTTGTCTTTGCGAAATTGAAAATCTCTACTGTGTCCCCCTATTGTGAATTAACGGTTGTACGTTTTTTTCTTTTAATTTTTAAATCTACTTTTTTCGCTGCTAATATCCGGGCTCTCTTTAATTGGTTAATTTTTCTCAGGACGAGTTCTGTCACCGAGCTTCCTTCGACTTTGCCTACCCTCTTATTCAGAAATTTAAAAATCCTGTACTTTTAAGTGTAACTTTACACAGAGCAAGTAAACTGGCTGGCAAAGACCGTTCAAAACTTTGTCTATTCTCTAGACAAGGAACCTTTAAAAGACGTTTCAAAGTGCTGTGAAATCTTTCCACGGATTTTTTTTTTTTTTGGATAACCGACAGAGCTGAGATTAGTTTTGTTTCAGGATTTCTCGAATTCAGTGGTCATCATTATGTCATTTTTATTTTCATTTCCTTGCTCACGGGGGATTATTTTCAGGGGTTTAAATTCTGGGCTTTGTGGACCTTCGAGAAACAATTCTAAATCCGCTTCTTTACCATTGTCGTGAACAATAGTATTGTTTGTTACTACCTAGAACGCACAGTCCCCTGGTTTGTTCCCTTTATTCCGTCCTCGTTTATCAATATTTTCGCGCGTACTAACATGTAGTTTGTTTAATTTTTCTGAGTTTTGCATTTTTCAAGCTATTTTGATTATTTTCCTGCGAGTGGATCACCAAATTAATTTCAATGATGGTGTTATTTTTTTCACGCTCTTTTAAAAGATTTGCGGTTTGATTACCTAGTATGTAGCTTTGCTGATTAGCAGGTTTACTAATCGCACAAGCTTTTGTAATTATATCGCCATACTTTGTCCTCAGAGATACCCTCGCTAAATTAAGTTTATGGCATACGTATATAGAGGTTGGGTTACCCATACCATTTCCCCTATATAGTCATCTGATGCAATAAATTTTCTGCACACTAGATCAATTGTGGCCCCCGAGTACCGTAAGATTTCACACTCTTACCCATTTAACTTGCTACGCTTACGAAAGGAGCCAGCTGGTAATTGTTTTCGGTTACTAAGTTTAAAGCGTTTAATTCTTCCTTTTTTTGCAAGTAAGGGGGAATTCGGTCTAATATGACCCGGCTCTTTACATTGGAAACAGACAAGATCATTTACCAGTTTCCTATCAAATTCGCGATGTTTCCAATGGTGGAGTTTAAATTCATCTGAACGGTAGGTTTATGACTTTTCCTTTTTTTTGTTTCGACCGGCAAAGCGGGGAAATTTATTCTGCACTGTTTATTCCAGGGTTATTAGACGAATAAAATTTTTTGTTCATCGAAAATGAGTCCTTTGAATTTCCGAGGCTGATTTGGGGGCTTACTAGATTTACATAACAATTCGAACTAGTCTCCGAAGTTCGCCAAATTCTGGGGAGAAACAATTTTTTCCAATCTCTCAGATGATGTTCTTTTACCTCATTACCCATTTTTCTTTTTAATTGATCTACTAGTATCAAATCCTTTAGGATCTCATAAGTTTTTGTGCCTAACCCTTCAATCCATAATTCAAAATAATTCTGATTTTCAAAAAGGTAATGTTTCCTGAGATTCCCTGATTTTGGATTATGTTGAACACATTTTTGCGGAACGCCTCTGGACTAAGACGAAATCTTTCGAGGAGTACTTTTTTAATAATCCTGTGCATCCTTTACCTTTTCTCTGAGAACTATTGTGGCAATATTCAACGGTAATAAGATTAGAATACTACCAGCCCATTCACTCTCTGGAATTTTTAAGTGTTCTGCCTGTCCCTCAAATAAACACAGGTATAGATTAATGTCTTTCTCATCTGAGTCAAATTTATGCATGATTTTTTTAGCGGATTACCGGGAGGCCTCGGTACCTCGTAAATCTGCCTATCCGGCACAACTTCCCTAGCTATGCGTAAATTTTCAAGCTCATATTGTTGTTCTTTATCGCGTTCTTCACTATCGCTTTCAGTTTTTTCCTTTTCTTTTTGCGTCTCTATTATTCTTGTTATATATCCTTCTACGTACTCAGCGTCGTAGTCCTCTGAGGTCTCTATGAGGTTTTTTAAATCGATCACCCTTAAGTTGGAATCTATGTCCATTTTCTGATTCCAACAATGTGGCAAGTATTGTGAAATTTATTGATATTTTAAATTTATGTAATTGTAATTAAAATAATATTTAATGGTTTACTTTTTAATTGGAAATATAATTTTCCTTTATAAAAAGTGAAAATGGAAAAAAACAAATTTATCCGGAGAAAATTCTGAAATCACGTCAGTTATGCACGTCAAAATAACTAAGATATTTTTCTTGTTTTCATTTTCCCACGAGAATCCAACTAATTATGCTGTCTGATCAGTTTGGATGTAAAGAAAATATTAAAGAAGATTTAAATTTTTATAGTGTACAATAATAATGCAATAATTATTTTTGATCTTAAAAATATATTTATTTTATTGAATGAGGGTTTTAAGGTGAAAAGTCTGAGAAAAAATTAGTTAAATTTGCAGCAAGTGTGGTTATTTGTGATACAATTAAAATCTGCATTTAGACTTTTGCTTAGTATATATTGCAACAGCTGACTAAAATATGTGTTTGGATAAAAATTAGATATTAAAAGAGGTCACATCGGACTCTTGCTGTTGTCAAGTTACTGGAAACTGAAGATATCACTCGAATGGATTGACCAATATACTACCCTGCATTAAATCCCATCGAACATGTGCCTAATGCTTTGTGGAGATGCATTGCTGCACGCTTATATACTTCGGAGAACACCGGACAACTCAAACAGATGCTGATTGATGAATGGGCACTCCTGCCGCAAGAAATGTTGGACCACCTGGTTCTGAGTATGCGGAGACGGTGCAAAGCAACAATCACAGTTAGGGGAAGGCATATCCCATATTAAGGAACATCTGCTGGTGTTATTCTTCTTGGATAGTCAATCATGAGCCACGATACTATGCGTTCAATAAAGTTTGTTTTTGTTTAATTCCATACCGTATGCATTGTACTACATTTTCAGCGCCGATTCTTTCGTCGTCCTTTACGTACATAATACTCTCCCTCATTTCTGAATTTTATTTCTCTCAGATAATTTCTCATGGAGTTATGTCAAAACACCCACCTGTTTTGCACACCAGTGCATTGTAACAACTGAGAAGGTAAATGTAAGTAATGAACAAAAAGCTAAACATAGAAATTGAAAGATTATTCTGGATATTCATAGATTCGAGCAAGAAAATCGGAGGTATTAAAGACAGTAAGTGTTAGAAATTATACCTGTAGAAAGAAAAAATGTTGACGCCTATTTAAGGCACTTACTTTTATTGTACATGACAGAATTCTGTCTTCCATGATATCTACAATTTGTAGCAAAATGTATCTAATATTTTACAACCGTTGTAAACCTCGCAGATTGAATTAGGCTGATATCAAAATTATTATATGAACCATCGAGGCACCGCCAATTTTTAATGGCATTATATCCACGAAAATCCTTAAGTCTGAAGTGATACGTTGAGAGAGATGAGTAGAATTATTATATAAATTTGAAAAGTCCAATTGAAAAGCATTTGAAGCATCATACCCTAAGTACCTATGAGATCGTATAGAGACAATGCAAAAAAAAACTGTTTTATTCTAGGGAATACAATGTACAATATGAAGTTGAATAGAATCACTATTGGAATGATCGTTGATGATACAGTCATAGCTGAATTTACGTGAAAAAGCTTACAATAAATAAATAATACCTAGATACACGATCAAGTACCTTCCAATATATATGGATACATATCATTTCGAATCAAGAATATGTTATGGTTATCAATTACGTTATATAGTAACTAAATACATCCTATTTACTATAACTTGCATTTCTCATATCTGACCTATTACTCATATTTATGACCTTGTCGTCGTAGACCAGGCAGCGACTACTAACCTACACGAAAATAAACGATAGAGGGATGACAAAATTAAATAAAATATAATCATATCAGACATGAACGATGTCTCTTCAAAATGTACACAACTAGTGTGTAATATGAATCAAGTTTGACCCATATAAATGCTACACGTAAATACTCTTGAGGAATCACAGAAACTCGAAAGGCCGGCCACCAACAACATTTGGAGTATTCCTTTTGAGTGTAGCTCGTCATTCTTACACCATAAACACGATCAAAGAAGAAAATAACAAAATAAATCAAGGTCGAGGTCAAGGTAATTGGTTTTTACGGAGTACCTAGTAGTCTAAAAATGTGATACTTCAATAATGCACAGTTGCAATAATAGTCGATGGTACAGTCATAAGCTGAATTTCCAACAAAAAAACTTATAAGAAAGGAATAATCTGCACCTAGATAGACGATCAAATGCGTTTCAACATATATGGATAAAAATGATTTCGAATCAAGAAATATGTTACTGGCTTCAATAGCGTTATACCTTAGTAACTAAATACATCCAGAGTTACTATAACCTGGATTTCTCATATCTGATCTCTTACTCATTAGTCTATTTTTATATATCTAACTATCATCTTTATCTGCTCTTAAAATAAATATTCTCATTTCAATAAATCACAATACAGATAGACATCACGAAAATTTATAAATTTCGATATCAATGATTTTTTATAATATTTTGATTAATAAACTGTATTATACTTTAACTAATCGGATACCATGCAT
>CM063509.1:101692278-101702278 GCA_032207245.1 Pardosa pseudoannulata
CTTTATATGTTCCTATACAGATGTAAGGATATACAATAAAATATATTATTAACTATTTGATATTTTGTATTGTAATCATTACGCTAATCTAAGTATAAACATTAATCACTATGGAATTTTCTTTCTTATGTGTGTGTAAATTTACGTGTCTTAGCAGAAATCAAAAGAGAAACAACCTAACAAAATAATAGTTGGAAATATTTCAGAGATACTTTTCTTCCTGATTTTATATTCATACCTATAGCCGTGCTGAACGGGATTCATAAAAAAAATATTTCATTCTTATAACATACACAAATTCTCACACTGAAATTTCAAGTAGATATTTACGGAAATGCAGACGTGAAGTTATTTCACAAATTGCTTGAAAAGGATTTTTATACGCATATCTCCCGTAAATGCTAAGTGGTTATTTCTGAAAATATGAGTCGCAATCTTAAGTTATATAACTCAAAATATTGATTTTCAGAAAGGTAGTTTCGGAGTATTCGATTTTCATAAAAGAATAATCTTAATATTTATAAAAATAGCATTACCGTGTAGAGACGATATGTGTTGAAAGGAATGAGTAAGTCATATGTAAAGCTCTCAAATATTTTTGCAAATTCAAATTTTGTCGTTGCTGCAAAAGAATAACAAATTCATGTATGTTAACATTTTATTTTAAAGGTTTGTTTTTAAAATGATATACACCCTTCTTTAAACATGCACATTCATTTTTTTATTATATGCAATAAACTATTAAACTTTATTTAGGTTTCTTAACAAGATACGATACAAAACTTTATTAAGGAACAGTTATTATATACGAAGTCTTTAATAAACCTTAACTTAACTGAATACACATTTTTTTTCAATATTTTTTCAATTTCCTAAACAACTCCAAGATGAAGAAAATGGAACAACAAGTAGTACATTGATTCCCTCACATATTGTTATGAAAATGCATTTAGGGGATCATCAGTTTGTTAATTAAAAGATAATAGATTCCCCCTCTAAAACACATATTTTCGAATAATCTATGAATTTTAAAATAGATGCTCAGTGATATATACCATATATGCCTGTTTTTGGGGACAAAAAGAATATTTAGTCATGCTAATAAGATGTCAATTTGAAAAACTTTCGGTTTTGAGGAATAATTTTGGAAAATTGTACAATTTGTAACTAAGTTGCACAATAATTTACAAACAATTTACAAATAAATAATTTACAAATTATTTAAGAACTAGAGTTTAGTACGTCATATGACGCGATCAGCAAAATTTTTAATTTTCCAGAATTGTAATGTACCATATGAGACAGGTTAGAAAATTGTCTGATTTTGGCTGACATTTATCTGGAACACGATCAATAATTTGTTTATCTTCTTACTCCTCTAAAGTATCCCGATACTGTGAATGCAGCTTAGAATCACGTTGAATTCCTTTAGTCCAAGCGTGTGGTTATGTATAAAAAATGAACAAACTTCTTAATTTTCAAAGATATATATAACGTAAACGTTAAATACTTATTAATCCGTGAAATAGACCCATATACTTTTATAAAAAAAGATTTTGTTCTTAATAACAGAGATAAAACTTTCATTGCAAAAATAAATCTACAATTAAATTTAAAATTATTACATATGTATCTATTCTATTATTCAAGACATATAAAAAAGAAAATTATTTAATTAATATTTAAGTTCCTTGATAAAACGTATGAAAATAATGAGAATATATTTAAAATGATTTAAAATAAGAAATTAATAAATGAGATGGGTAAAATCATCTATTTGTTTGATATGCAGGGATAATTTTCTCTCGCTTATCAACATGAAACAACGTTCCGTTCCACAATGTGCCTGCCAACATGGTTGTACATTTTCTATTTTATTTTTTGATGAATATTTTGGAAAATCCACGAAGCACTGAAGCCGTGTAACATGAATCGCGAAGTGTTTAGGCGACACTGTCTATGTTCCTATACAGATGTAAGGATATACAATAAATGATATTATTAACTATTTGATATTTTATTTATGTGCATTGTAATCATTACGCTAATCTGAGTATAAACATTAATTACTGTAAACTTTACTTTTTATGTCTGTGCAAATATACTTGTCTTAGCAGAAATTAAATGCGAAGGAGCCTAATAAAATAATAGTTGGAAATATTTCAGATATACTTCGCTTCATGACTTTATATTCATACCTATAAACGTGCTGAACGGGATTCATTAAAAAAGATATTTCATTCTTATAACATACACAAATTCTCACACTGAAATTTCAAGTAGATACTTACCGAAATGCAGACATAAAGTTATTTTATAAATTGCTTGAAAAGGATTTTTATACGCATATCTCCCGTAAATGCTAAGTGGTTATTTCTGAAAATATGAGTCGCAATCTTAAGTTGTATAACTCAAAATATTGATTTTCAAAAAGGTAGATTCGAAGTATTCGATTTTTATAAAAGAATAATCTTAATATTTATAAAAATAGCATTACCGTGTAGAGACGATATGTGTTGAAAGGAATGAGTAAGTCATATGTAAAGCTCTCAAATATTTTTGCAAATTCAAGTTTTGTCGTTGCTGCAAAGGAATAACAAATGCATGTATGTTAACATTTTATTTTAAAGGTCTGTTTTAAAATGATATACACCCTGCTTTGAACATGCAGATTCATTCCTTTTTTATTATTTGCAATAAACTATTACACTTTATTTAAGTTTCTTAATGTATGATACAAACTTTTATTAATGAACAATTTTTATATACGAAGTCTTTAATAAACCTTAACTTAACTGAATACACCTTTTTTTCAATATTTTTTCAATTTTCTAAACAACTCCAAGATGAAGTTTTTGGAGAATGGAACAACTAATAGTACTTTAATTTCCTCACATATTGTTATGAAAATGCATTTAGGGGATCATCAGTTTGTTAATTAAAAGATAATAGATTCCCCCTGTAAAACAAATATTTTCATATAATCTGTGAATTTTAAAATGGATGCGCAGTGATATATATCATATCTGTCTGCTTTTTTGTGACCAAAAGAATATTTAGTCATGCTAATAAGAGGTCAATTCGAAAAACCTTCGGTTTTGAAGACTGTTTGTAGAAAATTGTACAATTTGTAACTAAGTTGCACAATAATTTACAAATAATTTTCAAATTATTTAAGAACTAGAATTTAGTTCGTTATATGATGAGATTAGAAATTTTTAATTTTCTAGAATTGTAATGTACCATATGAGACAGGTTAGAAAATGGTCTGTTTTTTGGCTGCTATTTATCTGGAACACGATCAATAATTTGTTTATCTTCTTACTCCTCTAAAGTATCCCGATACTGTGAATGCAGCTTAGAATAACGTTGAATTCCTTTAGTCCAAGCGTGTGGTTATGTAAAAAAAAGAACAAACTTCTTAATTTTCAAAGATATATAATTTAAACTGTAAATATTTATTAATTCGTGAAATAGACTCCTAGACTTTTATAAAAAGACTCTGTTCTTAATAACAGTGATAAAATTTCATTGCAAAACAAATCTACAATTAAATTTAAAATTATTACATATGTATCTATTCTATTATTCAAGACATATAAAAAAGAAAATTATTTAATTAATATTTAAGTTCCTTGATAAAACGTATGAAAGTAATGCAGAAGATATTTAAAATGATTTAAAATAAGAAATTAATAAATGAGATGGCCAAAATCATCTATTTGTTTGATATGCAGGGATAATTCTCTCTCGCTCATCAACATGAAACAACGCTCCGTTCCACAATGTGGCTTCAAACATGGTTGTATATTTTCAATTTTATTTTTTGATGAATATTTTGGAAAAACCCGCGAAGCACTGAAGCTGCGTAACATGAATCGCGAAGTGTTTAGGCGACACTGTCTATGTTCCTATACAGATGTAAGGATATACAATAAATGATATTATTAACTATTTGATATTTTGTTTATCTGCTTTTTAATCATTACGCTAATCTATGTATAAATTTTAATTACTATAAACTTTTCTTTTTATGTCTGTGGAAATTTACGTGTTTTAGCAGAAATTAAATGCGAAGGAGCCTAATAAAATAATAGTTGGAAATATTTCAGATATACTTCGCTTCATGACTTTATATTCATACCTATAGACGTGCTGAAAGAGATTCATAAAAAAGATATTTCATTCTTATAACATACACAAATTCTCACACTGAAATTTCAAGTAGATATTTACGGAAATGCAGACGTGAAGTTATTTCATAAATTGCTTGAAAAGGATTTTTATACGCATATCTCCCGTAAATGCTAAGTGGTTATTTCTGAAAATATGAGTCGCAATCTTAAGTTATATAACTCAAAATATTGATTTTCAAAAAGGTAGATTCGAAGTATTCGATTTTTATAAAAGAATAATCTTAATATTTATAAAAATAGCATTGCCGTGTAGAGACGATATGTGTTGAAAGGAATGAGTAAGTCATATGTAAAGCTCTCAAATATTTTTGTAAATTCAAATTTTGTCGTTGCTGCAAAAGAATAACAAATGCATGTATGCTAACATTTTATTTTAAAGGTCTGTTTTTAAAATGATATACACCCTTCTTTAAGCATGCAGATTCATTCTTTTTTATTAAATGCCATAAACTAGTAAACTTTATTAGGGTTCGTATCAAGATATGATACAAAACTTTATTAATGAACACTTATCAGATACGAAGTCTTATAACATTAATGAGAATACAACTTTTTATTCATTATTTTTTCAACTTCCTAAACAACTTCGAGTAAAGTGTCTGGATAATGGAACAACAAGTAGTAGAATAATTTCCTCTCATATTGTTATGAAATGAATTTAGGTTATGAACAATTTTTTAATTAAAATATAATTGATTCCTCCTTTAACAGAAATATTTTCGAATAATCTGTGAATTTTAATGTGGATGCGAAATAGAATATGCAATTTCTGACTGCTTTTCATAATAGGAAAATAATATTAAAGTTTGGTCTAATCAAAGCTGTTTAACGGCTAACCGAGATTATTCTCTGTTTAAACGGAGAATTATGTCCTACCATTGGTGGGGCCAAGCGTTAATCACTGTTAGCAGTTAAACATCTGTGATAAGACCTTAGTCATGCTGATAAGACGTCAGTTGGAAAAACCTTCGGTTTTGAAGAAGGCTACACAAAAAGTGTACAGTTTGTAACTAAGTTGCAAAATATTTTACAAAATCACTTAAATAATTTATAAATTATTTAAGAATTAGCATATAGTCCGTCATGTGACGGGATCAGTAAAATTTTTAATTTTCCAGAATTGTAAAATACCCTGTGAGGCAGGTAAAAAAATGGTCTGTAATTTGGCTGAGAATTATTTGGAACAAGCTCAGTAATTTGTTTATCTTCATACTTCTCTAAAATCTTACGATACTGTGAATGCAGTTTAGAATCACGTTGAATTCATTTAGTGAAACCGTGTGGTTATGTACAAAAAACATAAACAAACAAATTTCTTAAATTTGAAAGATATATAACTTAAATACTAAATATTTATTAGTCCGTGAAATAGAATCCTAGACTTTTACAAAAACATTTTGTTCTTAAAATATCGGTGATACAATTTTCATTGCAACAAAAAATAATCGATGATTAAACCTATCCTATATGCACGTAATCTATTATTTAAGAAAAATATAAAAGAGAATTTTTTTCATATCTAAGTTCAGTGATAAAACGTATAAGAAAATAATACGGACGATATTTAAATAATTTAAAATAAGAAATGATTAAATGTGTTAGTTAAAGGAATGCCATTATAATGATAGAAAATGATATTTTTACCTATTTATTATGTGATAAATTGATAAATTTAATCACCTGCTCTTAATATGGGATTAGTTTCCCATATTAAGAGCAGATGATTAAATTGTTGGAAATAATTTCATTAACACTTTAGCGGACAGTGGTCTCCTAGTGAAACTACCTTTTAAACATCTTTCTTTTATACTTTACTTTTTGGAGTACTTTACTTTATCTTTGCATAATTATTTACAGCTCCAATCCCATACATCAGTGATGTATGAAAGACAATAATGTAGAATCAAGAGCTTCTGCAATAAAAAAAAAAACTTTTTAGAGACATGGATGATTTTTCGATTTTTTTAATACCTTTAACATTTTAAATTTACAGCAGATCATAGCTCTACATTTAATTTATTTTTTCTTTTGAAATATATGTATTTAAACTTTGCTGAGAAGTCAGTAATTCAATTTATCCTTCTAATGTCCTCAAATAAAAGTATCTATAGAAACCCCACTTATAAATTGTTAAGCTATTTATTTGATATATCATTTTAAGGATTAATATTTATTGTTCTTCTAGTATAGTTAAACTTTTAAAAAATATAATGTTCAAGCTGTAAAAAGGGAGGGGTTAGTCAGTTAAACAACCAATCAAAACTAATCCTTGCCTAAAGATGGTCGATTGGTTAGGGTGCAGGCCTTCGGGACCGCAGTTCGTGGGTTCAAATCTGACTGGGGCAAGGGTGTACGTAGCCGTCCGGAATCGGCTTTAAGCAGTAGGTCCCGGTCTCATTAGACCTAGTCTTGCAAAAGAGTACATAGTAGCACTCCAAACCAAACCCTTCTTAGTTATACTTTAAGGCAAACCCTCCTAAGGAATGTAAAGAAAACTTATTATATATTTTACATTTACAAGGTTCATAGATAACATTTATAAATTAATTACACTAAATTCCAATGAATTTATTTTGGTGACCTTTAAAGGGTTAAACGCTTGAAAAGTGGGAGGATTTTGAATGTTTTAAAGACTTGCTTTGAATTTTGGTAACCCTATCTCATCAAGAATATGACTGCCCCTATTAATTCTACATCCAACCGCTTCATAAATTCGAGGACAGATAGACAGATAACTTAGGCTATTATTATATAGTTAATCTTAAGAGAGGATTTATTTTAAGAGTACATTTACTTACTAGCATTATCACAAATTTTCATGTCAAGATACGGTTAAAGAAATTCCGTAATAAAAATTCACTAATAGGACGAAGCATATTTTTTATTATGGAAATGTTAAAATATACTTAATGAGGAAATAACATTTAGAAGATCAAGTATTGAATGAACTACTACCAAAACAAATATATATGGTCTGTACTATTTTATAATTCAATAATCAATTCGATCCTGGCTACTGTAATTCCGGTCAGTGAATCGCGTGATAACAAACTTCGTAGCAAATTCGCTTCATCACCTGCATATTACATTCAGTGTAACACAGATGCACATGATTAATGACATGAAATGTATCAATATCGAGGCGAAAGCTAAAAGATACGTACGTGATGAATTGTTGACGTTATATTTGACATCAAAAGGTATGTACTGCAGAATGTTACTAAATATTATATACAATGGTGAGGAAAGCTAATGATACTCGTCATTAAGATTTATAATTCTAGACGACACGTGGAAAAAGAGAAAAGGTATTTTGTTTTATTTTACTTGATACAATCTAATTCCAAATTCTTTTTAAACTATACGAAGTTAACACGTCTATAAGGGCACTTGACATTGATGCTCACTTTAGTAAAGTCCTAACAATAGAAATAAATTCTTCTTTATAAGATGGCTGAACATGTGTGGGAGGAAGCTTTCACCTGTGCCTTTGAAGAAAAGAGCAATTTCACATAAGAAGTGTCTTATTGCATATGTTTGCTGAAATAGTTATCTGTTGCCTTTGATATAGAGTTTTTCTTGGACGAAAATGAAAAGTGTGTATGCGTGCTTTCCACGTGTTTCATTTAAAAAGTTTTTATAAATTTAACACCATATCTGAAAGATGCTTTACAATACAAGATACTCTGGCCTTTCTAGAAACCATTTCGGATTCTTATTGGAAAGATATAGATAATTGGTAGTTAGAGCCCAACCTGGGGATAAAATAGAGGAAGAAGATATTGAAAATATTTTAGATGCTGTTACGCCATTCGATGTGTGTGGAATAATCGATGTCATTTTTTTTAAAAAAAAAGATGTAATATGAAAACAAATTAAAGAAACAGGGGCCACGGGCCAAGAAGAAAAAAAATCTGAAAACCTTCTAGTAAAATAGAATAAAAAAAGTGAAATCCGATAATCCAACAGAATTGGAAAAATCGGTTAGAATATTGCATAAATTCTATAGTGTCATAATATTTATCAATTGTACATTATTTAAAGATAAATAAACAAAACAGTTAATATTAGGAAGATAATATAATTATTAGAATCAAATTAAACATTTCATCAGCTTTTAAATATATGCAAAATATGACCATTTAACACTTCAATTTTCCAATAATGGAACATCTCTAAAATCAACCTCAAAAAATTTATCATCTAATTTTAAAAATTTATTTTATTTATATGCTCTTAATTAATATAATAACCAAATTTCAAGATATTTGGACTATTCTTTCTTAATTTGGCGCATAAACGGTTAATAAAAGAAACCAATTTACTTTTACATACGTTTAAACGTAATACATAACGATAAATTATTGAATACTCAAATACAATTATACTTTTTCTAACAAATGGAATATGTTATCCGAACATATATGCGCTCTACTTATGTGTAAAAATAATTTATATTTAATTTTTCTAAATATTTAAATATGTGCGTCTTCTCTTGCAGGGAAGATTTTTAGCAACTATATATTAGCCTCCAAATCTGTGGTCGATATTTTTGGAGTGTCCAATTATTTCAATAACTTTCTAAGATGGACATTTGTGTATAATTCTGAGGGATTAAGGCAGTTTGATGTCATTTCTCACACCGTTAGCAGACTTCAGAGTGGAAAGACGTTGCCAAAAATTATTCTACGCTGACAGTTACATATACACTCACTTCTAAAAATTAAGCATGAAGATGAAAATGCTAATTTCCAGAAGCCAATAAGAATTGAAGAGGATGCAATTCGCTGTAGAGGTAGATGGAAGTATGCAAATATGTTAGTTAACAGCCAATCGCGATTTCATGTCAAGAAATATGTAAAAATGTCAGTCTTATAAAATGCCAACTTTATGAGGAATTACAGAAATTGATTGTAAGGGCTGATAGAAGGTGTTTAAAACTTTCGTACAATTTGTTTTCAAACCATACGTATTTCTATGACTTCCAGAAGACTAATGGAAGATTCTGAGTGCTGGCGTGCTGTGGGGCTCATTGAAGCAGGGCATTCGATCACAAATGTTGCTATTTTCTTCCGCGTTCATCATTTTTAATTTCCTGTTTATGGAAACTATTTCAAACCTCACAGACAGTTGTCCAAAGACCCGTAGCCGGTCACCCAAGGGTTACAACCCCCGAGGAAGATCGATATATTGCTAGTTTAGTCAAGTGGAATCGGAGAGCGACCAGTACACGCGTAACATCTATATTTACAGTGCCCATTGATAATGCGATATCTGCATCTACTGTACACCGAAGATTACATATGAGTGAACTGTACGCCCGGGTACTTCGTGTTTGTGTTTTTCTATCCGCCCAATCATGAGGGGCCCGATTAAAGTGGTGCAGTGAACATGCTAATTGGACTGTGTCTGAGTGAAGCAATGTCATGTTTACTGATGAGTCAAGATTTTCTCTGGAGCCAAATGACAAGCGTATAAGAATATGGCGTGAACAAGGAACACACAATCTGTCCCAAAACATAACCTAACATCAGGCATTTCGAGGCTGAATCATTATGATGTGGGCAGGGATTTCATTAGGATACCGCACCGACCTGCACATCTTTAAACAAGGTTCTGTGACGGCTGTCCGGAATCGAGATGAAGTCCAAAAACCCATTGAGAGATTTTACGCTGCAGCTGTTGGCCCTAATTTTATTTTAATGGACGATAAAGGCGTTCTTATAGAGCTGACATCGTCGAAGACTACCTGGAGAGTGAAGGAAATGCGAGTATGCCGTGGCCAGCATATTCGCCCGACCTTA
>CM063509.1:101712278-101713902 GCA_032207245.1 Pardosa pseudoannulata
TCAGTGATACAAGATGACAGTTATTAAATTAACAAATGCAAATTTAAAGTCCGGCAACAATGTAACAAAGTAATAAAGAATAATTTCATTGGAAATTTATGTCATTTTTTTGCTGTATTCCCAAGTGTCTGATTATTTTTGTGAGACTATTTTTTCTCTGTTAACATAATATTCTTTTTTAAGGTTGGTATTTATCTTTTAAAGTATATTTCATTTTAATAGAACATAAAACTATTACAAAAGAAAAAAAATCTCGTATTTGAATTTACTGTAATTAATAAAATATATAAAAATTTGAGTGTCTGATAATTTTTGCGACGCATTCTATATAAATTCGTGTGCATGATTCTATCCTAATACGCTTGGGTCGAAAGAGTGAAAGCTGTAGGCATAATATTTAGTACAGACGTAAATTTTGACGACAATTCAATGTAAAATTTTTCGAACAATTTTTTTTACAGATTAATCTTTTTTATTTATATCACTTTTAAGGTTTTTTAAAGTTTTTTTTCAAAGGTTCCTAGATTCAAAATTAATTTTTCAGAATCAGTCTCTGATGAATTATATATTGTAGATTAGATTGAATTATGCTGCCAGCAAATGTGTTTTCAATGTTTCAAACGAATCCTTCGTAAATATCTTATCTCCATGGTTTAGTAATCATTTGGACTATTTTTAACACTATGACGTCACTATTTAGAATATATTAATAATCCATTAATTTTCGTTTTTTTTAGATTAATTATATTTTGTACATACCACGCACAATTCGAATATTTTTATTCTTTTATGTTTTAAATATTTAATTTGTACTAATTTTACACTTATTCTTTGAATAATATGTTCTGCAAAATAAATATTCTATGATCAATATTAAAATTAGTTTCCCCCAGCATAAAAAATAACTAAACACTAATAATTTATTTTCCGCAAAATCATACGTTAGCTGAAAATTCAATTGTTTTCTAAAATCGTATAATATTTTCTTTCAAACTAAAATAGATTGAAACTATACATGTTAAAAATATGTTAGAATATGTGACTGCAAGTATATAAATAATTAATTAAAATAATATACCATAGTGCTGACCTTCGGAACCGCAGTTCTTAGATTCAAATTCCACTGTGGCATGGATGTTCGTAAACGTTCAGAATCGGCTTTAAGGAGTAGCTCCCGGTCTCATTAGCCTTCGTGAAAAAAGTAGACCGTATTGCTTCAAACAAAGCAAAGTAAAACAAAACAAAATAATATAACAGATAAACAGTTTATAATTTTTTTTTGTCAATTAAGTTATTTCATTTTATTTATTTTTTATCTTCTTCTGCTAAAATGCGATAAAAAAAATTTAAGAAGTTTTACTTAAATTAATTTTGTTGATTATATAAGAAAATAAATTTTTTATTGCTGTATTTTGTATTTCAACGTATAATATGTTAAATGAACATTTGTGGTATTGTTTATATCGCCATATATTTTTACTAAAGATGTTAATTTATTATATTATCTAAATGTTTAATTTTATTCACAACATCAAAACTAATTTTTACTAATTTATGTCATATCTTTCATAGCAATTTAATACGATATCCATTAAATTATTTATATCTAAGAAATTGAACAAGT
>CM063509.1:101714002-101721502 GCA_032207245.1 Pardosa pseudoannulata
ATCCCATAGGAAAATATAAAATTTATAAATAAAAACAGTTACGATTTGTATTTGCGTGCTTACTTAAGATACTGAATGCACTTTATTTACTTCTATAGTTCATACATATACAAATGATTATAAAATTTAGAATATGATTAAAGCATAACATATATGTAACTGTACTTAATTTTATTATTTCATATATGCTAAAGTACTTTTATGTAATTTCATTCAGAAAATATCTAAATTCTAGTCTTTAACAAATACGTTTTTTGCGTAATGTAACATTGTATAAAAAAATATTGATATCATATTAGTAAATACATTTTTGTAAATGTATTTTTATTTATTAGACTTAAATAATTATTCCTACTGCATTATAGGTGCCTTCTAAAGTCACAGTTAATTTTACTTAGTATTTTTACGGTCTAAACAAATGTAAACACTTAGTAATAAAACAAATAGAATAATCTTAATTTAATCAAATGTATTAAATTTATAATTAATTTTAGAAAGATGTAATAAATCATAATATCAGATTTCTGGAACCAGCAATTACTAATAAAATATGTATTTTTCGTAATAGGTTATGATTAAATTAATTTGAAAAAATATTTTAATCTTATCGCATTTACATAACAATATATTATGCAAAACATTTCGTCTTGTAATAATAAAATTTTTCCTTGCTCCTGTTTTATGTAATTATATTTTATGTAATTTTACGTGACTAAAAATTGAAATTTCGAGGATAATTGTTTTGCAAACATATTCTTTTCATTATTATTTGATATAATTTTTAATTTTTTGCTTTAAAGCATTTCATTATTAAAATTTTATTGTACTTTGTTGAGTAACTTTATTTAGTAAGGAGAAGTCATTATACCTTTGAAAATGAAATAATAATGGCTTAAAATAATAATCTATGCTCAAAAAATAAATCTGAATATCATTATCTTCCAACTCATTCCGACTGTCATTATTTTAGTAGCGTAAAAAATAATTGTTGAAAAATTATCTGACAAATGTTTCCAATTAATTTTATTGAAATGAAATAAACAATCTTTGTAAGATTATGCAAATAAACAGATTACCAATTTTTAATGTATATTAGAATATTAAATAAAATTATTATAGTATTTTTTTATTAAACTTGAAAATAATTTTAAAAAATAGTACTGTTGTAGTTACTTATAGAACAATTTAAATTTGTTTTTAGTAATTATTTTAATATTCCCATATATTGATCATCATTCTGATTATTCAAAAGAGATTAACATTTTTATTTAAAATATTACTTATTTTAGAAGATATTATTTTAAAAGTCTGAAATTAAAAATAAAACTATCTCCGTGCATTAGCTTTATTAAATAGACGTTTGTTTTTATGTTTCGTGTATTTTTTAAATCTCCGAATCAGTTTTATTACAATAAAAATATAGTTATTACATTAAAAAATTTAATAATAATATATTATACAAACCTAAAATAATATATTCCTGACAGCTAAAAAAGAAATATAGCTTTTGTTTTCAAATAAATTACATCTAACAAACTTTTGTTTTTATATTTTGGAGAAGATATTGTAGATAAACGTCAAAGGTGTAAGATTTTAAAAAGTAATGTCACTTTTTAAGCTTCTATAAATCAGTATTTATAAAGTGTTTAATATTTTTTTCAAATGATTAAGAACATATTTTACTTACCCTATCCTAGACTGATAAACACGGCGTTTAGACGATTATATATAGATGAATAAAATTTATCAAGTGTATAATATATTACGCAGTAAATCAAATATAAGATTGGTTTAGTTTGGTTTAGAGCTCTACGGTCTACTATTTTGTTACACGAGGCTAATAAGATAGAAATATTTTGTTTAAAGCCGATTCCGAATGAGTGCGGAGATACATGCCGTCAGTTGGTTTCGAATCTGTGAATTCCTGCACCAAAGAGCAGCGCTCTATCTTTCGGCATCAAATATGAGAATTAAACATTTTTGCGAACATATCATTCTCATTTAGGATCAGCTGGCATTTTAAGCTGTCATACGACTCTTAAGCTTAAAAAAATGTAAAATATTTATTATTTTTGACTTATTATGCTTTTAAAACTACCAGTTTTAAAAATTTAATTTTTTAACAAATTATTGCCCATACAATCATACCCCAATCTTTTATGAAAGATAAAAATATTTTTGTTAGAAAGTTTTAAATAAGAAACACTTTGTGGTTGACAAAAATAATGTCAAGCCTAATGCGCATGATCACTAAAATCATAATTAAGTTTAAGACAAACTTATTGTTTTAAAACATGCTACAATATCACAAAATAGCTTTAAGGTACAGATATATATACATACATACATGCATGCATACATACACACACACACACACACACACACACACACATATATATATATATATATATATATATATATATATATATATATATATATATATATGTGTGTGTGTGTGTGTGTGTGTGTGTGTGTGTGTGTATATAAATTTATCATTGTAATAAAAAATATATTTTAGAAAGTTCAATGGAATAAAAATGATGTTTTTTACTTATGTTTTTAAAAATTTCATGAAAAAATACATAATTTTATTTCAGATAACATGTGCTTTTCATAAAGAAAACACAATTTGAGAAAAATTAAGTTAAAATTTTTTAAGTTTAAATTTGTTTACAGTAAATAGCTCGCTCGTTTTTAGTCATAACTACTTTTAATATTGGAATTATTTTACACAGATTTTTTTTAAAATATCCAGAATTGAATTTATTTTTACATGTATTCTTTACGAAAATTTTTGTTGATTCAATAGTTGTATGGCACCGGAAATGTTGGATGCTCTTACTTAAAAATGCAAAATTTGATAAGAAGAGATGTATAAGGTATCGCATGAAAGCATTTTACAGTAAATTAATATGAAATAATAAATAAAGCTATTTTTCCAAACATCAATAGATGTATTTTAGGAAAAAGTAAAACGTATGCGCAAGGCTCGAAAAATATTAAGGCGCTAATGCTAAAAGCAAAATTTTATGTTTCCGAAAAATTTGATAGATTGTTTATAGAATATTTTAGAATTGGTACCAACGTTCACTGGAATGAAAATTTTGTTCTAAGAAAATTTTGTTCTCCAAATTATTCATTAGATATCAATAAAGAGGAGCTTGGTAAAGAGAATTTGATCAATTTAAATTATCCAAAATTTTGAACTAACCAAGTTCGAAATTTGAAGTTCCCCAATATATACTTATTTAAAACATGATATTTCCCCTATTAATACACGTTTTAAATAAACTGGTTAAAAGAAACTCTTTCTTCCTAAATATTTGATCACCACATGTTTTAAAAGCTTCAAATTACCCTCCCCATTTAAATGTTTCTTTTAAGCTTAAAATGGATGTAAAACTTCATTTTTATTTACTGTATAAAACAGATTGAATAAAGTGAACTTTTATGAGATTTTTCATCAGCAGCAATGAATAAATACATTTACCGAAAGGAGATTTACTTTTCCGTAAGTAAGGAAATCATTATTAGAAAATCACTTCAAGAGACTATCGGAAGAGTCTATGAAAGGCAAGGTATTTTTCAGTGCCCGTGATTTCCTACGGGAAATAAATTGAATATTTAAGTTAACGTAATGCAAAGAAAAAATCCCTACTTTTTTAAAGCTTAGGTTATGAAGATTTCTGGGAAGAAAGCAGGTAATAAACTATTTTGCATTTTTATGGTGGTGATATAATTTGACGATTCATTTTTTGTTATTTTTATTTTAATATGACAATGGGTATAAAACTAACTTTGAATGTACATTAGTCTAGTTGTAATTTAAAATTTAAATCTTATGAGAATGTAAATAAAGGTATGAGTTCTTGTAAATTATAGGACTGTTGTAGATGTGAAATAAACAATGTACAAGTTGAATTTATTTAAACATAGTTTATTTCATATAGTATAAATTTTTATGTGTAATTATTATATTTCCGTAAGGCAGACTATATATATATATATATATATATATATATATATATATATATATATATATATATATATATATATATATATATATATATATATATATATATATATATATATATATATATATATATATATATATATATATATATGTATATATATATATGTATGTATATATATATATATATGTATATATATATATATATATATATATATATATATATATATATATATATATATATATATATATATATATATATTATATATATATATGTATATATATATATATAACCGATTGAGATAAGATTGAACGTGTAATTGTTTGGAGGGGTAGGCTCAAAATTTTGTGAATGAAAACACAGTGGTGCTCACGGTTAAGGTCACAATTAGAGTAACTTGTAAATGTTCAATGGAAACGCCTACCTTTTCCTGTTTCTAAATGTTCAATGCATGCGAAAACCCTAAATACGTTGGAATAGTACCTATATGTCCATAAACGAACGTGTTATGCATGCAAAACAAAGGTCAAGCTCAATAAGCTTCTGCTGAGCACATTCTGAACTGTTTGGGACTTTCCTGGAAGGCTACATAACAGCCCCCCCCCCTTCTTGTACTTGACGTCTTTAGGGTTAGCGGTCTGATGGATGTTGTCTAAGATCTTGTCCTCACCAGACAGCTGTAAGACACTCAACAACAAGCCACAAGAACAACAACTAATTCTTCAAGGCGCACGGAGTAATTCTGCACATGAGAAGATCCGAAATCTGATGAGAACACATATCGCACAAAAGAAAACAATTATGCAAACAGTTATTTAAATGAACTTTCTCCACATGGGTACAATCATAGGCAGTTACGCATTGCATGCGGGAGACAGTGGATAATACCGCTGATACCAACATGGCGTGAGAAATGTTTGCAGTCTCTCGTCAAAAGGAATTTACACTGGAAACAAAAACATTCGATAATTTTGCTAAACATAATGCCAGAAATGATAGGATCGAAACCGAAAGTTAATTCAAGAGAGACATAATTATGTTGGTTAATTTTTAGGATAAAAATGTCATTAAATATACACATATATATATATATGACGATATAAACTAATTCTATTCATAATCAACCAAGTTGTTTTTTTTTTATTCAGCGACTATTTTTCATCAAAAATGTGGAGATCTAAGTTTTGAAATCTATTAAAGAAATCTGCTCTAAATATGTAATACACCTTTTGACATATAACACATACTGGCAAAACTAATTAAGTAAATAATAAACTCACAGATAAAGCAGTATTTTAACAAACTTTTATAGATGTGTATTTTATTTACAAAACTCTTTCAAAATTTTAAAATTTAAATAACTTGTATTATCATCATCCTTTGAATCCTTTAAATCTATAGACAACACACTCTTTTTTTTAAGGATATTTGCATGAAAAATTACATAAACAGGGTATTAAAATTCAAGAATAACGATCTCGCCAGTTTTATGTACTTTTATGACATTCAAATCATATTTTATGCATTACGTATTAAAGTATTTCCCAAATACTTCTTGTGACTCCACTTCAATTAAGATTAACATTTTACGTTCTTTCTCTAATAAAGGCGGTACTCAATATTAATTACTGTATAGCACGGATTTTGCATTTTCCACCTTACATAATCAAGTGCTTCCAATGCCCTTACCTTTGGTAGAGAAAGGGGAACTTCTAGTTAATGGATTTTGTTTCAAAAGAATCGTAAATTTAATGACTTGTTATGTGTTCCTTATTTGAAATGAGAGCTTCTGATGTGACACCCTTGAATTTTAATAACGTTCATTATCATGAATATATTAGAAAAATTAGAAACTTATTTTTACATATGAATCTACTCAGTATTAGTATTTTCAGATTGTGAAACATTCTGAATATTTGTAATTTATTTTATTCCCTCATTGGTACATAAATGACATATTTTAATTTTACGTTTTTATTCCTATATCTGATATCACGCGCATTTCAGTTTACATGTAAATGATATTTAAAATTATTAGCCAGCTTAAAAGTGCTATTTAATTGCTGTTTGGATGCCTGATGTAAATGTGGGATACTAAAAGTATATAGTACCTTAATTGTCATCTTCAAAAAAAGGAAGAAATGTTGGTTTGTTAAAACATAAAATGATTTTCTCTGTTTAAAATTAAATATTTCCCATATCCTTAATAAATTTATTACTATATAAAGTAATTTAGTTTTGTGATATGAAGCTCTACTTAGTTTTTAAAAATATATATAATTAAAAACAGCACAATGTGGTGAGGCAATTTAGATAGTTCTAATTAATATAATTAATATATATAAAACGAGAAGTGGAATGCTTGTTATCAAAATTTGACCTTATGGCATCTTTTTGTAAAGGAGAGAGGATCTATAAAAATTAATTGAATCAATTCTTCGTGTGCGGGATTCTCGGGTGGGGTTCTGATTCCAGTCCCAGACTAGAATCATGTCCCCGTTCATGAAATTAAATAAGAATGTAACTTTGTGTTGTATTCATAAGTCCCTAAGGGACAGTGCCCAATTTGATGGGGAAAGGTTTTCTCCATGTTTGCGGTTTAAAGGCGGGGAAAGGAAGACCAAAGAATATGTACAGCTCTGATGATTGGATCAAGATAAATAAGAAAGGACAGAGATGAAAATAATATAAAAATGAAGTTAGTAGAGTTTAGGAGTTTGAGAGCAAAGTTCGGGGAGCAGAGGAAAAGTTGTGTCCAAGATAGACTCCGAAATATTAACGAGGAGGACATCTAGATGCGACCAGAAGTGTTCCATTTTCCGTAGCCTTACAGAAATCCCCAATTATTTACAAGGCCTTAAACCAGTGTTGGAACTGAAGTCAACATTGCCCTCCCACCAATCGAGAGGATGCGCAAAGGTGTCTACATCCTTTCACCAACTCCAAGTCTAAAGGGTTCCCGACCAGCGTACAGCCCTTGCACAGCCCTGCAGATGCACATCCATTTGTAGATCCACAAATGTACTTGTTATAAAAATATAAATTTGGAATTAGGTCCTCTCTCTTATTTTACGTAAATGTTTAGTAACTGATTAATGTTGAATTTTGGATAAATTAGCACATAATAGAAAATTTAGAAAGGCAGTTTTTAAAAAAATTTAATCAATTTTTCTGTACACAAACATATAAATAGCATAACAATAAATTTTATTTTTTTTTATTTAAAACTATCAACGTTATTATGTGTTTATTTAAGAGTGTATTATTTGTTTTAGCAACTTTTAATTCGCTTATTAGTTTTTAAAAATTAGTCTGTATTCTCTCAGAACCCGTGGTTAAATTTAAAACTCAAATAATCTACACGTACGTAAATGTTTAGTAACTGATTATTTTTGGATTTTAGATAAATTAGCACATAATAGAAAATTTAGAAAGGCAATTTGTTTAAAAATTTAATCAATTTTTCTGTATATAGACATATAAATAGCATAACAATAAATTTAATTTTTTTTATTTAAAACTATCAACG
>CM063509.1:101729002-101739002 GCA_032207245.1 Pardosa pseudoannulata
ACATTGACGACAATAGGGTTCGAGTTGTCGACTTCAGTAATCACGTTGACGACGCTATGTCCTTGTACAAGGGAATTTTGAAGGAAAAGGTAAAACAAAGACAACAACTACCCATCACCATGCTTCAAGGGTAATAGGTTCAAACAAAGTGATGAGTTGACTCAGAGTACATATCATGGGCTCTCGAGATAACAAAGTCTCCAAGTAAGACAGAAAATGGTGTGGAAGACGAAGAACAAACTGAAAAGCGTGGTCGAACAATGGAGAATCTGCAACAATTGTGCAACATGGCAAGGATTTTCATAAGACATTGACGACAATATGGTTCGAGCTGTCGACTTCAGTAATCACGTTGACGACGCTATGTCCTTGTACAAGGGAATTTTGAAGGAAAAGGTAAAACAAAGACAACAACTACCCATCACCATGCTTCAAGGGTAATAGGTTCAAACAAAGTGATGAGTTGACTCAGAGTACATATCATGGGCTCTCGAGATAACAAAGTCTCCAAGTAAGACAGAAAATGGTGTGGAAGAAGAAGAACAAACTGAAAAGCTTGGCATCACCCTGGAGAATCTGCAACAATTGTGCAACATGGCAAGGATTTTCATAAGACATTGACGACAATATGGTTCGAGCTGTCGACTTCAGCAATCGCGTTGCCGAAGCTATGTCCTTGTACAAGGGAATTTTGAAGGAAAAGGTAAAACAAAGACAACAACTACCCATCACCATGCTTCAAGGGTAATAGGTTCAAACAAAGTGATGAGTTGACTCAGAGTACATATCATGGGTTCTCGAGATAACAAAGTCTCCAAGTAAGACAGAAAATGGTGTGGAAGAAGAAGAACAAACTGAAAAGCTTGGCATCACCCTGGAGAATCTGCAACAATTGTGCAACATGGCAAGGATTTTCATAAGACATTGACGACAATATGGTTCGAGCTGTCGACTTCAGTAATCACGTTGACGAAGCTATGTCCTTGTACAAGGGAATTTTGAAGGAAAAGGTAAAACAAAGACAACAACTATCCATCACCATGCTTCAAGGGTAATAGGTTCAAGTCTAGGTATCAAGGTACGATATTTCTTCAAATATCAGCAGAAATAATGTGTTTAGAATATGTGAAAATTCTCATAATAATATTTTATAAGAAATATTACAATTTTCTAGGGACGAGGGAAATCAGCAGATGAATTATTTGTTGATTAAATTTAAAACTATTCTCTGTTCTATACAGTCAGTTGTTTATAAGTTATATAAGCAAAGAAACTTCAGAATCTGTCCGTTTATTTTTATAGTATATAATTGATAATACAATTTTCTAGGAAAGAGAAGAATAAATTGATCAATGACTTGTTAATTAAAATTTAAAACCATTTTCTGTCTTATACAGTCAGACAGTCAGTTGTTTCTACGTTATATAAGCAAAGACACTCGAGAATCTCTCATTTAATTTTTATAGTATATAATTGATAATATAATTTTGTAAGGAATAAAGACATAAGCTGATCAATGATTTGTTATGTAAATTTAAATCCATTCCCTGTTCTATACAGTCAGTTGTTTTTACGTTATATAAGCAAAGACACTTGAGAATCTCTCATTTAATTTTTATAGTATATAATTGATAATATAATTTTGTAAGGAAGAAAGACATAAGCTGATCAATGATTTGTTACGTAAATTTAAATCCATTCTCTGTTCTATACAGTCAGTTGTTTTTACGTTTTATAAGCAAAGACACTCGAGAATCTCTCATTTAATTTTTATAGTATATAATTGATGATATAATTTTGTAAGTAAGAGAGACATAAGCTGATCAATGATTTGTTACGTAAATTTAAATCCATTCTCTGTTCTATACCGTCAGTTGTTTTTACATTATATACGTAAACGCACTTGAGAATCTGTCATTTTCTTTTTATAGTATATAATTGATAATACAATTTTCTAAGGAAGAGAGACATAAGCTGATCAATGACTTGTTAGGTAAATTTAAAACAATTCTCTGTTTTATGCAGTCAGTTGTTATTACTTTATATAAGCAAAGTCACTTGCTAATCTGTCATTTTATTTTTTAGTATATAATTTATAATACAATTTTCAATGGAAGAGAGGAATACGATGATCAATGATTTGTTACGGAAATTTAAATCCATTGTCTGTTTAATAAAGTCAGTAGTTTTTAAGTTAATAAGCAAAAGTACTTGAGAATATGTTATTTTATTTTATACTATATAATTTATAATACAATTTTATAGGGAAGAGATGAATTATCCGATCAATGATTTGTTACGGAAATTTAAAACTATTCTCTGTTCTATACTGTCAGTTGTTATTACTTTATATAAGCAAATAAACTTGAGAATCTGTCATTTTATATTTATAGTATATAATTTATAATACAATTTTATAAGGAAGAGAGGAATAAGTCGATCAATGATTTGTTACGGAAATTTAAAACCATTTTTTTTGCTATACAGTCAGTTGTTATTACTTTATATAAGCAAATTCACTTGAGAATCTGTTATTTTATATTTATAGTATATAATTGATAATACAATTTTCAATGGAAGAGAGAAATAAGCCGATCAATGATTCCTTACGGAAATTTAAATCCATTCTCTGTTATATCCAGTCATTTGTTTTTAAGTTATATAAGAAAATGCACTTGGGAATCTCTCATTTAATTTTTATAGTATATAATTGATAATATAATTTTGTAAGGAAGAAAGACATAAGCTGATCAATGATTTTTTATGTAAATTTAAATCCATTCTCCCTATACAGTCAGTTGTTTTTAAGCTATATAAGCAAAGACACTCGAGAATCTCTCATTTGATTTTTATAGTATATAATTGATAATATAATTTTGTAAGGAAGAAAGACATAAGCTGATCAATGATTTGTCATGTAAATATAAATCCATTCTCTGTTCTATACAGTCAGTTGTTTTTACGTTATATAATAAAACACACTTGAGAATATCTCATTTGATTTTTGTAGTATATAATTGATAATATAATTTTGTAAGGAAAAAAGATATACGTTGATCAATGATTTGTTACGTAAATTTAAGTCCATTATTTGTTATATACAGTCAGTTGTTTTTACGTTATATAAGCAAAGACACTTGAGAATATCTCATTTAATTTTTATAGTATATAATTGATAATATAATTTTGTAAGGAAGAAAGACATAAGCTGATCAATGATTTGTTACGTAAATTTAAATCCATTTTCTGTATTTCCTTTTATTCCTGGTGACTTTATATCTACCGGCATATTGATAAATAGTTAGAAATTTCAAACTCTCCTTAAAACTTTCCTCGTCGCTATAGAATTTTACGTCTCCTCGCTTCTATTTTGAATGCTTCATTGAGAATTGTAGGAGAGTTAGAAACGTGTAAGTTAAGAATGCATATCAAACAAATTTTTGAGTGATTTATATGGCGGTCTGAAATTAGTTCTGAAAATTAATCTCTGTCTCAGAACTCAGAATGATATATTGTTTAAGCTTTAATTAGACAAAGAAACTTTCTTTACGGGTCTCTCTTCAAAAGAATATTTGTTTGATAAGTAATTATAACCCTTAATTATGAAAGTAATTTGATATTTTTTTCCAAAATCATAATTATCTTTGAGGTATTTGAATTTCTAATTATAATGTAGAATGAAATTTTTGTACTAAATAATTAATTTATGCTGTAGGAGATGTAATTTTTGTTTTCTGATTATACAATACTCTGATACTCATATTTTTTATATATTTTAGTTATGAATATCTTCTTGTTGAAAATATAACATGTTAGTATAATAAAAATGTTTCTAAAAATATTTCACACCTTTATTTCATTGATTCTCAGGATATTAAATGTAAAAGAAACTTTTTAATTTGTAACACAACTAAAATTGTATTTTAAGTGCCACATACATCTATCAAATTTTCATTTATGGCTTATTTTTTGTACTATAAGTTTGGTCGAACGCTGGCCGATTGGTTAGGATGCTCGCCTTCGGTACCGAAGTTCGTGGGTGCGAATAACACAGCGGCATGGATGCTTGTAGCCGTTCGGAATCGGCTTTAAGCTCTAAGTCCCGGTCTCATTAGCCCTCGTGTTGCAAAAGGTAGACCGTAGCATTTCAAAGCAAACCAAACTATAAGTTTGATTCTTACCTTAAAATCAAAGATTTGTTTTACAATTTTAAATATATACACTCAAGAGCCAAATCATTAAGACTAGTTGGCGACCAGTTGGCAGTTGAGGATGACGCTTGGTCAGCAAAGGCACACGAGTTGGACGTTTGCTGCGTAGCTCCATATCCAACAGTGTTCGATTAACAGTGTGCTCCGATGCTATTCTACTTGACTCTTGGGTTGTCAGCTGAGCCACAGTCTGGCTCCGGTTTTGCTTCACCAGGCGAGACAATCTCCGACGACCTTTATCTTTGATAGCGTGTGGACGTCCAACACCATGCCGTGTGCTGCTTGTTTCATCGTCATTCCTTCACTTTGCAAAAGTAATAACAACTGTAGATCGCGAACGACGCACGAGTCATGCAGTTTCGGAAATACTTGTTCTGAGAATTCAAGCCATTACAATCTGCTCTCTATCAAAATCGCTTAGATCTGGAGCCTTTCCCATCGCACAGAGAAGTAAGTGAAAGCTGTTATTTCATGCTGTTATTTCATGAAATAAAATAACAGTATCAGAAACTGGAAAGTAACAGGAAGCAAACACAAGTGACAGGATGTAGTTATTCCTCGTAACGTGACGTAGGATGTAAATTGCCACTGATCGTTTCTAGAAATTGTCACAAAATTGACGGAATGCTACACTTTTACTATATTAAATTATCCTACACTTTTACTACAATGTAAATTTGGTTTCTATACGTTTAAACGTAGTTTTGCTATCCTCTTCACATACAAACACACAAACATACAGGAGGTAAACTGCTTTTGACAGTTACTAGAAGTTATCAGAAAATTGATGGAATACTACACTTTTACTATAATGTAAATATACTACACTTTTACTACAATGTAAATTTGGTTCCTATAAGTCTAAACGTAATTGTATTATCCTCTTCACATAAAACACATACACATACACACATAAATGTAATTCTGAGAATGGTATTTTTGGTAAGAGGGAGTTCCAAAATATGTACACCAACCTCTTGACAATGAAGTAAAACGGAATCTTTTATACTCGAATAACACTATTTAGTACTTCCTCACCAGAAACTGGAGAGTAATAGGAAGTAAACACAAGTGACTGGAAGTATTTATACATAGTAACCGGACGTAGGAGGTAAACTGCTTTGGACACTTACTAGAAGTTATCACAATATTTGATGGAATACTACACTTTCACTTTATTGAAAATATTCTACACTTTTGCTACAATGTAAATTTGGTTTCTATAAGTCTAAACTTAATTGCGTTATTCTCCTCACATAAAAACACACACACATACACACATAGATACAATTAAGAAAATTATTTTAAGAATTAGGGCCTTCCAAAATCTGTAAAACAACCCCTGGACAATGAAATAAAACGGAATCTTATGCACCCGAATCATATTATTTAGTTCTGGCTCATCTGAAACATTTTGTGGAATTTGAAAAATAAATGTTTTATTTTCATAGTTGCATTACTATGTAACATTAAATGATGTTTATATACTATGCTAACGTATAATAATTAAGTAGCATTATAAAATTATGATTTAATATAATGATACACGACGTATGTTGGAGATAGCTATTGACATCTTGGAGACATCAAAGTCTAGTTTGGCACATGAGATGACTGACATCTCTCAAACGTCATTCTCTGTAAAAGGATTAATCAAACTCTCTAGGTAGAATATTCGGATTATTACACTGATTTACCTAAAGTGTGTTTTCACAAAAACAAAAGAAAAAAATAGTAAAAATAAATATACTGTTTTTATTCAATAAATAAATACATAGCAGAAGTGAAAGTAACTTTTCTGCAGCACAAACGGGATTTATAGAACCACATTGTTTAAACTAATAATATAATATTCCCCTTTCACTTTAATATTTAATGAGTTCACAGGGCCTGCGGATAAATTAAACTCAAGTTAAGGAAATCAATTTTGATGAGGTGAAGAGATGCTTCTTGATATGTACCCATAAGAGGGCATATTATTAGCAACCGTTTTATGTGATATATAGTTGTGGGTAAAATTCTATACCCAATTATTAATGTTTAAAATATTATGATTAATTACTGGGAGCATCTAATTTATAAAACGCATCAATACACGATACGGGGAACAAGAAGGATGCAGTAAAATTTAACTATAAATATTTGGAAAGTTGGTTCATCTTCAGAATTTTAATACAAAATTAAACAAATACGTGTTTATGAAGTATACATTTAAAGTAACGTAACTGGTACAAAAATATATACTTTTACAATTCAAGACAAATATAATATTTGTTTCTTGATATTAAATTTCAGTTAACACAAATATATAGCCCATAATTATTGCACAATGGTAGAAGTAATTAAATAACGGTGATATAATTAAATAATAAAAGATCAGACGTTTATGAAATCTCATATATATTAAATTCTATAAGAAACTAAAGGAAAAAATGAATTTATTAATAACTACATTAACAAATGGTCCATAGATTTAAGATAGATTCGATACATGTATTTAATCAATAATCGATGTGATACCCATTTTTTTCTGAATGTGTCTAGTCTATTTTTCTTTGAATCTATCAGAACCCACAAAGTACTAAATATTCCAGCATTTTTAATACCACTCATGAAATCTAACTTTTAATTGAATTGGCTTCTATTTTTGTAAACGTTTAAGACTAAAATTCCCGAAATATACATTCTATTACATTCTTCTACCTGGCTATTAAAGGCCTTTCACCACATTAGCTTCAAGCCGAGATTTAGTTGATTTCGAAACAAGAACGGAAGTGTTATCCTCCAGAAATGTCCAACCTCCTGGAGTTTCAAGAGAAACAACGGTTAATAAATTATCTCCTTTATTTTGTGATGCAGGAAAAAGTTGGAGTGGTTTAAAGACATAAAATGCAGCCCAAACTATTGCAGAATTTGACTTCCAATTTGACGATTTGAGAACATATGAAGTTCATGGAAAAGTTATTTTATAAAGAGCTCAGCGTTCAACTGCCAGCTTGGAAAAATAGTGTAAGGACGACCAAAAAAAATATGACACACTAAAATCGTGAGACCACTGAAATAGTATGGAAATAAGTTAATGATTATATGAAATAAGTTAATGTTATGTAATGAGTTAATGATTTTGTTCCTAGTAAACAGAACTTTGTGCTGTACCAGAAATAAGGTTCTTTTTAACCTAGAAGTAGAATTACAATTCTTGAAAATATTTACTGAACTCATTGGAAAAGTTTTAACACAGTCACATCTCTCTCTCTCTCTCTTTATATATATATATATATATATATATATATATATATATATATATATATATATATATATATATATATATATATATATATATATATATATATATATATATATATATATATATATATATACACTAGACGACAAAGAAGACGTCCTGTTTTAAAGCTATAAATCCAAAAACTGTAAAATGTTTTAATATAAATTATAAATTAGAGCATTTTAATGGAAAAGTAAGGAGGAAAAATTATTTTAAAAATACTTGACGCCACCACGGTTACAGTCATTGCAAATGTAATTAGCTGCAATAAAAATTTCAGCATCACCTCTAGAGGGAGTCGATGTTGGAATTTCTCACATTTGCGACGGTTGGGCCGATCACTCTTCCACAGATACATTGGCAGAGAAGGGTTCCAAGCGATATTATAATAATCTCAATAAGGAAGTAATCATGGTTTTTTAATAAAAAAAAATTGTGAATCTAAACCATTCTCGAATCAACTTAATTACACACAAAAATACATCAGCCGTTGGTGGAGTTCTGTTACAAATACACGGACAGATATATATATATATATATATATATATATATATATATATATATATATATATATATATATGTGTGTGTGTGTGTGTGTGTGTGTGTAATGTAAAAACTTAATACTTCAATCCTAAACTAAAATTACTAACTCATCTATTTAAAAAACCTCCAAATCCGTAATTTCTTCATCTTTTTAGTGGCCTTTCAGCGTTAAAATCTTTTGTTTCCTTCCTGTTGGCGAGCTTAACTCGCCAACGTATTTTGATGGTTAAGAGCACTTAAAAACATTTCTAATTTGCAGAGTTTACAAATTCCTTTCTCAAGCGGGTAGCGTCCCCAAGGTTATATAAAGCTGCGCGACTATCCTTTGTTGGATATTTACTCGGTACTTTGCCTAATAAAGATGCTGCGAAACTTATCCTGAAAACTCGTATTCTTTTTTCGACCACCCTACATCCTCGAAGCATAGCGGGCCACGCTATGTTTCATAAGTCGGTGAGGATTTTCTCCTGCTGCGGGAAATAAGATCTTTTTCACATTGGATTTACGTGATATTCTACAAAAATTTCAAAATTGGAGCGAAAAGCCGTCCCAGCAACGAGATGTCTTTTGCCGGTAAATTTCTATCTATTCGGAGTTATTCGGCGCTTTTCAATCGGAGTGATGACAAGTGCGGTCATTTGGCCTTGGGAAGGAGGTGTCCTTGGATTTCGGAGCGAATCAGTAAATGTGCTCCTTTCAGCAGAGCTCCCTACAACGTGCCTTCCGCATCGAGATCATCGAATTCAAGTCAAGTTGAATTTCAAGCCACCCTAAAAACTCTTCAGGACATCCATATCATCCTATAGGATTTCTAGTCCTTATCATATTAAATTTCAGAGAATTAGTGAAAAAAAAATGTTTGTGAAGTTTGAAAATTCAACAGTGCTTCAAATCAAATCTGGATCAAATATGCAGTTTTACCGAAAAAAAAAAAAAAAAAAAACCCTACAAAAACTTACTGCTTGACCTCTATATTTTCGGCAGAGAAAAGTAAACTAATTCTTTTAGCAGAGTATTTTAAAAAAATTCATCAATTAAATTTCACTATGAAAAAATATAATCACAATTTTTATATTCAAAACTTTTTCAAATTAAAGTGTATTTGTATTTCTAGAATTTATAGTTTAAAATATCTATTCTTGTAAACAAATTGTCAGAAGTTAATTATGAAATAGATAAAGAAAATTATCAGACAAAAAACCCTACTGAGATTGTCCATGCTTCCAAACTGAGATTTTATTACGCATCGGGAAATTTTGAAAAATCTTAAAATTTCAAATTGTTGTTGATACTGTATAAGTGATTTACGATGTTCGGTGATTTCATTTATAAATTTTGTTTATATAAATTGCCATAAAATATAATAACATTTTTATTATTTAATCAGATTGTGAATTCCTAACTCATATAACGTACCAGTTTCAGTCTGAACTGAATAGCGAAACTGTGCAAAAATTGCTTTGAGTTTATCTTCGAAAGCTGAAAGTGAGTTATGACAATACGCCGGTGAACCCTATTCTATGCAGAGGGTTAAACAGATGTATCGACACTTGTGACTTGAACTTTGTTTTGATACTTCTGCTGAGTGTGGATTTTGGTTTTAAAGAACTGCTCTGCTGATTACGAGCTTTAACAAAACAACATTCTGATGTTTTATGTGCTATAATTCTATTCATTTTATATTTAGTCAATTTCTATTTCATCATTTTTTGAGTTTTGCTTTTTATTAATTGAGTTGTATATAGCGAATAATAACTTTGAAGCTCTTTGTCTTATCTCTTTTTATATGTTTCCATCACGTCTAAATATATTTTTGACAACATTAACATTTTAAATTTGAATATAATAATTTTCAGGTTTTTGTTTTATAAAACTGAATTGCACAAAATATTTGATTTAAAGTGTTCAGTGCTATATATTTGTATACATTCATATTCTTATTAATAATATTTTGTTACAT
>CM063509.1:101744002-101749002 GCA_032207245.1 Pardosa pseudoannulata
CAGATGGAAGGCTAGCAGAGGGTATTTGGCTTTAAATTAATTTAGGCACGGTCCCATGGTTTTCAATGAGACAGGAGAACATGTGTTATACCATAGGGTGTAGGACTTTATTAATTTTTATTTGGTTGGTCAAACCTTATGGCCTGACTGCGGATTTTTCACATGCACCATTAATATTAAGTTCTAGATCAACATAGTCGAACTGAAAATAATATTGCAATCAAAAATAAAGGTCTTCAGACTCTTGGGAAGTTACTTTTTCCCGTCAGATGGAAGGCTTGCAGAGGGTATATGGCTTTAAAGCGAATTTGACATTGTCCCAATTTTTTTCTATCATAAAAGAGCATATGTGTTATGCTATAGGGTAAATGACTTTATTACTATTTATTTGGCTGGCCAAAACTTATGGCCCGACTGCGGACTTTTAAAATTCACCATTAATATTAAGTTTTAGGTCCACATATAATATAAAAAGTTTTCAAGATGACCAGAAAAAAAGTATTTGTGTTTAATACACTGTGATTGTGTTCATACACTGTAAATAATAAATTAAAATAAGGCAGGAGTGACCGGTGGTATATATTTGTATTGCATTCTGGCTGTTCAGCTATCACTAATATACGAATTCCATTTCATAAATTCGCCTTTTTAATTTTTTTCTTTATGTGTATTGATAACACCACCAGCGTAGCTGTATTTATAATTTTGTCTTCTTGGTTTAGTCTCAGATTAAAGTATTAAAAAGCGAGGAAAAGGTCAAGACATTATATCAAAAAGTTTTAAAATATTCTCTTTCAAAAAAGTTTCGCATAATGGAAAATGGACCTTGTGAGCAACATGCATCCTACAGGCTGCCTAAGAAAAACCTACGCTGCAAGGATCATGCATCATTTCCAGAAGAATCGCTTAAAGGGAACCGGGACCGCTATAAAAGAAAAGTTGCGGAGCCAAGACGGGGCTTTTTCTTCTTGAGGCTTCTTGACAGATGCTTTTGGAGCTGTTGTGTGGAGCTCGAGAGGAGTCCACTCGTCTCTTTGATTTTCGGAGTTTGCTTGTTTTAGAGACCGCCAGCGTCTCTGTTTGCTAAGAAGTCGACTTTCGACTTAGCCCATTCCCGTTATATTAGTATTTTTTTTTTACTTCATGCATTGAAGTAGGTCGCTGAGCGTGACCCTTGCTCTCATTTTGGATCGTATTGCATCCAGAGTTTCATCCCCGAGCTCCAGCGTGATACGCACTCTGAGCGTTTGAACCTTTGTGTGAAATCCGACTGTACTAATCATCAGCCCGGAGGTGATAGTGTCAGCGTTTCGTAACGGAACTAATTAGCAAACTGGTCCAATGATTTAGAAGACCTAGTCACATTGTACCCACGCATCGTAATTTTGTGAATATCTCAGCACGACATCCCAGAAGATTTAGAAATCTACTGAACCTGTACATAGCTGTACATAATTTATTCACCTGAATAAAATATTTAGTCTGGATTAAACAGTTTTCTAGCCTGTTTCATTGACCGCTTCACCTATAACGTACTTCACTCCAGTACGTTACACTGTTACCAGAGTCTGAGAGAGTCTCTTACCAGAAAGAGAATTTTTCTGAAACTGATTGTATATAAGAATGCATAAAATAGTATGCATTCTTATATACAATCAATTTTAGAAAAAACTCCTTTGACTGCAATTCAGAATCAGAACTTTAAAAATATATTTCAAAACTTAATAAAAGATATTGTTAAATTTAAAGTTTATATAGATCCATGGCAGATATAATAGTTTTTCCGATTATTTATCCTTAGCAGTGTTTTTTAAATACAAAATCATAAAAATCGTTAGTTTTTAACCATACTCTTGAATACAAATTTTTGTAAGAAATGCTAAAAAACAAGTTGTTTAAAAAATAGTCACTGTAGAAATTTATGCGAAGGACTAAGCCTACTTATAGGTCGAATTTCAATGACAGCTTTTAAGATAAGCGAGACATTCTCTGCTACGAAGACGCTATTTATTCAGCAATATAAAGTTGACGCTGTTGAAAGCATTATGTATCCATTGGGGCTTCATTACAGCCAAGAAGTTAGACTGTTGCAGAATATCAAACATATCAAAGGGTAGTAACGTCAAATATATGAATATCTTTATTACCATAAATATACATTCTATCGTTCAAGTGGGAATATACGCTTTAAAGCTTAAAATTGCTATTCTGTATAATTTGCATTAAAATTATTAATCTACAGATTTATACGCATTAAACAGATTTAATCTTTGAAAATATATATCTTTATTAGGTTGCAACAAAGGGTACATTTTATGTGCAAATTATTTTGCAAATATAAAATAAATAAGTAAATTAAATTATATTAATAAAGATATATCAAAAATGATTTTTTTTATTTTTTAAAATTTTTATTTGTTTTTATTAAATTTTTATCATCTATAAGAATAATGTAAAAGCAAGGAACTGTATCTGTTTTGGTAGATTAAAAATAAAATCCAAAGTAAAATAATCCAAATATTTAATATATTTTGAAGTTTAAGAAATGTATAAAATAATTCGAAATGAAAAATTTAAATGAAAATTGCACAATAATTAATCTATGAGAATTTTCAAAATTATTGCTATCTTATACAACGGTTTGCAAGATTGCTTAATTTAGATTATAGCTTTTAGTTTTCAATTTTAACTGCAGTGATCTGAAAGCTGCTTTCTATAGATCGAATATTTAATACACAAAAACTTGTTATTATAAAAGAAATTTAAAAAATACGAAAGATTAAAAAATTCTGGTGGCATGTAAGGCTACCAGCATATCCCCGCATCCCGTCCGGTTCAATCAACCACCCAATACAATTTCGTTTTTATATTTTAATTTACCTCCAGACCACCTCTCCATTTTTCTAACAGATTTAATGTAATATTAAACTGATTTCAATTATAATTATTTTTATTTTATTGAAATCATTAACGAGGAATAATTTCCTAATTTTATAACAGATGGAAATATTCATAAATGTATCCCAAAAACTTGAAAGAATAATTATTCTTATTGTTAACACAAAATGATAATTTTTACAAAATTTTATATTAAATACAAAAACTTTTTCTATATAATAAACTGAAATTTTTAATTTTTTGATACACACACAACACGTATGTATAACGTGTGAATTTAATCTTGCCGTCACATAAGAAAAGTAGCCTGCAATATTTTTAATTGTCCAGGCTCATTGAGCAATTAAAAGACTTAAGTTTTGTTCTTACTTGATGACATTATTTGCATCTATTCTATGTCACACTGGATTCACTTCCTATGCACCAAAATAGTCCAAATCTGAAAAGCAATTAATTTGCTTCACCATATTACTAGTACCAGTAAGAAAAGTTTTACTATTGCCAGAGTCTGAAAGAGTCTCTTACTATTACCAGGAAGAGATTTTTTTCTCAAATCGATTGTATATAAGAATTTGTATAACAGTATACATTCTTATATTCAATAAATTTTAGAAAGATTCCTTTGAATGCGTTTCTGAGTCAGACATCTTAAAATGTGTTAAATAAAGTATATTTAAATATATATAGTGAAATTTAAAGCTAATATCCCTCCATGGTAGATATAATATTTTTCCGATTATTTATCCTAAGTAAGGTTTTTTAAATACAAAATCATATGAATTGCTAGTTTTTAACAGTACTCTTGAACATAAATTTTAAGGGATATGGGAACGCTAAGAAACAAGTTGTTTAAAAAATAGTCACTGTAGAAATTTATGAAAAGCACTAATCCTACTTATATGGCTGAATTCAATGACAGCTTTTAAGATAAGCGAGACATTCTCTGTTACAAAGGCGCTATTTATTCAGCAATATAAAGTTGACGCTGGTGAAAGCATTATGTATCCATTGGGGCTTCATTACAGCCAAGAAGTTAGACTGTTGCAGAATATCAAACATATCACAGGGTAGTAACTTCAAATATATGAATATCTTTATTACCGTAAATATACATTCTATCGTTCAAAAGGGAATATATGCTTTAAAGCTTAAAATTGCTATTTTGTATAATTTGTATTTAGATTATTCTTCTATAGAGATTTCTACATATTAAAATGTTTTAATCTTTAAAAATATTTTTATAATGCTGCAATAAAATAAATAAAGGGAATATTTTCTATACAAAATGTTTTGCAAATATAAAATAAATAAGTGAATATAATTATAATAATAAAGATATATAACAAGGGAATGTTTTTAATTTTTAAATTTAGTAGTTTAGTTTTATTAAATTAAGACTCACACCATCTAAAAGCGCATGATGTAACGATCCGTTACATGACCGTAAAGAAAGAGGAGCGGAAAGTGACCTTCTATACCGGACAATTACAGTTAGCGCCAGGTAGAAACGGGTGGTCTAACAATACATTTTGTGACCGGGTCCTGGACTTAATTGAAAACTGTCCGTGTGATGGAGCCAGCGCGTCTGAGACTTTGTGAGACTATTGAGTGAAAAGACTCGGGGAATTGATTGTAAATTATTAGAGTGCCACATGTGCGCCCATGAGCGGTAGCGAAAAAGGAAATTAAGTTGTTTGGATCGGCTGATTTAAAGATGGCTTTTTGGTCACATCTGGAAACGAAACAGCTGATTCAGGCGGGAAGTGACCGCAAGATTGCATTATCCTGCTTCTGGAAGTTTCCAGAAGAATCGCGTAAAGGAAACGGGACCGCTATGAAAGAAGAATGGCGGAGCCAAGACGGGGCTTTTCTTCTTCAGGCTTCTTCTTGAGAGTTGTTTTTGGGAGCTGTTGTGTGGAGCTCGAGAGGAGTCTACTGAGAAATCTACTGAAGGGAAATCTACTGAGTGAGAAATCTACTGAACCTGTACATAGCTGTACATAACTTATTCACCTGAATAAAATATTTAGTCTAGATTAAATAGTTTTCTAGCCGTTTTATTAGCTTACCATAGCTCCAGTACGTTAAAATGTAAAAGCAGG
>CM063509.1:101761502-101784002 GCA_032207245.1 Pardosa pseudoannulata
ATATATGCATTATACAAATTTTAATTCAAAGTTATTTTAAAAATTTTAGTATGATTTAAAACAACAAGTTTGTCTTAATTATGTTTTTAGTAATCATGGGTGTGAGCCTTGATATTAACATCTTAGTGTCTATTATTTTAAAATTTATAACAAAAAATATTTTTATGTTACAAAAAATGAATGAGATATGTGTGTAAAAATAATAATTTGTTTTAGCTATGATAAAAAAAATATGTTTGCAAAACTCATAGTTTATAAGTTATGGGAAGTCGAAAATGATACTTATTTTACATTTTTTCGACTATGAAGAGTCGTATAACCTTAAAACGGTGTGTGAGAAACTATAATCTATATATAAAAGACCACCAGAACAAGTTTGTTGTACAGGTATTATATAACCACTTATTTTTAAGGCGCTAGTTTTAGTTGCTCTTGAAGCGTTACGGTTTACTGTTTTGTACACAAAGGCTAACAAGAACAGGATTCATTGCTTAAATATGATTCCTAACGGCTAAGAACACCCATGACCGCAGCGGGATTTGAACCTTAAACTCCGGTTCTGAAGAGAAGAACTTTATCAAACAGCCATTTTACAGTTTCATAAAGGCGAAAAATGACTTTAAAAGGCAAATATAAACTAATTTTTCTTAATCTTGTTTTCTTTCTTAATTCTTGTCTTAAAAAGATCAAGCTCGGTGTATTCTCCTTAGAATCTCTCTCTCTATCTATCTATATCTATCTATCTATCTATATCTATCTATCTATCTATCTATCTATCTATCTATCTATCTATCTATCTATATATATATATATATATATATATATGATTGAAAACTTTATATGTCATAAGGAATAGACTAATGTGAATTTAAGATAAATTAGAGGTAAAGTATAAACTATATATATATATTATATATATATATATATATATATATATATATATATATATATATATATATATATATATATATATATATATATATATATATAATATATATATATATATATATATATATATATATATATATATATATAATATATATATATATATATATATATATATATATATATATATATATATATATATGTCATAAGGAATAGACTAATGTGTAAGATAAATTTGTAAAGTATAAAACTATATATATATACTTATATATATATATATATATATATATATTATATATATATATATGTGTGTGTGTGTGTGTGTGTGTGTGTGTATTTCGAAGAGCATTATTTTTTCACTTCCTGTTTATTCGTCATAAATCCTTATTTTAAACTTTTAAAGAAATATTTTCAATTTGATTATTTTATATTGAAAAGCCGTTTTAAACTGATTCAACTGTGTTTATGTTATTTTTGTTACAATTTTATGAACTTGTGTATTGATGCTTTTATCATTAAAATGGGTATGGTTACAAAACTCACAACAAATTATTTTCTCAAATAACAAAGTTTTAATTCGCGACGAACGTCTCGTAGACGCGACACAGCGATTCCACTCTTATCAGCCTAGCGTCGCCTCCAAGCGACGATCTCCGGTTGATATTGAGAGACCAGCGTCACGTATGCGTAATCGAAAATCGGAATGTTTTATTTGGATTTTTAGCTCCTTCCTGGTTTTTCCCGAGCTGAACTCGGGCAGGAGAAATGTACCATTCTGGCTCATCCCGAGTGCAGCTCGGGCACTGTGAAATTTTACACTGTGCAATCAGTCTTTAACGAATTATCTCGCATGTTCTTTTTATGGTTTCGAATGCTTTTGTTTAATTTTCTGGCTACTATATTATTTACTGCTCAAAGAGAGACAGCAGGGAGAAACAAGGTTTAACTGTGCAGATTGCGATGTTGGACTCTGCAGTATCATTTTATAGATTGTATGATATACGATCAAATTTTGATTAATAATTTCATAATCATTTATATAAATGCAAAGGATATAAACAAAATTCAATTTAAGATAAAAGCTAGGTATTCTAAGCTTTATATTTATACTTCGTGTGAATTTACTCCAACGTCTAATGGTTTCTGTCGTACAGAAAGCCAACTATACATGTAAATTACTAATTTATTTAAATTGATTTTTTTTACATTAATATTTAGAAATTTTGTATGTGAATAATTGTATTATGTTTAAAAAGTTATGTATGTCTAAAAATAAGCATAAAAAATTGACATTTTTGACCCATTATCCCGAAATAAAATAAACCTGGAAGGGGTTACATGCTAGATTTAATTGCTAGATGGCATTAAACAGTACCAGTTTTCATAACGGTCGAATAGCATTTACAGTCTGGCATTGAGTGGAATTGATTATGTTGTCCACTAGGGTCATTTTAAAGGAATTATTTTGCACGATTTGATATTATTAAAACTTTTGCGTTTTTATAAAAAATAAAAGCAATTGGATTGTAAATTTTGCACAATCAGCCTTTTTAAGGAATGTTTCTGAAAGACTCAGTGTTATAGAAATATTTTACATTGTAATAGAATTGTTTTCTTATAGATTTTAGTGTTTCATATAATTAATGGAAAAACTGCATTTCTTATAAAAATATCATTAAATGTTTTAAATTTAAAAACTGACATTCAACGCCTTTGTACTTTTACTAAAGTCCCAGTGGACATTAAAATTTTACAAAAATGTCTATCTGGTTGAAAAACAAATGTTTGCTCTTAGTATTTTATTCATGATATAGTATTTAAAGTTTTTAAAATTGTCTATTATTAAATGTTTCTAAAAGAAGCAATTTTGAAAATGTTCCCTGAATGTAATTATATTATCATCTGAATTGATATAATACATTCATTGATGCCTTAATTTAAAACTGTATTTGTAATTATTCAATAGAATAAGTCTTAAATATCCTTGCAAAAGAAACTCATTTAACTATACAAATGTCCTGTACATAATAGCTCTAATAAGTTTATTAATTAAAATGTTAGAATTTGCCTCTTGATATTTAATACATTTCATTAACTTTTACAAGGTTTTCTCTTCAAGGTAAATAATTAATAAACATCAATATTATCCTGGTTATAATTATGTAACATATATCTACCTTGCATTGTTCTAGTAGAACAATACAAGGTAGATAATTAATAAATATCAATAGTATATACTAGTTATAATTATGTAACATAATTATGACACATATTAAAAGCATATAAGATTCGATTTTTTTCTTTTAATAAATGGTTACATTATTTGTTAGTAACAACTAGATTGTCTGTCACGGTAACGTTACGTAACACGGTAATGTCACATACATTACGTAAACGGCAATGAATGTTATAGAATATCATCTTTTGTTCATTCTTATTTTTATTTATTCTTTATGATTCAATGAATGTCTTTGACTTCAAACAGACTTCAAACAACTAAACAATTATTATAGTCTTAAAATTACAAAATATATAATATTAATTCCCTCTACAGTTAGATTTAGTCGTGGAAGCTTATTCGGAAAAGACGTTGAAGAATCGAGGGTTGTAGGATCGAGATTCGAGCCGGCCATAGATCCTCAGTGTTCATTAATAACCGCTGGGACACATAAAACAGTTTCGTGGTCAGAATGTCCTCCTAGTAAAAACTTTACGTCTAAAAGTGAGAGTTTGTTTCCTGTTTCTAAATTAAGCACTGGAGGCCCACTAGAGGAAAGACTTTTTTACACACTAACGGAGCATTTTAAATGAAAGGGCATATCTCCGCCTCTAATTCATTTAGGCTCTGGCACACTCACTTGACTCTTCTATGTAGCATTAGTTGCATCAATTACAAAGTTTGATTTGTAACTAAGATCATGGGAGTTAAGATGCAGCCTAGAAAAATATTTTTAATTTATGGTCTAATAGAAAATGAAAATAACATTTTTCGTTTGAAAAATGGATTTGAAATAAAAAAAATATTTAAAAAAAATAACATGTTTGATTCTTCTAGCAAGGACGCTTAAAATAGGTTTTTGCTCATTATGATCTCCAAATTCATCGATACATCTACAGGTGTTAAGTCAGTTCTTACGCTGATCCATCGGAAGACATACAGCGGCAACAAACTAAAGACCAGTACTCCGCGACAGCAACCACAAAAGCTATAAAGTTGCTGCTGACCAACGTGAGTTCTGTCATGGTCAGATATTAATTTTGTCAATTTCGGTAAGGAGCAAACTCTACAGAGGTAAACTAGAGACTACCAGGAATAACTCAGATCACTGGAGTAAAGCGCGGGCACATGAAGTCCGTGTATACCAAAAGGAGATATACCCCTGAGGCTGTCTCTCATTTAGCACTACCCAGAGGACACATACGGCTTGAGTTCGAGAGCGCGAGAGACGTTGTCACCCTCTAGAGGTGATAAGGCAGCCTGGGAGTTTTAGCTTTAGGCTGTTTGCACAATTAGCGATGGTAAATTCTCCGCTCGGTAAAAATTCCGCTGTATGTGTAAGCAGACTTCTCATGCCTTGAAAATTATTAAGACCCAGTGGAGGCACTGTAGTACGCATTCCTTAATCTAAACCTACTCTCTAGATGGTGCTAAATAAATAACAGTTTCGATGACATGTTTGTTTGTATTATCAGCTGCATTAAACAAAATAAGCAGAAAATAATCGAGTAATAATTAAGTAGAACAACCCATTTTATAAATTAGTATAAAATTAAATGCTCAGCTTTATTTAGAATTATACTAAAATTCACTATGATAATTGGTTTTCCATTTTTAAGATTTATTAGCTTTTGGTATATAAAACAAGAGTTTAATGACACATAAAATTGTATACCCAAAGTAAAAGCAATCTATTTAACCATAAAATAGCATATGAAATTTGAAAATATTATAATAATTCTTTAAATAAAATTGCAGTCAATACCCTTTTCGCTCTCTAAACCTTGAATATAATAAGCTGTTTTATATCATTATAAAATTTAATTTTATATAAAAAAGTCATATAAAATTGAAGCTATTTATCTTTTTTTGCTGCATAAAGATTGAATATAATAACACAGGCAATATATTTTGCTTTATATCAAATTAAACGGTAATATTTTATATTTTCAAATGACATTAAAGTTATTAATTTTTTGGTTCCGTAATCCTCGAATAACATGTAATGATAAATATTATTAAATAGTTAATTTTCTAAAATTTTCAATTTCTTTAACAGCTTTTATTTTTTATCATATTAAAATGTCTCATACCTATAATACTTTACGCTACAGGATTAAACATATATTAAGTCAATATCATTAAATTGATATAAAAAATTAGGTTTTAACTGACGTTTCTAAAACGTTTTATGGCTTTTAAGTTAATATAAAATTTTTCTTTTGTTTATTTTTATGGAATCTAAAAAAAAACTTATTCATATAGCAAAAATAATTAATTTAAGAGATGAATAATTATTACTAATGTACTTGCAAAAATTCATTTTAAAAGATAAGTTTTTATTTTATAATAAATCTATAAAGGATCTTATCAGGATTAATGTATCATGGAAGGATAAATTTAAACTCTGAAATATTTCAATTTCAAAGTTTTTAACGATATTGTATAGTTAACCATTTTTTTCTAAACCGAAAGATCTTGTTTAAATCCACTTAGTATGTCATTAAACACTTTAGTTACTTTCCTCGAGGTACACCTTTTAGACTTCTCTGTTGAGAGAAATTCTATTATCTCCTAGAACTAGTTGGAATTCTTAAGAGGAAATTAGCATTTTCCTGTAGTGTTTAAATCGAAATAAGGTTCTAATTAAACTCTTTCGAGGGGCTTTTCATATGTGTTATTGGAAGAAGACTTCTAAAAGATGAGAAACAGAAAAAATGTTAAGCTTTGAAAAAGTTTGAGTTTATTTCGAATTTTTGTACCCTAGATTTCAACATTGTAACATTCGAGCTTCATTTGTCTTGTTCGAGATAACAAAACATGATATAATTTATAATATAGTTTGAAAAAATATTTTAATTGCACTCTGGTACAATTACAATTAGTTTAATGCATGACAAAATTGTTTATAATTCTATTTGACACAATATTCTATATTTGAAACAAATAATAAAGTATAACTAAATTAGATAAAGTAATTATACATTTTACATTATTTTTATTTTTATTTTAAAATATCACCATTGTATTTCTTCCCAGAATTCCAAATATGTTTGCAAATGAATATGCTTTATCATAACGTATGGATATAATTATACTTTATTGTACATATTATAATTTTCATAGATCTTTTTACCACATTTGTTCTACCAGACGTTTAAAATATGTGGTTTGTATCAACATTATAACTTTTAAACTAATTCAAAACCTATCAATACTGGGTATAAATTTATAACTATTTATAAGTTATAAGTTAAAACTTTCTGTTAAGTCAAACGTAGAGATATAATAGGTTGAGATAATTTTTTTATTGCGTAAAAAGTAAGGTTGCGTAAATGGTAGGGTTTTATGTTATAATAAATCTATAAAGGATCGTATGAGGATTAACGTACCATTAACTCATGGAAGGATAAAACCAGACTTTAAAATATTTCAAAGTTTTAAAGAACATTGTATAGTTAACCATCTTTTTCTAAATCGAAAGATCTTGTTTAAATCCACTTAGTATGTCATTAAACACTTTAGTTACTTTCCTCGAGGTACACCTTTTAGACTTCTCCGTTGAGAGAAATTCTATTATCTCCTGGAACTAGTTGGAATTCTTAAGCGGAAATTAGCATTTTCCTGTAGTGTTTATATCGAAACACGGCTCTATTTAAACTCTTTCGAGGGGCTTTTCATATGTGTAATTGGAAGAAGACTTCTAAAAGATGAGAAAAAGAAGAAATGTTAAGCTTTGAAAAAGTTTACTTCGAATTTTTGAGCACTACATTTCAACATTGTAGCATTCGAGCTTCATTTGTCTTGTTCGAGATAACAAAACATGATATAAGTTATAATATAGTATGAAAAAATATTTTAATTGTATTCTGGAACAATTACATATTTTTAAAATTCATTAAAATATTTGTATAACATTAAAATATTTAAAATAGCACTTTATATTTTTAAATAACTTTAAAGTTATTAATTTTTTGGCTCCGTAATCTTCGAATAACGTGGAATGATGAATATTATTAAAAAAGTTAATTTTCCAAAACTTTCAATTTCTTAAACACTTTTTTTTATTTCTTAAGTTTAAGATATATACATTTAATCTATTAAACTACAGAATTAAATAAATGTTTTAAGTCTATATCATTAAATTGATATAAAATATAGTTTTTAACTGGCATTATTAAAAAGTTTTATGGCTTGTAAGTTAATATAAAACTTTTACTTTATGTATTTTTATGAAATCTAAAAAAGAACTTACTTCATATAACAAAAATAAATAATATAATAGATAAGTGATTGTTATTAAAGTACTTGCAAAAATTCATTTTAAAGGGTAACGTTTTATTTTATAATATATTTCTAAAGAGACTTATGATGATTAACGTACAATTAACTCGTAGAAGGATAACATCAAACTCTAAAATATTTCAATTTCAAAGTTTTTAACGACATTGTATAGTTTAACCATCTTTTCTAAACCGAAAGATCTTGTTTAAATCCACTTAGTATGTCATTAAACACTTTAGTTACTTTCCTCGAGGTACACCTTTTAAACTTCTCTGTTGAAAGAAATTCTATTATCTCCTAGATCTAGTTGGAATTCTTAACCGGAAATTAGCATTTTCCTGTAGTGTTTATATCGAAACAAGGCTCTATTTAAACTCTTTCGAGGGGCTTTTCATATGTGTAATTGGAAGAAGACTTCTAAAAGATGAGTAAAAGAAGAAATGTTAAGCTTTGAAAAAGTTTACTTGGAATTTTTGAGCACTACATTTCAAAGTTGTAGCATTCGAGCTTCATTTGTCTTGTTCGAGATAACAAAACATGATATAATTTATAATATAGTTTGAAAAAATATTTTAATTGCACTCTGGTACAATTACAATTAGTTTAATGCATGACAAAATTGTTTATAATTCTATTTGACACAATATTCTATATTTGAAACAAATAATAAAGTATAACTAAATTAGATAAAGTAATTATACATTTTACATTATTTTTATTTTTATTTTAAAATATCACCATTGTATTTCTTCCCAGAATTCCAAATATGTTTGCAAATGAATATGCTTTATCATAACGTATGGATATAATTATACTTTATTGTACATATTATAATTTTCATAGATCTTTTTACCACATTTGTTCTACCAGACGTTTAAAATATGTGGTTTGTATCAACATTATAACTTTTAAACTAATTCAAAACCTATCAATACTGGGTATAAATTTATAACTATTTATAAGTTATAAGTTAAAACTTTCTGTTAAGTCAAACGTAGAGATATAATAGGTTGAGATAATTTTTTTATTGCGTAAAAAGTAAGGTTGCGTAAATGGTAGGGTTTTATGTTATAATAAATCTATAAAGGATCGTATGAGGATTAACGTACCATTACCTCATGGAAGGATAAAACCAAACTCTAAAATATTTCAATTTTAAAGTTTTAAACAACATTGTATAGTTAACCATGTTTTCTAAACAGAAAGATCTTTTTTAAATCCACTTAGTATGTTATTAAACACTTTAGTTACTTCCTTGGAGGTACACCTTTTAGACTTCTCTGTTGAGAGGAATTCTATTATCTCCCGGAACTAGTTGGAATACTTAAGGGGAAATTAACATTTTCCTGTAGTATTTATATCGAATCAAGGCGCTATTAAGTCTTTGGAGGAGCTTTTCACATGTGTAATTGAAAGAAGACCTCTAAAAGGTGCTAAAAAGAAGAAATGCTAAGCTTTGAAAAAGTTTATTTCGAATTTTTGTACCCTAGATTTCAACATTGTAGCATTCGAGCTTCATTTGTCCTGTTCGAGACAACAAAACATGATATAAGTTATAATATAGTATGAAAAAATATTTTAATTGTATTCTGGAACAATTACAATTAATTTAATGTCTAACAAACTTGTCTGTAATTCTATTTGACACAATATTCTATATTTGAAATAAATAATAAAGTATAACTAAGTTAGATAATATAAGTAAACATTTTACATAATTTTAATTTTTATTTTTAAACTATCACCGCAGTATTTCCTCCCAGAACTCCAAATATGATTGCAAAAGAATATGCTTTATAATAACGTTCGGACATAATACTTTATTGGACGTATTATAATTTTCATAGATCTTTTTAACCACATCTGTTCTACCAGACGTTTAAAATATGTGGAACATTATAACTTCCCAACCAATTCAAAACCTATCAATACTGGGTATAAATTTATAACTATTTACATTTTATAATAAATATAATTTATAAGTTAAAATTTTCTTTTACGTCAAACGTAGAGATAATTATTTTAATGCTTAAAAAGTAAGGTTGTAAAAAAAGGTAATGTTTGATTATATAATAAAACTATAAAGGATCGTATGAGGATTAATGTACCATAAACTCAAAAAAGGATAAATATAAAAACTCTAAAATATTTCAATTTCAAAGTTTTTAACGACATTGTATAGTTTAACCATCTTTTCTAAACCGAAAGATCTTGTTTAAATCCACTTAGTATGTCATTAAACACTTTAGTTACTTTCCTCGAGGTACACCTTTTAAACTTCTCTGTTGAAAGAAATTCTATTATCTCCTAGATCTAGTTGGAATTCTTAACCGGAAATTAGCATTTTCCTGTAGTGTTTATATCGAAACAAGGCTCTATTTAAACTCTTTCGAGGGGCTTTTCATATGTGTAATTGGAAGAAGACTTCTAAAAGATGCTAAAAAGGAGAAATGTTAAACTTTGAAAAAGTTTGAGTTTATTTCGAATTTTTGTACCCTAGATTTCAGCATTGTAGAATTCAAGCTTTACTTCTCATGTTCCAGATAACAAACATGATATAAGTTATAATATAGTTTGAAAGAATACTTTAATTGCACTCTGGTACAATTACAATTAGTTTAATGCATAACAAATTTGTTGATAATTCTACTTGACATATTATTCTGTATTTGAAATAAATAAGATAATTCTACTTCACATAATATTCTATATTTTTTATCTTAAAATAAAATTCATTGTATGTATTATGTTCCACATTTCCTAAACTAACTGTCGATTCTAAGCTAAATTGGTATAAATATTTTTTATGTCACTGCGAAAAATACTGTCCACTTTAAAACGTTCGAAATCCAAACCTCCCCATCTTTTCGAGCATTTATGCCATTATTTCAAGCCCTATTTTCCTCGGTTAAGAGCAGGTGATTAAATTTATCACACAATAAGGAAAGGGACAGAAATGAACCTTCGTAAAGATTATGTAAAATGAAGTATTATAGCCATTTATATCTATTCTATTCTATATAGCCTCATTGTATATTAAATTTCCCTATTCTGATTTCTATATGTTTACATCTGTGTTGCTCAACAGTAGAATATTATTAAAATGAACAGTTAGATGTAAAAATACATTTATCAGATTTTTTTTAAATATAACACAACTGGACCACAAACAGTTCATACTGTTCGTGGTCCAGGTAGGTTATGTTTACAAAACAAAATATATTATCTCTAATCGATGTGCTGAATTAAAACCATACCATTAATCAGCGTTCTACTGTATTAGAGATATTAATGTTGCCAATCAACATCAGGTAAATGTTCATAAGTTTTACTTTTATATTAATTGATTGCAAAATGTATATGACAGTTATTTCTTCATCTTAGAAGAAAGATTTGTGAGAAGAATAAAATGTTATATGCTTTTAAGTTGTTTAACAATAAGGTAAAAAATAGAAAAAAAAAGAAATCACACTAAATACATTATAGATAGATTAATAAAACTGCAACAAACTACTTATATTTATGTTTAGTGGGTATGACCAGTTTTTCGTTACTGAAATAAAGTTTTCGTACTTTTGATCAGGAAACGCTATTATATCTTATTGAAGCTTAACACATGTGCAATGCAAATTAATGTATCATGAGAATTCAATATGACTTTATTATACATATTACAGAAAGAACTATATTTTTCCGCCCATGACTTACAGATAAATAATCGAAATAAAAGGATTTGTTTAAAAGTAATATATAAAGTTCTCCGTAGCGAAGCACGGGTACATTTGCTAGTAAATAATAAAGTATAACTAAATTAGATTATATAATTATACATTTTGCATACTTTTAATTTCTAATAGAAAATATCACAGAGCTATTTCCTCCCAGAATTCCAAATATGCTTGAAAATGAATGTCTTATTATAAGATTCAGATATAATTATACTTTATTGTACATATTATAATTTTAATAGATCTTTTTTACCACATTTGTTCTACCAAACGTTTGAAATATGTGGTAAATATCAACATTTCAGCTAACATATTCAAAACCTATAAATAAAGGGAATCTTCTTATAAATGAAAGTAGTGTATGTGTGTATGTTTGTATGTATGTTCCACATGACCTTTAAACTATCGGTCTGATTCTAAAATAAATTGGTATAAATATGCTTTATATCACCGCGGATAACATGTCAACTTTAGCACGTTCGAAATCTATTCCTTCATCTTTATAGAACATTTATGTCATTATTTTCCCGGTTAAACACAAGCTATTAATTTTTAACTTTACACATACCTAAGTGAAAGAAGCATGTTTTTCCGTTAATCCCATGCCATTTTTTAAACAAAATTCCAGTAAGCGGGCGATTAAATTATCATTTATATATAATAAAGAGTTGAAATAATATTTTTTCTAGCATTATAAAATCATTCCTTTAAACACACCTTATTGATGTACACTTAGAAAAACTGAAGTATAAAAATTTGAATGTGATCGTAAAGTTTATAATAGAAATATAAATTTGCCAATGATATTGGGTCTTGATTGCACTTTGACAAATTTACAGTTGTACACTTAAAAATAATTGTTTGTATGTTATATAAAGTTTCCGTAACGAAGGGCACACTTGCTAGTAAATTTATAAAAGTTAAAACTCTCTGTTACGTTAACGTAGAATACAATAATTGATATTATTTTTATTTTTAAATTAAACAGTGAATCAGGGCATTAATTAATATCAAATTACTTCAAATTTAATTTGAAGTAATTTTACAATAGTTTAAGTACGAAATTCACAACAAAATAAGAGGAATATTTTAAATGCAAACAAAAATTTGTATAATTAAAATTGTATCATTTGAAGAAAAAAAGTGTTTAAAAGTGTTTTTGTTTTAACTAAAAGGAGATTTAACATAATTTACGTGTGTAAAACACTTTTATCAGTATTACACCATAGGAATTAAATCTTAAGTGTGTTATAGGAGCTCAGTTGCTTTTAAAATACAATCGAAAAACCACTGTTTTCCTTTTATTGCATATCTTGATATTTCTTGGGACTTAGATAACCCACACCCACACCCGATTTAAAGGTTTATAGATGACAGAGATTAAATGGTGGGGAAAATACTTTCATTATTATTTATTTAAAAATTATAGACTAAACAAGCATAGATATGGTGATAAAACAAAGATACAAACATACGGTGAACTTTATAGTAACTAAACTTTTTGTTCATTTAATGCATATAATTTAAAGTGCAAATGATATTAAAAGTAACTTAAAGTTTAAAATGTATGCATGTAAACCAACGAAACTTAATTCGTCGGTCATACAGAATTGTAGCCATAATGGTTTTTATTTACCGGACTAATGGGTAAGGAAAAGTCTAAGAGGCAACTAGCTTGTAGAAGAATATGCAATTGGCTCATTCCTAAGAATGAACATTGCCGAATTCTTGGAACTTAATTTTTATTGAGTTATTCTTAATTCAATAAAAGGATAACGACATGCTACTCTTTCAATAACAGATGACCAGAGTGATCACAAAGAACACTTTACTATTACAGAGCTGGACCGCAAAGCGAGTCATTGACACTAAATCTTCCCAAGAGAGAACTGCTCCGTCATCATATTACAAATGAGACAGGAACTTATATCATTGCAGAAGGAGCTATATTATTGACACAGTTGTAAAATATGGAAATTAAGCATAAAGTATGCATTCATCACAGGGATAGATTAGGGAAGCGGGTTGGAAGAATTTTAAGTTTCGGATACTCCTTTAGATGCCTGGGAAAATAGACTTGAATGAATAAGCATTGGAAAAGTTTTTTTTAAGAGATATGAAGTGTAATGATTTTGATATAATACATACATGTAAATATTAATGAAAATCTTGTATATGCTGCAGCAGTTGTTATGCTATATTACCTCTTATTTTACTGAAATAAAACGTGTTAATTTTAGTTCTTATGTTATACATTGAACTTTTTAAAATAAAGAACTTATCAAAAAATTGATTAGATTTTCCTTAATTACCTTTATATTATTCACACACAAAAAATTGGCTAGTCTTAGCTATGGTATTCACATTCTTATGATGTCGTTAGATAAGAATACAAATTAATTATTACAATTCTATGTAGAAATGAATTTGACAGTAAACTTTGCTCTTTACATGTTCTCAATGAATTTAAGATAGATGATCATAAAATAAATGAAAATAGTAAATACAGTAATTTTTTGTATATACATTCATGCATATTTTATTAAAACATATTTGCTAGTATTTTAAGACATAAAATAGAGAATCAAAATAAAAAAAGAACAACTTGGTTTTTTTTTATTACAATATGATTGTATCATTTTACTACAATTTTTGTAGAAATAAATTTGACAGTAAATATTTTTCTTTACATGTACTCAATGAATTTGTGATAGAAAAATAAATGAAAAATAGAACATGTACAGTTTTCTTGTGTGTACACTCCATGCTTTTTTAGAACCATATTTTCTGGTATGTTGAGACATGAATAGAAAGAGAACAAAGAAATAAAAAACACAACATTATGTTTTGTTTTTACTACAATATGATTGTAACATTTTACTACAATTTTTTGTAGAAATGAATTTGACAGTAAACTTTGTTCTTTACATGTTCTCAATGAATTTATGACAGATATTAGAAAAATAAATAAAAAATAGTAAGTACATGTACAGGTTTCTTTTGTGTACGCTCCACGTATGCATTACTTTATTAAATGCACATTTGTTGGTATGTTGAGATATGTCTAAAATGAGAACAAAGAAATAAAAAATCGCACAAGTTTCGGTTTGTTTTTTACTAAAATAATATGATCTTCACCAGAAAAAAAATATACTTAAATTCCTTATTTATTTATCATTTGCAGTTTTATGCAAAAAAGAGTTGAATTAGAGCCAAATGATAATCCAGAACTTTTTTTTGTTCCTAAAGCACAGATCAATTTTTGTTTACACCATCATGTGTATTAAGTTTATTTTGTTTATTTTTTTCTTACGAACTAAATTTCTCTCATTTCTTTGGTTTGAGACAAAAAAGAATAACCATAATTGAATATTCTTACTTAATAAATGCAACTGATAACACATGAACCTATCTAAATTATTTTAGTTAGAGGAATTACATGTCAATTTTTAATTATAATATTTTAGTATTTAGAGGTGCAGACATATTATAATATGTAAAAAGTATTCTAGTTTTCGTTACATTCATATAAAATTTTTTTAAGTAACCATGATGTGAAAATATTACCACGTTTATACAGGTAATCAAACGTAATAAAAGGAAAAAAAATATAAGCTAAATTTTGAAATAAATTTATCTCTAAATTTTAAAAATGTGATACAACAGTTTATAAGTATAAACAATTTTATATGTGTAATAATCAAACCATGTTTCTTTGATTTATTCTAACTATGTAGTAATGTAAAAAAATTTTATACTAGACATTTTACGGCTGTTACAAAACTTTCTAACTAACAATACTCAATTATATATTTAATCTAATTTTATGTTTGATATTAAAATAAAACTTTTACAAAAATAATTATTCTTTCTAAATAATTATAATAATTAATTGAGGATTTGCAAAACTTAAATGCAGAAAAATCAATTAAAACATAAAAGAATAAAAACGTAAATTATTCAGTTTTAATATTCTCCTTAACACATTAAATGTTTAGGATTAATTATTGAAAACTTTAGTTAAATGTAATTGGTCATACACAGAGAAAGTTTATATTTTAATTTTTAAATCACTTCTTTTGGTTGCAAATAAACTTTTTGCACATGGAAAATTTACTGTGTATCCCTTTTTTGCATTCCTCTCAGATTTTGTTCCGATATACACTATGAAAAGAGCTTTGAGGAGTTTAAATATAGCTCTTTATTTCGATATAAATGCTGCAGAAAATGCTAATAATTTCCGTTTAAGAGATTCAGCGAGTTCTACAAGATAATATTATTTACTCTAAACTTATAAAAATGTAAATTAGAATTTAAGTTATCTTTATCAAACAGCTTTGAAGTGTTTAATGACATATAAATTGGACGATATTTTTTGATATGAACGATAATGTAAATTGTATTATACAGTTAGTTAAAGAAATAGCTTTAATTTTAACCTTAATTAAGTATAAATTTTTTATTGTATTCGTCAGTTAAAATGAATATAAGAAATGTAATAATACAACAACTTACAACTAATTCAGTTCAACAGAGACCTATATAATATTGTAATATATATAAAAACGGATATTGTAGTTTTCGTTACATTCATATACAAATTTTTAAGTATAACCACTGACGTGAAGAATATTACCATATTTATAGAGGAAGCAAACGTAACAAAGGAAAAAAAAACAATATAGCTAAATTTTGAAATAAATGTATCTCTAATATTATAATGTATACAACAGTTTATAAGTGTAAACAACCTTTTATGTATAATTAATCAAAACCATGTTTCTTGATTATTTTTCCTAAAACTATGTAGTAAAATTGGTAAAAAATATTATATTAGAATATTTAGCTGCTGTAAAAACTTTCTAACAATTTCTCAATTACATATTTAATCTAGTTTTATACATGATTTTAAAAATAAAACTTTTACCAAATTCTTTCACCTTAATTATAATAATTAATTGAGGATTTGCAAAAATTAAAAGAAAGTGAAATGAAAAAAAATCAATTAAAACATTAAAAGAATAAAAAAAGTAAATTATTCATTTTTAATGTTCTACTTAAAAATAAATGTTTACTTACTTATTGAAAAAATTAGTTAAACGTAATTGGTCATACACATAAAAAGTTTATATTTTAATTTTTAAATCACTTTTGGTTGCAAATAAATTTTTGCACATGGAAAATTTACTTTTAACCTCTTTTCTTTCATTCCTTTGAGATTTTTTTCCGATATACACCATGAAAAGAGCTTTGAAGGAGTTTAAATATAGCTCTTTATTTCGATATAAATGCTGCAGAAAAATGCTAATATTTTCCGTTTAACAGATTCAGCGAGTTCTACAAGATAATATTATTACTCTAAAATTAAAAAAATGTAAATGAGAATTTAAGTTATCTTTATCAAACAACTTTGAAGTGTTTAATGACATACAAATTGGACGATCTCTTTTTGATATGAACGATAATGTAAATTGTATTATACAGTTTAGTTAAAGAAATAGCTTTAATTTTAACCTTAATTAAGTATAAATTTTTTATTGTATTCGTCAGTTAAAATGAATATAAGAAATGTAATAATACAACAACTTACAACTAATTCAGTTCAACAGAGACCTATATAATATTGTAATATATAAAAACGGATATTGTAGTTTCTGTTACATTCATATACACACTTTTAAGTATAAACACTGACGGGAAGAATATTAACATGTTTATAGAGGCAGGGAAACGTAACAAAGGAAAAAAACAATATAGGCTAAATTTTGAAATAAATGCTAAATATTTTATTATACAACAGTTTATAAATGTAACAACCTTTTTAATGTGTAAATTAATCAAACCCCTGTTTCTCCCTTGATTTTACTTTCCTAACATTATGTAGTAAAATTGGTAAAAATATTTTATACTAGAATATTTAGCTGCTGTTACAAAACTTTCTAACTAACAATACTCAATTACATATTTAATCTAGTTTCATGTACGATTTTAAAATAAAACTTCTACAAAAATAATTAATCTTTCTCTATAATTATAATAATTAATTGAGGATTTGCATAAATTAAAAGAAAGTGAAATGCAGAAAAATCAACTAAAACATAAAAGAATAAAAACGTAATTTATTCAGTTTTAATGTTCAACTTAATACATAAATGTTTAGAGTTAATTATTGAAAAATTTAGTTAAACGTAATTGATCATACACAGAGAAAGTTTATATTTTAATTTTTAAGTCACTTCACTCTTGGTTGCAAATAAACTTTTTGCACACGAAAAATTTACTCTTAACCTCTTTTTTTGCATTCCTTTGAGATTTTTTTCCGATCTACACCATGAAAACAGCTTTGAAGGAGTTTATATATAGCTCTTTATTTCAATATAAATGCTGCAGAAAAATGCTAATATTTTCCGTTTAAGAGATTCAGCGAGTTCTACAAGATAATAGTATTTACTCTAAACTTATAAAAATGTAAATGAGAGTTTAAGTTATCTTTATCAAACAGCTTTGAAGTGTTTAATGACATACAAATTGGACGATCTCTTTTTGATATGAACGATAATGTAAATTGTATTATACAGTTTAGTTAAAGAAGAAGCTTTAATTTTAACCTCAATTAAGTATATATTTTTATTGCATTCGTCAGTTAAAGTGAGTATAAGTAGTGTAATAATACCCCAACTTACTACTAATTCAGTTCAACAGAGACCTATATAATATTGTAATATATAAAATCGCATATTGTAGTGTCCGTTACATTCATATACAAATTTTTAAGTATAACCACTGTCGTGAAGAATATTACCATGTTTATAGAGGCAGGCAAACGTAACAAAGGAGAAAAACCATATAGACTAAATTTTGAAATAAATATATTTCTAAATATAATGTGATACAACAATTTATAAGTATAAACAACCATTTATATGTATAATTATCAAACCCATCTTTCACTCTTGATTTTACTTTCCTAACACTATGTAGTAAAATTGGCAAAAATATTTTATACCAGAATATTTAGCTGCTGTTACAAAACTTTCTAACTAACAATACTCAATTATATATTTAATCTAATTTTATGTTTGATATTAAAATAAAACTTTTACAAAAATAATTATTCTTTCTAAATAATTATAATAATTAATTGAGGATTTGCAAAACTTAAATGCAGAAAAATCAATTAAAACATAAAAGAATAAAAACGTAAATTATTCAGTTTTAATATTCTCCTTAACACATAAATGTTTAGGATTAATTATTGAAAACTTTAGTTAAATGTAATTGGTCATACACATAAAAAGTTTATATTTTAATTTTTAAATCACTTCACTCTTGGTTGCAAATAAACATTTTGCACATGGAAAATTTACTTTTAACACCTTTTCTTGCATTCCTTTCAGGTTTTTTTCCGATATACACCATGAAAAGAGCTTTGAAGAAGTTTAAATATAGATCTTTATTTCGATATAAATGCAGCAAGAAAATGCTAATAATTTCCGTTTAAGAGATTCAGCGAGTTCTACAAGATAATAGTAATTACTCCAAACTTATAAAAATGTTAATGAGAATTTAAGTTATCTTTATTAAACAGCTTTGAAGTGTTTAATGTCATACAAATTGGACGATGTCTTTTTGAAATGAACGATAATGTAAATTGTATTATACAGTTTAGTTAAAGAAATAGCTTTAATTTTAACCTTAATTAAGTATATATTTTTATTGTATTCCTCAGCTAGTGAGTATAAGTAATGTAATAATACCCTAACTTACTACTAATTCAGTTCAACAGAGACCTATATAATATTGTAATATATAAAAACGGATATTGTAGTTTCCGTTACATTCATATACACACTTTTAAGTATAAACACTGACGGGAAGAATATTAACATGTTTATAGAGGCAGGGAAACGTAACAAAGGAAAAAAACAATATAGGCTAAATTTTGAAATAAATGTATCTCTAAATCTTTTAATGCTATACAACAGTTTATAAATGTAAACAACCATTTATATGTATAATTATCAAACCCATGTTTCACTCTTGATTTTACTTTCCTAACACTATGTAGTAAAATTGGTAAAAATATTTTATATAGAATATTTAGCTGCTGTTACAAAACTTTCTAACTAACAATACTCAATTATATATTTAATCTAGTTTTATGCATGATTTTATTATAAAACTTTTAACAAAATAATTATTCTTTTACTTTAATTACAATAATTAATTGAGGATTTGCAAAAATTAAAAGAAAATGAAATGCAAAAAAATCAATTAAAACATAAAGGAATAAAAACGTAATTATTCAGTTTTAATGTTCTACTTAACATATAAATGTTTAGATTTAATTATTGAATAATTTAGTTAAACGTAATTGGTCATACACGTAGAAAGTTTATATTTTAATTTTTAAATCACTTCACTCTTGGTTGCAAATAAACTTTTTGCACATGGAAAATTTACTTTTAACCTCTTTTCTTTCATTCCTTTGAGATTTTTTTCCGATATACACCATGAAAAGAGCTTTGAAGGAGTTTAAATATAGCTCTTTATTTCGATATAAATGCTGCAGAAAAATGCTAATATTTTCCGTTTAAGAGATTCAGCGAGTTCTACAAGATAATAGTATTTACTCCAAACTTATAAAAATGTAAATGAGAATTTAAGTTATCTTTATCAAACAGCTTTGGATGTTTAATGACATACAAATTGGACGATCTCTTTTTGATATGAACGATAATGTAAATTGTATTATACAGTTTAGTTAAAGAAATAGCTTTAATTTTAACCTTAATTAAGTATATATTTTTATTGTATTCCTCAGCTAGTGAGTATAAGTAATGTAATAATACCCTAACTTACTACTAATTCAGTTCAACAGAGACCTATATAATATTGTAATATATAAAAACGGATATTGTAGTTTCCGTTACATTCATATACTAATTTTTAAGTATAACAACTGTCGTGGAGAATATTACCATGTTTATAGAGCCAGGCAAACTTAACAAAGGATAAAAACAATATGGGCTAAATTTTGAAATAAATGTATCTCTAAATCTTTTAATGCTATACAACAGTTTATAAATGTAAACAACCTTTTATATGTATAATTAATCAAACCCATGTTTCTCCCTTGATTTTACTTTCCTAACACTATGTAGTAAAATTGGTAAAAATATTTTATCTAGAAAATTTAGCTGCTGTTACAAAACTAACTAACAATACTCAATTACATATTTAATTTAGATTTATGCATGATTTTAATATAAAACTTTTAACAAAATAATTATTCGCTCACCTTAATTATAATAATTAATTGAGGATTTGCAAAAATTAAAAGAAGATGAAATGCAAAAAAAAAAATCAATTAAAACGTAAAAGAATAAAAACGTTAATTATTCAGTGTTAATGTTCTACTTAACATATAAATATTTAGAGTTAATTATTGAAAAAATTAGTTAAACGTAATTGGTCATACACATAAAAAGTTTATATTTTAATTTTTAAATCACTTCCACAAGGCTAAAATTGTATTGGAGTGGTTCCAGGAAGATGATGCTGAATTCCAGTTAATGTCCTGGCCACCTAACTCGCCGTATCTAAATCCAATAGAACATATTTGGGATGTCATGGGATGGCAGTTCAGAATTCAAAGACCAGCAATTTGCAATATCTCGGACTTGCGTAACCATTGCCTAAACAAATGGTACAATCTGCCTCCGGCCATCTACTAAGAATTGTGGCATCCTTGCCAAAGCGGGTTGAAGCTGTGTTGAGTGCCAAAGGTGGGTCAACTCGTTATTGACAGATGGTCATATTATTTGGTTCTTGAGTGTATAAGACATATAAGCAATCCTAAGTGGGGGGGGGATATTTTCTCAACATTACTCTGTACTATATATATATATATATATATATATATATATATATATATATATATATATATATATATATATATATATATATATATATATACATACATGCATATATACATATATTATATTTATAAATATACATTAACATTATTTTTATTCTAATTCTGTAATATAATTATAATAATATTCAATAAAATCATAACTCCAGAGGGAATGTGCCAGTTACAATTTATTTATATAGGCATTTTGAAATACATGTAGGGTTTTACCTGCCGGGTTAGTCAAGCACTACCCGAGACTTTGTATTATAATTCTGGCTAAGGAAGGGCATTTTATTACTCTATTCTTCGTTATGGCCTATTCCCGTAGTTATAACTGAGGAAATAAAATATTTAATACATTTTTTATATACTGTCTCTTTAAGAAAACAGATTTTAAGTAAAGATGATAAATAACCAAATGATGACGAATATAACAGTTAACCATCTTTCATCAACTGATATGTAATATGACGAAAAATTATAATCGTAATAATACACTTGTAAATAGTTTTTCCCAAGAAAATATAACTTTTTCTGTTGCTAAATGTGTCTGAGTCAATGTAACAATAAGTTACATTCGGTTCAGCTCTGTTTACCTCTTCCCGCTGGTCATCGTCAAAGACATACCAGAACAAGACCGGTGTGAACTAGATAGAAACTTCGGACTTCTTCCAACCAATAGAAGGGGCCGTTCGTTTTTGTGAATTTGACCCCTCCCTCCCGCTGTTCTGGAGTGTACCCCTGTTTTTCTCCGCGAGGCAATCGAATTTTTTGAGCGGACAAGGTTGTTGCCAGAAGAGTAGAAGATGAACGGCTTCTATGCCATATTGTTTTTTAGGTCCGACGCCGACTTGAGAGCAGTCATCGATATCTACAAATGATAAGTTGATTCCAGTTGTATTCCTTAGACATTTATTTAATTGTACAAAATCATTTAATCAAGACCTATTTTTCATGTGTTTCTTAATGAGTTTTAATTTCTCCTTTCTCAAACACGATGCCAATGTAACATTATTTTTACAGACAAAAACACATATGTTATTTCGGTATACACTGAGAAGTCCCTGAATCAGTATTGATCAAATCGATTTTCAACTTGTAGGAAATTTGAATTAGAGGAGGACTTACAAAGAAATGTTCCTAAAGAATAAGAAATATTTAATGAATTAATGAATAATTAATTATCTTTTGAAGGCATATATTCATCTGATAAAATACTAAACATATATATACATATATATATATATATATATATATATATATATATATATATATATATATATATATATATATATATATATATATATATATATATATATATATATATATATATATATATATATATATAAATATAAAGTGTCAAATGCACAATAAATATTAATAATCAACATAAATATATAACTGTTTCGCATCAAAAAATTACTCTATATCCGTATACATAAGGACGGGATTTCTATTTTAGGTGA
>CM063509.1:101789002-101796502 GCA_032207245.1 Pardosa pseudoannulata
TGTAATTTATTAATTTATAAATCTATTGTCATATATATGCTAGGAAATTAATTTATCCAATACAGCTTTTTGTGCACTATAAATATAAGTTTTTTTTACCCACATAACTAAATAAAATGTAAAAAATAACCATTCTATCAAGACATAAGTGGGAAGTCAAATAAACTTTTCGCACGTGAAAAATTTACTTTTAACCCCCTTTTTTTTTGGATTCCTCTCAGATTTTTTTCCGATATACACTATGAAAAGAGCTTTGAAGGAGTTTAAATATAGATCTTTATTTCGATATAAATGCTGCAGCAAAATGCTAATAATTTCCGTTTAAGAGATTTAAAAAGTTCTACAAGATAATAGTACTTACTTTAAACTTATAAAAATGCAAATGAGAAATTAAGTTATCTTTATCAAACAGCTTTGAAGTCGTTAATGACATACAAATTGGAAGATCTCTTTTTGATATGAATGATAATGTAAATTGTATTATACAGTTTTGTTAAAGAAATATCTTTAATTTTAACCTTAATTGGTAAGTTTATATTTTGTATTATATTATTCTGTATAAGTAAGTATAATTAATGCAATAATACCACAATTTACTACTAAATCAGTTGAAAACAGACATATATAATAACTTTTAATTGACGTAAATAGCGTATTTATATCATTAATTCTAAAGTTTCACTTTAAAGGAACACTTTTTTCTCAAACATTTAAACAAATATTATTGTGGAAAAAACACACTTACCTGTGTAGTTTATTAGAATTTATGTAAATTGGATTCCCATTAAATATATCTGTGATATATAATACCTGGGAAACGGTCTATTCCGAAATATCTTTTTTCATATTAAGTATTTACCAAAATATTTTTAATCAAACAACATAACCGACAAACTAATAAAATTAATATATACCACATACATATTTTTCTATGTTCTACTGACAGATTCTTTCAATTACACTATTAATTTCATTGCTTTCAAAAATAACTTTCTAGCGGAATGTTCAACGTATATATATATATATATATATATATATATATATATATATATATATATATATATATATATATATATATATATATATATATAATATATATATATATATATATATATATATATATATATATAATATATATATATATATATATATATATATATATATATATATATATATATATATATATATATATATATATATATATATATATATATATATATATATATATATATATATATATATATATATAATATATATATATATATATATATATATACATATATATATATATATATATATATATATATATATATATATATATATATATATATATATATATATATATGTATATATATATATATATATATATATATATATATATATATATATATATTATATATATATATATATATATATATATATATATATATATATATATATATATATATATATATATATATATATATATATATATATATATATATATATATACATATATATATATATATATATATATATATATATATATATATATATATATATATATATATATATATATATATATATATATATATATATATATATATATATATATATATTATATATATATATATATATATATTATATATATATATATATACATATATATATATATATATATATATATATATATATATATATATATATATATATATATATATATATATATATATATATATATATATATATATATATATATATATATATATATATATATATATATATATATATATATATACATATATATATATATATATATATATACATACATATATATATATATACATATATATATATATATATATATATATATATATATATATATATATATATATATCTGCGTGTGTGTGTGTGTGTGTGTTTGTGGCATATGCCTGAAAGAAGTCAGAGAAATATTTTTCTTATAACATTATTTATTCACATCCTAATAATATACTACGTCGGTCAGTTGGCTGCACCAACGAGAACCATCTACCTTAAAACAAAGGTTTAAGATGTTTTGCGTGTCCCCGGGTGTACAATCCACAGTAGCTCATAATATGTAATGCAGTATAGTAATTACAGTAAAAATTCTCTCAAACTAACACATACGAAACAGACAAAATGACACATGAAATAAAAAAAGTAATAATCATAATTTTTTTTAAAATTGAATTAAAATAAAAAAATGATAATAATTACAAAATAATTGCATGAAACTAAATACAAATGCTTGGTACAGTAAATGTTATATATTCAAAATCAGCCTTGTTACAGGGTCTGCAGATTCTCTGAATTTTCCATTAGCCAACCGAACAGCTCGTTTAGTTTGGATGAGAGAGTTTTGTTATAAATTATTTGATTAGCCCAGACACCCTTCAGGTCTGGTCTGGGGCGCTTGAAATGACAATCCGTAGTGAAGGAGCAGTCAAATAGGTAGTGGTCGGGCAAACCCGGCTCACCGCAAACACATGTTGTACTAGCCGAATCGGAAAGCTGGAACCGGCTGAGATAGGCCGGGAATGGGCCATGCTCGGTAAGGAAAGCTGTAAGGGCTGCATTGGAAATTAGCCTAGTGCCGTTTACTTTCGGGTAGTACGCGTAGACAGGCCTACTTTTCTCCGATGTGCCCTAAGTGGCCTGCCAGTCAGCTATTTGGTGCTCTCGAAGTTTGCCCTTGATGTAGATCTCTGGGAGAGGAAGATCTAGATCAGCGTGGCCTTGTTCGGCAGCGAACTTGGCCACGTCGGTCAGTTGGCGGGTATAGGCTAACAAATTAGTCCGTATTAGCGAGGGCTCATACAATATAGGGGTGGCTCCACTATGGGTGCCGTATGCGGCCACTTGTTATTTTGCATGGGAGGATCAAATCCAATCACTAACTAAGCTTTCAAGGGAATCATATCCATTCAATTGTCCAGACTGTATTCCCTGGAGAACGGCTGCTTTTTTAAGACGATAACGCTCTTATTCACACTGCTAGGTTTGTTCAAGAATGGTTCGAGGAGCACGACGATGGAGTTGAACTCCTCCCCTACCCCCCTCGTCTGTGAATATTATTGAACATTTATGGCAATGTTATGAGTCGAAACGTCTTTCTCGATTTCCAGCTCCAGCCGGATTTTCGGAAGTAGAGACTGCTCTCCATGAGGAATAGCTTAATATTCCTTTAAATTTTGTCCATGACGTTTATGAATCTATCCAACGTCGCATGAAATCTGTACTTCAGTCAAAGGGTGGTCAAATTCTTAATAGATATTTTCCATTGTTCTACAAGTGTTCGTTATATTTTGTCCTCCACCTGCATATACATAGATATATTTATGCATATATGTGTGTATGTGAATATTTAGTTATATGTATATTTTTGTGCGTGCATGATTAAGTCATTTAAAATTTGTTAAAATACTTGTTGGTGCATTGTTTTCTTAGAAAGAAATTCAGAAATCTTGTAAATAACCATGTTTGCTGCATACATATACATACATCGAACAACATTATAAAGCAATGGCGCAATATGTATTGAATTACACATTGCTTAGATATATAAAAAGCGAAAAATTTGTTATGGAATTTTTGCTGTAGAAATAGTATAGAAATATTTTACAAATTTAACAATTTTATTATATGAATTCCGTTTGACCTACCTGAAATATGATACTCTATTTTATAACTAATAAATATTAATTATGATGTAAACAAAAGAAATATACCAACATTGAAAACTCATTGATTTTATGACTATTTAATAATTTTATTTAATTTTTTAAAAATCTAAACATTAAAATATATATATTTTTTAATAAATATATCATTAAAATTAGTTGCATGCGAGGACTTCAAGAATCAGAAAGTCGAGATAATTATTTTAACTTTAAAAAATGCTCCGAAGTTTCTAGGCCTAATAATTTTTGAGAAAACCTGTGCTAGGATATACAGAAAGCAAATGACATTACTTACCAAAATGCCCAAAGGAAAATATCCCACGTATTTTATTTATGTTAAGATTAAAATTGGTTAAAGATTGATTTATTAGTCTGCAAATAGGGTGCAATGTTCCAAAGCATTTACGCCCCGAGTGACAGATTTAGCTTTAATGAAATTCCAGAGCTTCTTTCTGTGGTGGAGAGCTAATGAATTATTAAACGCTGTATTCTCTTAATTTAATTTCTGTAATGAAGAATGATAAAATATGCAGCACATTTCCGCTAAAGAGTTAACGGCAATATGTGAATTAATTTTCGTGTTTTATTAATTGTGTATTAGCCGATGAGATGTGAAGGAAAAATGTAGGAAAAATCTCTTATTATAAAAATTGCTTACATATTTGCATATTTTAGCTTTTAAATCAAATTTAAGTAGCATTCTGGGTTGTTTATAGATCAAATATTGTTAACTTTGTAAAAACTTAAATAACTGTTTACTCCGTTTAACAATGATGTACACAGCAATGATGTGTAACTGTGGTTTGACTTGCTTTCTGAAAATACATGGAATTTAAGTTTTAGAGTAGATTAGATGGGAGCTGGCCTATACGGCACCATCCCCTTCGTAATGCGAGAAAAGATGTTTTATAGTAGAAGTAAGGCTTTAAATCTAATATACAATTACTGGAAATTTCTTTAAAAGTTCAGTTTTCCATCATTATCTTTCAAAAATAGATATCAACGGGAAACAATGAGTGTTTTAACATACAACATAATTATCGAATACAATTACTATTTTGTCCTATATGTCAGAAATGTATCTAACATTTTAAAAAATAATTTTGAATAATAATAACATTTTAAATATGAGTTATACCCTGTTATACTATAGGAAATATAAATTTTCTTAAAAATGCTTAGAAACGAAACATAAATTAGAAAGATATGGAAATTTTATTAAACTTGACATGTGGAACGTTAACGTGTGTAACGTATTGGGGATTCGGATAAAATCATGATTCAATTTTGAAGCAAGGTTTTACTTATAAATATTTTGTTATATTTATTTTTTTATAAAAAATTACTTTTTGATATTTTAATCTTCAAAAAGGATAACAGTTACTTAAATAAATTTTAGCAGAACTTCAGTGGGAATGAATTTCAGTGTTACTTAAATACATTTTCCAAATTTTCCTAAGAAAATTCGGTACCGTATAATTGTTTTCCTTTACTAATTCATGTATAGAAAATGTTTAACATACTACTCAAATAATATGCATATATAAAGATAGAATATTTTTACATAAGTATAAATAATAACTTAAGATTAAATAATAATAATTATAAATAGATATAAAAGACGTAATTGTTATATAAGGATAAATAATAATTTAAGGTTAAATAATAATTATAAATGGTTATAGAAGATCTAATTGTTTTATAAGCATAAACAGTTAAAATATGTAGTTTTTTTTATATAAGTATAAATTGTCATAGAAGATGAAGTTGTTATCTTTATATAAAATTCTTCAATCCGTGTGTTTGTAATAGAATTTCTCTTAAACGACCGGACTGATTTTGATGAAATTTTGAGTATGTAATTAAAATGATTCAAGAATGGTTTAGATTCCCAATTTCATCCAGTAAAAATAATTTTTTTAATAAAAAATGTAAAAAAAAAGTTTTATAGGAGAAATAAGGTTTTAAGTCTGATATAAAACTACTGGAAATTTGTTTGAAAGTTCAGTTTTATATCTTTATCTTTTAAAAATAATTATGAATGGGAAATAAAGAGTGTTTTTAACATACACCATAATTATTGAATATAATAATTATTTTGTCCTATATGTTAGAAATGTATCTACATTTTAGAAGTAAAATTTTGATATATATGAACAAAATAATAAATGACATGTCTGTATTTAGTTATATATGTTATACTATAGAAAATATAACTTTCTTTTAAAATATCTAGATACAAAACATTATTTAGAAAGATATGGCAATTTTATTAAAGTGAACATGTGATAGCATATTGATGATTCGAATAAAAACATGATTCATAGTTGAAGTAAGGTTTTACTTATAAATATTTTGTAACATTTATTTTTTTTTATAAAAATTATTTTAATCCTTAAAAAGGATAACAGTTACTTAAATAAATTTTAACAGAACTTCAGTGTGAATGAATTTCAGTGTTACTTAAATACATTTTCCAAACTTTCCAAAGAAAATTCAGCATCGTATAATTATTTTCCTTTTCTAACTCATGCATAGAAAATGTTTATTATACTTTTCAAATAGTATGTATATATAAAGATAGAATATGTTTATATAAGTATAAATAATAATTTAAGGTTAAATAATAATATAAGTATAAATGGTTATATAAGATGTAATTGTTATATAAGTATAAATGGTTAAAAAAGATGTAATTTTTATATAAGTGTAAATTGTTATATAAGATGAAGTCGTTATCTTTATGTATAAAATTCTTCTCTAAAACGGCTAAACTGATTTTGATGAAATTTTGTGTATGCAATTAAATTGATTCAAGAATGGTTTAGATTCACAATTTCATCTTGTAGAAACATTTTTTTAATTAAAAAATAGAAAAAAAGTTTTATAGTAGAAATAAGGCTTTAAATTTAATATACAAGTACTGGAAATTTGTTTGAATGTTCAGTTTTTTATCTTTACCTTTCAAACACAGATATGAAAGGGGAAAAATGTGTTTTTAACATAGAATATAATTATCGAATACAATAATTATTTTGTCCTATATGTTAGAAGTGTATCTAACATTTTAAAAATTAAATTTTGGAAAATATGAGGGAATTAATAAATGACATGTCTGTATTTACTTACACTATTTATACTATAGAAATTATAACTTCATTTTAAAGTATCTAGAAACAAAACGTAATTTAAAATGATATGGAAATTTTAATAAAATGAGCATGTGGTAACATATTGAATAGTCGGATAAAAACATGATTCATACATAAAAATATTTTGTAATATTTGTCTATTTTTATAAACATTAACATTTTGATATTTTAATCCTGAAAAAGGATAACAGCTACTTAAATGAATTTTAATAGAACTTAATTGAATTTTAGTGTTACTTAAATACAATTTCCGAATTTTACATGAAAATTTGGTACCATATAACTATTTTTCTTTACTAGCTTATGTATACAAAATGTGTAATACACTACTTAATTAGTATGTTATATTAAGATAGAATATGGTAGTATAAGTACAAATATTTATTTAAGGATAAATAATAATATAATTGGTTTTATAAGATATAATTTTTATATTAGTATAAATGGTAAAATAAGATAAGTTTTTATATAAATATAAATTTTTATATAAGATGAAGTTGTTATCTTTAATATAAAATTCTATTGTCTGTGTGTTTGTAATAGAACTCCTCCTAAGCAACAGGGCGATTTTCCTGAAATTTTGTGTATGTAATCGATTTGTGGGATTCGAGTAGACTCAAGAATGGTGTAGATTCAAAATTTTATCTGATAGAAACTATTTTATC
>CM063509.1:101801502-101826502 GCA_032207245.1 Pardosa pseudoannulata
ATATATATATATATATATATATATATATATATATATATAATATATATATATATATATATATATATATATATATATATATATATATATATATATATATATATATATGTATATATATATATATGTATATATATATATATATATATATATATATATATATATATATATATATCTATCTCTATATATATATATATATATATATATATTTATATATATATATATATGTATATATATATATATATATATATATATATATATGTATATATATGTATATATATATATATGTATGTATATATATATATATATATGTAAGTATATATATATATATATATATATATATATATATATATATATATATATATATATATATATATATATATATAAGAAAGTTTAGGAATTATTTAGGCATATATATATTTAATCAAGGTTCATGCATGTTAACAGCAATTGAGAAGAAAGGATCAAAGTAGTCTGATAAAAGATGAAAGTGGGTTTATGATTCTTCAGGGAGGAGATAAGAACAGTGTCTCGAAAAATGAAACCGATGATAAGACTGGGGAAAGATTTACAAGCCTCTTCTAGAACAAGTATCAGTAGAGAGGCTGCAAATATGGTAGACAAAGGATATCTATTGTTTTTCCGTTCTCTATAAGGAACGTATTGAGTGTAATACAAATGAGAAGTCGCTATAGGAAGGGAGCCTAAAGACGAGAGGAGTAAGTCCTGGCAGAGGGGGCCCGAAATAGGTTTAAATGATGGAGAAGAGGTTGAAAGAGAAGAGGAGGGAATGCTGGAGAAGGTGTATGAAAAGAGAGAGGGAAAGTATTGAGTACTGGCAGAAAGGAACCTGATAGAGAAGAGGAGAGAAAGATACAGAAGTTGAAGGAGAGAAAGTTAATTTCATCAACAAATATATTAGCGTTCAAGGGACCCGATTGAACTCCGCTATATATCGAGGTCATCAAAGGGACTCGTGAGTTTCCTGTACAACCCTAGTTGCCTTGTAAGAACGATAGTATGCCTGGAGCCGCAGCCAAACTTACTGTCGGGAGCTCGGCTGTTTTTGTTTTCCCGCGGATTCCTGGCTTTCACCCAGGCGACCGGGGTTCGATTTCCGGCATGGGAACCACACAATGTTCTATTCTCTAAAAAATAGTCTTTTGGGAGAGCAAATTAGTATTCGAAAAGAATGAAACATTCGACCACAGACTACACTTCGACATCAGCAACAACAACTTTATTTTCTTTTTTAACTCTTTCCACGTTGCTACCGACGGGAAAACAAAAACAGCCGAGCTCGCGACACTTACAATGTATCGTCAATGTCCTGTCAAGCCTCCCAACCACACCTGATGAGTTTCTGCCCTCTTTCTTAAAATTGAAAGTATCAGAATTATTATATTCCGATTTATAATTCTTACAAATTTATCAGGGACTTTTCTTTATAAGTGTTGAATAATTAAAATCATAGTTCTTGATATATGTAAGATATAAATTTTACCACTTAATTGGCGACGTTCATTGATTAGTAGGACCTAATATGTAAAAATGGTGTACATGATTTTTGTATTTTTGATTAGTTATGGAATCCCTCTTTTAATTTTCTCTTCGATGTCATTGGCCCTTATGTTATAAGTCTATATCGTCTCAAGAACCTGTGGTTGATTTTGAAATTAACTAAATTTCCCAACACAATCCAAATAAATTATTAGTCTTAAAATAATCCAAATAAATAACCACTACACTTGTTTGGATGTAAAATAAAAATTAATGACAGCTATACGACAATATAGTATTATATAATAATAGTATTGTATCTGACCTGATATAATACTGAGTACCTCAGTTATTATTTTAATATGTAATTTCCTGTATATTTAATTACATGAATAGCATATAATAGATGAAAAATTTAAAACATTAATATAACTGCTTGTAAATAAATGTTCACCTTCACCATTTTATCATAATACACAAATATAAATAGCAATTTATAGCCATAATATTGGATAAAACAGGAAATTATTTGAAACATGGAAAGAAAGTAAAAATAAAATATAAACATGACCTTTAGTATATCAACACTGAAAAGAGAAGAGGCGTAAAAAATTAATCGTTAATAAAAATATATCTTGCACTTTTATACCCAATTGGAAATATAAATCTTATAATGCGTTTATAATGGGCTTTTAATGGTTTTCTCCTGGTTAGACCTTCGGTTGATGAGCATAATCGGCTAAGGACTATAGTAAATGTCATAATGAACAGACATTTATCACCGGTTTATATCAATTAGCAAGTTCGTAAATCGAAAAGCATTGAAACTTTTATTTCTTATTTATGATCTATGAAGGTACTGACTGATTTACTCTATAAAGAAGAAATAAGCATATCATAAGTTAACAGTTATTTTGTCGATCTCGAAAAAATCATTTCTGCTAACTTTTAAAACATGTGGATGTGATAAATGGATACATAAAATACCTTTAAAACATTTTTACTACAATTACCTAATATTATTATTAATATTCATTCTCATAAATTGGTGATTTATCATGGAGAACTTCTTTCCCCTCTTTGGGGAGTGCTTAAATATAATGGTTAAACGAAAGAATATACAAGCAGTAAAAGTCGTAGAAATAATGTAAACACTCAAGTGAAAGAAGCTATCTCCTTGAGCCTTGACAGAAAAAGTACTTCTTGTTCTTATATTTCTGTTGTTCTTGTTATTTATACTTCTGTTTCTTCAGTCTTCTTTTAGTTGATTATTAAGTTATGATTTGATTTTGTTTTTTAAATTATCGATTTTCTAGATTTTATGTATGATTGCAAAACTTGTGGGACCGATGTACTCTGAACAAGCTCCATGCTATAAAACCTGCCATCATATGCTGGCCTACGCTTCCATCCAGGAAGAATGATATAATCTTGAGTCGACTTCGAATTGGACATACTCGTTCTACCCATGGGCTCCTTCTCCTCGATGAACCTGTCCCCATATGTAATATCTGCAATGTCGCTGTATCTGTGCAGCACATCTTAATCGACTGTCCAAATTTTAAAGTTTACAGACATTGTGATTTTCATACTAATGACATTCATCTAAAAGATTTACTTGGTATTACTCCTCATCCTGATATTTTATCATTTTTGAGAGACATCGGGTTTTATCATCATATCTGATTTTTTCTTCACTTTTGTCTTTTTCACTGTTTTTAACGCCGTTCATATTTTTTAGATGTACTTTTTTATAGTTTTTTGTGTGTTCTAATTTTTACCATTGTATCCTGCATATTTTTTACATTTCTACATTTTACATTTTACATGATTTTTCTACGGCACTCATCGTTTTGGCACAATATATTCCATTGGGATTCGGTGTCGATAAATTCAAATCATCGAGTCTTCCATCATGCATGAAATTTTTAATTTTTTGTAGATAATATACTTGAAGTATATGCTAATACGTACACAAAGCCTAAGTTAATTTTGTATTATGTTCTAGATTAAATTTTCTGTTAAAGAGTATGCAAATGATATTTTCGGTTAGATCGAGAGAGCGACCGAGTCTTTATAATTCTTTAAAGCAGATGTTGCTATTTAGTTCCGGCGTTAGAACGTCACTACGCCAAGATTTTGACTGCTTCTCATAAAAGCTCTAAATGATCGGAATAGTCAATTTTTTCGACTGATTACGTCGTTATGACAAAAATCCCCACCAGAATAGCAAAATCTCTCCTCTTCGACATAATCCAACGTCCCAAAATACATTTATACATTTCTAGTGAGGTCATTAGATAATCTAGTCGTGTAGATGACTGCCGTGGGTAGCAGATTAGCCAATATCAGAACACAGCATAGGTATTCCTGTATCACGTGATGATCACATAGACGGTGACTCCTCTAAGGAGATTTCCTTGCCGAATAATGATAGATCATTTCTTTTGTAACATTCAATTATGCCTGTTTTATTTCCGGGTAAATATTGGGATTGCAATTTCTCCTTTTTCTGCTGAAATTTTAATATTAAAAATATACATATATCACTGTGAGACATATATTCAGCTTAATTGCACATCAGTATTATGTGTGTCCTGTACATACCATAACATATACACATCTAATGCATTATAGGCTTGTATATCTCCTGTTTGATTAAAAATATACCATACAATTTTACCCCCATGTGGAAACATATACTTTAAAAAAGTTTATAATGGTCGTCTAATAGTTTTTGGTTGGTTAAATCGTGGGTTGAGATTTATAATATTAAAAATACAGGGTGTCTATAAAAAAACTCCGGTGTTTTGAGGCAAAATATTTTAATGAAATAAAAAACATACATACATGTTTTATACATGACTGGCAAGCTTACATTTTCAAGTTTTTATTAACACTTAGTAAGCTATATATTTTATGAGCCCCGTTATTACGGCAGAAGTCTAAACGGTATTCTACCTCTTCCCATGTCCTGGCGAGCATGTCTGGTGCGACGGTTGCCACACAATTGACTATTCGTTCCCTGAGATGTTGAACATCACGAATTTTCTCTGCATACACAAGATTCTGGATATGCCCCCAGAAGAAAAAATCCAACGGAGTTCTGTCCACTTTCTCTTGAGACACACTCGGCCTACCCGGCGACTTTTGCTTCAAAACATTCCCTGTTTCCTTAAATGCACTGAACCATTGACGAATGGTTTTGTCAGAAGGCGGGTTAACACCATAGTTACGTCGAAAGTTTCTTTGTACGGTAACTACAGACTTCGTTTCTTTGAGCCAAATAACTTATTGAGCCTTTTGTTGCGGAATCGACATCATTTCAAATTTCGCGACGTCATTTCAAGGTCAACGCCCTACAGCGCAGCCAATATCTGATACAAACATTCCCAAATGACATGAGTAAAACTTTTTAAGCTACTCTTTTCAGAGAAATCGACTAAATTTTGCTATCTTTCATAGTTAGTGAGATATGAATTTTTAAAACCCCGGAGTTCTTTTATAGACACCCTATATATATGAGACATATATTCAGCTTAATTGTACTTCAAATATTATGGGTGTACTGTACATTCCATACTGTATACACATATAATGCTTTATAAGCTTGTATATCTCATGTTTGATTAAATATATACCATACAATCTTACTCCCATTTCGAAACATATACTTCATAGAGGGTTTATAACGGTCTTCTAATGGTTTTTTGGTTGGTTAAATCGTGGGCTGAGATTAATAATATTAAAAATATATATTAGTATGAGACAAATATTCAGCTTAATTGCACTTCATTATTATGGGTGTCCTACACATTCTATACCATATACACATCTAATATTTTATATACTTGTATATCATCATAATGGTTTTTGGTTGGTTAAATCGTGAGTTGAGATTTATAATATTAAAAATATATATTAGACATATAGTCAGCTTAATTACACTTCAATATTATGGGTGTCTTGTACATTCCATACCATATACAAATATAATGATTTATACGCTTGTATATCTCCTGTTTGATTAAAAATATACCCATACAATTTTATTCCCATGTGGAAACATATACTTTATAAATCGTTTATAATGGTCTTCTAATGGTTTTTAGGCTGGATAAATATTGGGCTGAGATTTATAATATTGAATATATATTAGTATGAGACATATATTCTGTTTAATTGCACATTAATATTATGGTTGTACTGTACATTTCATACCATATAAACATCTAATGCTTTTTACATTTGTATATTGCCTGTTTGAAAAATATACTATAGAATTGTATTCCCATGTGGAAACATATACTTTATAAAGCGTTTATAAAGGTCTTCTAATGGTTTTGTTATTGGTTAAACCGTGGGCTGATAAACATTATCAGCTTATGGCTATAGAAAATATCACAACAGGCAGACATCATTCATTGGTCCATTTCTATTAACAAGTTCGTAAATGGAAAAGCAGTGGAAATTTTATTTCTTATCGGCAATCTATCTATAATTATATAAAAGAACAAATAAGCATATAGGTTAATAATTATTTTGGAGATCTTAAAAATCATTTCTGGTTACTTCTATAGGATGTCGATGTCCTAAATGGGTACCCAGAATACTTTTTAAGACAATTTTGCTACAATCACCTTATATTAAAGTAAATACTCCTTCATATAATTTGTCAGCTTGTCATGGTAAGTTATTTTCTCGTCTTTGTTAAGTAATTTAACATATTATATGCGGGCTTGGTGATTGCGGTAATACGCGCGCAGCGGGGAATCAAATTACAACCATACGTGCAAAACCAAGAAAAAAATAGTGGTAATATCTCTTTCCTGCCGATAACACACACTCTGAGCAAAAGGGAGATTACTCGCTCCCGCAGATAACGATATGCACACCAAGTGGGTAATCGCCAGTTCCCGCATGCTATGTGTTAATATAATGATTAAACTTTATGATTGTATTCTAGCATTTTACTCCTGACATTAATTTCATTGCGAATATACATTAGTATGAAAACTTTACTGAGTTTAACTACACATAATTTTTGACTGTTCTTTGCATAACATATGATATACATATTTAGTGATAACATATGATATACATATTTATGATATACATATACGCTTTTATATCATGTGATATACAAATACGTATTATATAAAATACATAACACTTTGCATATAAAATAGAGATCTATGTGTATCACATGTAATACAGAAACGTGTAAGCGTCTTATGCCTATATCATATGTGATGTACAGGACAGAGTGAGTTAAGGAGTAGAAACTAAATAAATAAGTATAACTTTATATTTATATTTTACTTAACAGGCATCCACAGCAATAAAACATCTAGTTACATTTAAAGAGAGCAAACAGTCTACGAGTTAATGGTTTTTAACACGTAAACCTTAATACAAGTCTATCCAGCAAAGAGTTAAAAAACCTGAGAATAATAAGAAATATTTCTTTAATTTTCCGTTGTGTAGGAAAACATACACCAATATAATGCGTTTATAATGAGCTTTTAATGTCTTTCGTTTGGTTAGCCCTTCAAATTTTGGTGACCATAATTGGTTGAGGACTGGAGTAATTATTCTTATTGGTCCAATTTAAATCATAAAAGCATAAACTGGATTCACAATTGTATTTATGTGATACAACCATAATAATTTATCATAATGAATACGATTTATAAAAGAAAATCAGTTTTTTATGTTGACGCCCCACTATATCTTTGTACGCCTATTCATATTTCCTCAATATTGAATTTTAATTGTATTATAGATCTTTAGAATTATCATTGGAGTCCTCATCGAAAATAATACTTAATTTCGTTTCACAAAGCAAGGGAGGATTTTGAGTAGAATTTATGACCGCCATCTGGCTTGGAGCTTCAGCATTAATTTTCGTTATTACAATTGACTTATTTAAAATTTCTCGTTATAGGTATTTCATTATGAATCTATGTTTTCGTATTAACTCAGTAAGAGGAAAATATTTTAAGCTTCCTGTTACAACTGCAATTGAAAACAATTTGTTGGTTATTGTATTACTTTGGTTGGAAGTCTGAAAATTTGATAACCCTTATATTCAAACTTTTCTTTTCTTAAAAATATAATGCAATAAAATAGTTAGTTATAAAAACAAATGTTAGAAAACTAATTGAAACCCATAATTCTACAGGTAATTGTTTTTAATTTATTTAAAATGGACAAGTGCTTATATGTGTAAACACAGACAACCAGACAGAACTAATTAAAATACTTCTAAAGCGTTCCCAAAGCATGACTTTTACAGTTTAAAATATACGTATTTCATTATGAACATATATTTCTACATTAACTCAGTACAAAGAATATACGCTTAAGCTGATGTTAAAACTGCAATTGAAAACAATGATTTTCTTTTTGGTTGTTGTATTACTTTGGCCAGAAGTTTACAAAATGGACATCTCTTATATTCAAAATATTCTTTTCACACATTCTTTTCGTGTAGATTGCAGTAAAATAGTAATACAGACAGATGTAACAAAACTAATACTTATTGAAATCCGTAATTCTACAACTAATTGTTTTTGATTTATTCAAATGGCTCTTATGTACATACATACAACCATCACAACAAAACTTTTTAAAATACTTGTAAAGCGTTTCAAAAGCATAACCTTTAAAATTAACTAGTACATACGCACTTACATAAACCAGTTTAAGTGTTATGACTAGTATACACACTAGTCATAACACTTAAACTGGTAAAAATGGATTCCGGTATGGTTAAAATGAATATTACTAGTAACTCCTACGAATTTAAAGTTTCAGTGATTACAGTTCATCTTTTACGTATTTTGTATAAATACGTAAAAAAAAGTGTACAATAAATTGTAGTTTTCATGGTGATCTTATAAGAAAGCTTTCCTAACTTCCCAACCAAAAGGATAGGTTGCTTAAAAATAATTTTGATTAATTTAATTTGATAAATTAATTAAATAATAATATAAATATTTTTAATTACGTGATTAATTAATTTGATTTAAGTTTGATTAAAAAAAATTATTAATTTTGATAAAATGTGTGGGTAGATACCCACATATTTAAACAATATGCTAGTTAATATATATTGGTATTATAAACTTCCGTAAATTAATTTTCTCTTCCATAGCTCTATCACAATAAGAATAAGCTCAAAGGCTTATTATGAATAGCTTTAAATATTTTTGGATTATATCCAGAAAATCGGAGATCGAAGCTGAAAATTTTTCCTTATGAGAAAATGTTTTCATTTAATATAAAAAATCTTTAATGTTTGTACAACAAATTTTTAAACAAAATATCGAGAAGACACTAAAAAATGTTTAGTTTTTATTTTATATACTTTGTATGAATTAATACATTTTTCTCAATGCATATAAATCATGTGAAAAAAATTAAAATACACTTACCCTCAAAAATAACTCCTGTAATTTGTAAATGAGAAATTTATATTTTTTGTGACATAGAAGGTAATTATATTTATTATTATGTAAACCTCAATCAAACATTTTATTTTATCGCCTGAAAAAGTCTAATTTACTGTCATTTCGAATTCTAAGTCAGATTCTAAGTCGAATTCTAAGAGTCGGAAACTCTTTAAGATTTATGTTTACATAATAAATATCTCTTTTAATTTAATTTATAACAAAATTTAGTTTCTGAAGCACATATTTTATATGTTATCTAATGGGTAAGTGAATTTCAGTTTTTTTTTCTGTATAGATTTTCTGTGCTATTTTAAAATTAAGAATTTATGTCTCGAAAGGTAATAATCTCTTTAATCATATTATTTTAGAATTATACCTTAACATGAATGGAAATTTAATTAAGTGATCATTATACCTTAACACATTTTCGTATTTCAAAATAATCAGTTTGTCTACAATATCTATAGTGATAAATGATATAAATATTTTACTTGTTATCATCCTGTTACAATATACGTAATATTTAAAACGTACTCTGATCCCTCGTTTTTCGTGGTTAATGGGGACCAGAAACTTCTACGAAAGCTGAAAAACCACAAAGTACGATTTGCGACTAGGAATTTCCATGTATGCGGGTACACGAATAATTTAAATATGTAAACAGTATTTATACTTTACACATTTAAGAAAAAAATTACAACACTATAAGTATTTACTTAAACGTGTCAGTGCTTATTAATAAGGTTAATTACAAAACCTTATAGAGTAATAAACATTAATCAACGTTGCTTTCTGAGAGAGGTGAAGAGTCTTGTTGGTGGCGGAGGAGAGGCTCTTAGTTGACTCTTAGATGTTTTAGGCTCACTCGGATACTCTTCTGCTGGAGGCGCTGACGGTAGTACCAACAGGCTTTACCTTGGAACGAAACAAGGTGATGGGTAGTTGTTGTCTTTGTTTTTCCTTTTCCTTCAAAATTTCCCTGTACAAGGACATAACCCCCATCAACGGGATTGCTGAACACGACAGTTCGAACCATATTGTAGTCAATGTCTTGTGCAAATTCTTGCCATGTTCTCACAATTCTTGCCATGTTACAGATTCTCCAGGGTAAGGCCACGCTTTTCCGTTTGTTCTTTGTCTTCTTCACCGGCAGACTTTGTCATCTCAAGAGCCCGTGGTATGTACTCGGAGTCAACTCAACTCTTTGTTTGACATGCAGGAATCCTTCGCTCTCCCGCATCAACATGCAACAACTCTCCTTTCCACAGTGTGGCTGCCAACATGGTTGTATTTTTAACTTTTAATTTTTAATGAACATTTTGGGGAAACCCTAGAAGCACTGAAGCCGCAAGACATGAAGTGCGAAATGGCGAGGGAACATAGTACTCATAACATTGAGTTCCCTATAACTCTAACCCAGGTTGTGTGCTTGGCCAAAATAATGCTTATTGCTTAATTCTCCAAACTTAACATTTTATTATTCGTACACATTATTTACAGTTTTAGGCATGCAATTAGAACAGTATAATGTCACAAAATTAAACGATTTATTTAATATAATAATCTTTACTAAATATTCTTTAACTATATTCTTTGACAATAGTGTTAAAGGCAGTGATTTACTCGGGACGCAGGAGAAAAGGCGTATCACTGATACCGACATCTGTAGTAGGGAGGCTCAGGGTGAGTTCTGGTACTGTTCTCGCTTGACACTGGGAAGTTCTTGACAGGATCGAGCTAGGTCTTCACTCCCTGGAAGCAGGAGAAAGAGCACACAATCACGTCGACCGGCAACTCTCGAAGCACGGCACAGTGAATCCCTTCAGACTTCACTCTCGGGCTCTTCTAGTAAAAGCTCGATCTAGAATAGGCTTCCTATGAGAGTCGTCACAGTGCATGCTCTTTTGTTTGGCACATTTTTCGCTTGGCGATAATTGCTATGAATGTACAGTAACCTGTGTATTGTTGCTTGTTGACTCTAAGTAGCTACGATCACTTTGATTTCAACCACATGTTTAATGTATTTTGACCTTTGATGATTTGTCATCAGTGAAAATTTAAAATTATTTTTAAAGAAATAAACAGTAGCCTAGTACATAAACTGTTTTTTCTTACATTTATTTATTAAAAAAAAACGAACAAAGTCTTTTAAGAAAACAAAATTACTAACTATTACATGAAATTTATTTTTTATTTAATTTTTTGTGATAATGTATATAATATATATTTATCTAAGATTATGGTTTGATTACATCAAATTATGCTTTTTACATTGTGTATATTGAAAGATTAAAATATTACGTACATAAATTACGCAATAATAAAACAAAGTCTAAATAAAGCCTATGTCTAATTGGTATTTGGCAGCCTGTCCTATAAATTTTCGTTGCATCTCAAGGCAGAAGGACAGCCAATTCTACATACTTATTTCAATTGGCAATTATTTCCTACACTAACCAAAATAGCGATAAACTACTAAATGTAGTAACCTTAATAACATATGAGTATGTGTATGAGTATGTTCATATGGGATTCATACTTCTATATTGAGAAGCTAGAGGCTCTTGTCTCTCTTCTCCTTCTTACGTCTAATCGTTTATATAATCCAATAAGATTTGTAGATAGCAATAAATATTGGAAGTAACCATTTTTCTATTTGCTATGGACATTTTGGATCATCTCCCAGATACATCCCAGGGCCCTATATCACTTTTTCCATGGAAAAGACGCTGCAGGTGGCCACATGTCTCGACCCCTTGGCTTTAGGTGACCCCTGTCTACTACTCCAACTTAAAGGGTCATTAACTTGTTCGCCTATTAAGCCTCATAATTGGAGTCCCTGAATCAAGTCACTCCTTCACAAACCCCTTAACAAATTGTATGGGGGTACATTTCGCAGCGGAATTGTACCGGGAGCGGATGTTTTTGCGCTTACATTTAGTTATTCAGTTATATCTCAATAGATCTAAAATTATTTAATTTTTAACCAACTTTTCGTATTTTATATTGACATATATATAAACAAATATATAAATAGAAATATATAAATAACAACCATAAGATTTTTGTAAACAAAAAAAAATTTTAGTGGATAAATTTATAATAGTATCGTAAATATGAAAAATCAAATAGAAATAGTAGTCTATAGTTTTAATATTTTTTTCCGTTCTGTGGTTCCACGTCGACTAATGTAAAAACTAGTTTTTATTTGCGTAATTATTTCCAGAATCTTTGTAGTAGTCAAGAACATTCGACTTCGTTTTCACTAACCAGTACTAGCACGTGACCTGCGCTCAAGTATCAATTGTCAGAAAACGTTTTAGTTCAATTGTCAGAAAACGTTTTAGTGTGTGACCTGCATACAATGCATTAATAGTCACCACCTGCTATACACAGATCTTTACCTTTGGCTGGGTTAATCTGCAAAGATTAACTTACTGCACATCCACATAAAGAAAATACGAAATTGTTTTTAGTATTAGAATAGGAAAATAAATAAAGTGAAATACAGTGTTCCCTCTCTACTTCGCGCTTCATGTTTTGTGGCTTCAGTGTTTAGTCGGTTATTCCAAAATAGTCATCAAAAAATAAAAACGAAAAAGTACAATCATGTCGGCAGCCATATTGTGGAAATGAGCGTTGTTTCATTTTGATGTTCTAGAGAGAAGGATTCCTGCTTTTTAAACAAAGCGATGAGTTGAATCAGAGTACATACCACAGGCTCTTGAGATGACAAAGTCTCCAAGTGAGGAAGAAAATGGAGAGAAAGATGAAAAACAAACTGAAAAGCTTGGCCTTACACTGGAGAATCTTGCAGAAATTGTGCAACATGGCAAGAATTTGCACAAGACATTGAAGACAATATGGTTCTAGCTGTCGAGTTCAGAAATGACATTGAAGGGTTATATCCTTGTAGAAAGGAATTGTGAATGAAAAGGAAAAATAAAGACAGCAAATAACCATCACCATATTTCTCTCCAAGGTAAAGTCTCCCTGGCTCTACCGTGAGTGCCTCCAGCAGAAAAGTCACAGAGTGAGTCTAAAACTTGTACGAATCAAGTGAGAGGCTCTCCTCCGCCACCAACACAAGACTCTTCGTCTTTCTCAGAAAGGAATTTTGATTAATGTTTATTACTCTATGAGGTTTTGAAATTAACCTTATTAATTAGTACTTACACTTTTAAGTAAATACGTATACTGTTGTAATTTTTGTCTTAAATGTGTAAAGTATAAATACAGTTTACATGTTTAAAACATTCGTGTACCCCTATCCTCGAAAATGTCTAGGGACAAATCCTACTTTGCGATTTTCTGGATTTCAGGGAAGGTTCTGTCCCCATTAACCCAGAAAAACGAGGAATCACTGTAATAGTATTTAGCTTTTGATCGTTAGGTTATATATAGAAAACAATTGAAACAAACAAAAAGGACGATATTTTTTTCTTAGAGTTACGATCACGGAGAGAGTCATAAACGACTATAATAATTTTTATAAATGTTTTATAATGGCTTTCCGTCTTATTAGATTTTTATTGGATGATTCTAATCGATATAGGAATAACTAAAATAAACTACAATCGAACTTTTATTCACTCTTTTACCGGTGAAAACTTAATTAACTAGTTCAAAAATCTAAATTCATTCTAAATGGAATGTGTGGTAAAATCTTAAGTTTTTTTGTTGAAATATAGCTCAGCTCTAAAAGTAAAGATTTTTTATGAAATAAGTTATAAAATACTATCAATGGTATTAGAGTCATAGCTGTTTCCCTCTAAAACAGTTGGAAGTTATAAATGTATATATAAAAAATATTTCATTCTCGTCTGTCAGATATAGTTTTAGTTAAACCGTCTTCTTTAGTAAATTCTACTATTCTATACTCTATGAATGTGTTAGACTGTATAAAATATATAAATGTTCTTGACTATAATCTTACACATGGGAGCATAAATTCAGTTTAAGAAAAGCATTATATTAAAAGGAGATAGTTTAATTTCTTGTGAGTATATTTTATGAGTACATTTAGACATTTTTTACTAAAGAACAATATTCTTACACTTTTTAAATCCAATTCCCAATGATTTATCGTATATCTTGAAAATAAGAGCAATTTAAATGAATTAAGTAGAGTTTGTAATTTTAAATATTAAAGTATTATCTACTAAACAGATATCTATATTAATTAAACCTTCTACAGATACAGAAATTAGATGAAGTATTAATACTTGCCTTTTTTTTCAGTTTAAGAAAAGCATTATATTAAAAGGAGATATTTTAATTTCCTGTGAGTATAAATTATGAGTACATTTAGACATTTTTTACTAAAGAACACAATTCTTACACTTTTTAAATCAAATTCTCAGTTATTTGTTAGATATCTTAAAAATAAGAGCTATTTAAACCCATTGAGTAGAGTTTGTAATTTTAAATATGAAAGTATTATCTACTAAAGAGATATCCATATTAATTAAAGGTGTTATTTCTACAGATACAGAAAGTAGATGAAGTATTAATATTTGCCTTTTTTCAGTTTAAGAAAGCATTATATTAAAAGAAGAAAATTTAATTTCCTGTGAGTATACATTATGAGTACGTTTAGACATTTTTTTTACTAAAGAACACAATTCTTATACTTTTTAAATCAAATTCTCAGTGATTTATGGGATATTTTAAAAATAAGAGCTATTTAAATCGATTGAGTAGAGTTTGTATTTTTAAATATTAAAGTATTATCTACTAAATAGATATCCATATTAATTAAACCTGTTACTTCTACAGATACAGAAATTAGATGAAGTATTAATATTTGCCTTTTTTCAGTTTAAGAAAAGCATTATATTTAAAAGAAATATTTTAATTTCCTGTGAGTATACTTTATGAGTACATTTATACATTTTTTACTAAAGAACACAATTCTTAGACTTTTTAAATCAAATTATCTGTGATTTGTTGGATATATTAAAAATAAGAGCTATTTAAATCGAATGAGTTCAGTTTGTATTTTTAAATATTAAAGTATTATCTATTAAACAGAAATCCATATTAATTAAACCCGTTACTTCTACAGATACAGAAATAAGATGAAGTATCAATATTTGCTTTTTTCAATATAAGAAAATCATAATACTAAAAGGAAATATTTTAATTTCCTGTGAGTATACTTTATAAGTACATTTAGACATTTTTTTTACGAAAGAACACAATTCTTACACGTTGTAAATCAAATTCCCAATGATTTATTGGATATCTTAAATAACAGTTATTTAAATCAATTAGTAGAGTTTGTAATTTTAAATATTAAAGTATTATCTAATAAACATATATCCATATTAATTAAACCTGTTACTTTTACTGATACAGAAATAACATGAAGTATTAATTGTTGCCTTTTTTAAAGTTTAATAAAAACATTATATTAAAAGGAAATATTTTAATTTACTGTGAGTATACTTCATGCGTATATTTAGACATTTTTTTTACTAAAGAACACAATTCTTATACTTTTTAAATCAAATTCCCAATGATTTATTGAATATCTTAAATAACAGTTATTTAAATCAATTGAGTAGAGTTTGTAATTTTAAATATTAAAGTATTATCTACTAAACAGATATCCATATTAATTAAACATGTTACTTTTACTGATACAGAAATAACATGAAGTATTAATAGCTCCCTTTTTTTAAGTTTAATAAAAGCATTATATTAAAAGGAAATATTTTAATTTACTGTGAGCATACTTTATGAGTACATTTAGACATTTTTTTACTAAACAACTTATTTCTTACACTTTTTAAATCAAATTCTCAATGATTTATTGAATATCTTAAAAATAAGAGCTATTTAAATCAATTGAGTAGAGTTTGTAATTTTAAATATTAAAGTATTATCTACTAAACAGATATCCATATTAATTAAACCTGTTACTTCTACAGATACAGAAATTAGATGAACTATTAATATTTCCCTTTTTTCAGTTTAAAAAAAGCTTTATATTGAAAGGAAATATTTTAATTTCCTGTGAGTATACTTTATGAGTACATTTATACATTTTTTACTAAAGAACACAATTCTTACACTTTTTAAATCAAATTCTCAGTGATTTGTTAGATATCTTAAAAATAAGAGCTATTTAAATCAATTGAGTAGAGTTTGTATTTTTAAATATTAAAGTATTATCTACTAAACAGATATCCATATTAATTAAATCTGTTACTTCTACAGATACAGAAAGTAGATGAAGTATTAATATTTGCCTTTTTTCAGTTTAAGAAAAGCATTATATTAAAAGAAGATAATTTAATTTCCTGTGAGTATACATTATGAGTACGTTTAGACATTTTTTACTAAAATACACAATTCTTACAATTTTTAAATCAAATTCCTTATGAAGTATTGAATATCTTAAAAATAAGAGATATTTAAATCGACTGAGTAGAGTTTGTATTTTTAAATATTAAAGTATTATCTACCAGTCAGATATACATATTAATTAAACCTGTTTAATGTTTGCCTTTTTTTTCAGTTTAATAAAAGCATTATATTAAAAGGAAATATTTTAATTTACTGTGAGTATACTTTATGAGTACATTTAGACATTTTTTACTAAAGAACACAATTCTTACACTTTTTAAATCAAATTCCCAATGATTTATTGGATATCTTAAAAATAAGAGCTATTTAAATCAATTGAGTAGAGTTTGTAATTTTAAATATTAAAGTATTATCTACTAAACAGATATCCATATTAATTAAACCTGTTACTTCTACATATACATAAATAAGATGAAGTATTAATATATTTTTTCAATATAAGAAAAGCATAATATTAAAAGGAAATATTTTAATTTCCTGTGAGTATACTTATCAGTACATTTATACATTTTTTTTACTAAAGAAAACAATTCTTACACTTTTTAAATCAAAATCCATAAGATTTATTAGATATCTTAAAAATAAGAGCTATTTAAACCCATTGAGTAGAGTTTGTAATTTTAAATATTAAAGTATTATCTACTAAACAGATATCCATATTAATTAAACCTGTTACTTCTACAGATACAGAAATTAGATGAAGTATTAATATTTGCCTTTTTTCAGTTTAAGAAAAGCATTATATTAAAAGGAGATATTTTAATTTCCTGTGAGTATACTTTATGAGTACATTTAGACATTTTTTACTAAAGAACACAATTCTTACACTTTTTAAATCAAATTCCTAATGATTTATTGGATATTTTAAAAATAAGAGCTATTTAAATCAATTGAGTAGAGTTTGTAATTTTAAATATTAATGTATTATCTACTAAACAGATATCCATATTAATTAAACTTGTTGCTTCTACTGATACAGAAATAAGATGAAGTATTAATATTTGACTTTTTTTTCAGTTTAAGAAAAGCTTTATATTAAAAAGAAATATTTTAATTTCCCGTGAGTATACTTTATGAGTACATTTAGACATTTTTTACTAAAGAACACAATTCTTACACTTTTTAAATACAATTCCCAATTATTTATTGGATATCTTAAAAATAAGAGCTATTTAAATGCATTGAGTATAGTTTGTAATTTTAAATATTAAAATATTATCTACTAACTAGATATCCATATTAATTAAATCTTCTACAGATACATAAATTAGATGAAGTATTAATATTTGCCTTTTTTTCAGTTTAAGAAAAGCATTATATTAAAAGGAGATATTTTAATTTCCTGTGAGTATACTTTATGAGTACATTTATACATTTTTTACTAAAGAACACAATTCTTACACTTTTTGAATCAAATTATCAGTGATTTGTTAGATATCTTAAAAATAAGAGCTATTTAAATGCATTGAGTATAGTTTGTAATTTTAAATATTAAAATATTATCTACTAACTAGATATCCATATTAATTAAATCTTCTACAGATACAGAAATTAGATGAAGTATTAATATTTGCCTTTTTTTCAGTTTAAGAAAAGCATTATATTAAAAGGAGATATTTTAATTTACTGTGAGTATACTTTATGAGTACATTTAGACATTTTTTACTAAAGAACACAATTCTTACACTTTTTAAATCAAATTCTCAGTGATTTATTGGATATTTTAAAATAAGAGCTATTTAAATCAATTGAGTAGAGTTTGTAATTTTAAATATTAAAGTATTATCTACTAAACAGATATCCATATTAATTAAACCTGTTACTTCTACAGATACAGAAATTAGATGAAGTATTAATATTTGCCTATTTTCAGTTTCAGAAAAGCATTATACTAAAAGGAGATATTTTAATTTCTCTTGAGTATACCTTATGAGTACATTTAGGCATTTTTTACTAAAGAACAGTATTCTTACACTTTTTAAATCAAATTCCCAATGATTTATTGGATATTTTAAAATAAGAGCTATTTAAATCAATTGAGTAGAGTTTGTAATTTTAAATAAAGTATTATCTACTAAACAGATATCCATATTAATTAAACCTGTTACTTCTACAGATACAGAAATTAGAGAAAATAATAATATTTGTCTTTTTTAATGTTAGGGTCTATACAGTAAACAGTTCAAAATAACTACAAATGATAATAATGTTTATTAATGTTACAATTCTGTAGGGAAACGTAAATCATTACGATACTTTCCATATTGGTATTATAATGTATTTCACCTAGATTTATCCATATTAACTAAACCTGAAGTTACTACTAGAGTTGACATAAATAATATAAAATAATTGTTTTTAATTTTTTATTGTTAGTGTTTATAAAGTAAACAGTTGAAAATGACTACTAATGATGATAACTGTTTCTTAAAGTTATGATTCTGTAGGGAACTATGAATCATTATGTGTTTTTAAAAATGGGATTATAAAGGTATTTCGTTTGGTTATCCTTTCAGTGGGAAAACTTGAATTTGGATAAACACTTTTCTCTCGAATAAAATATGCATTCTAATGAATATAAGAATTTATTAAAATTTAAATTAGAGATTCACTCATAAATTTACCGGTTAAAAATAAACATTAATTTATTCAATAACAATTTATTCTTGTGTTAATAATAATTTTAGTTAAATTATCATTTTTAGTGAACTATTCTATACCTTATTTACATGTTCGACCATGTAATATGTATAAATATTGATGTGATTCATGTTTTTGATTTTAATCTTATATATGGAAAAATAAATTTAGCTTCATAACTGTATTTTATTGCTCGAAAATATTTCCGTCTCTTGTAAATATAATTTAAGACAATGTACAATGTTCACATTGTACATTTGTATTGTACAGTTTGTACAATTTGAATTTGTTCAAATTGTACAATTTGTACAATTTTACAATTTGTACACTTTGAATTTGTACAATTTGTACAATTTGAATTTGTATTTGTACAATTTGAATTTGTACAATTTGTACAATTTGAATTTGTACAATTCCTAAATAATGTTCGACTTTTAAAAAATTACATGATTTGAGTTCAGACCGGTGTAAACCAGGTCGGTTTCTATCTTCTAAACTAATTCTTCTAGTACGAAAGGACCTAAGAAAATAATATAATTATTATATTGGCAGAATAATGCATTAGAATTAGAATCTAATTAACTATATATTATTACAATATTTTAAAATTTTATTATAATCTCTCTTAGAATTTTAATTAGAGTAGCCTTTTTTATGATCGCATTTTGATGGTATTTCGATTTGTTAAACTTTCATTAGCTAAATATAAATTTTAATAAAATATTTTAACTCAATTAGAATCATATAAATACATTAATCACTTTTAGTTTAACACCGTCATTATTCTATATGGCAAACTGTTTAGTTCACCTGAAAAACACAAGAAAAATATTTTAAATTCTCTTTCTTTATGCTATAAATATTCGTGTGTAATATTTTTAAGCAATATCCACAGAAATAAAATCTAAAATTCTCGAGTACAGGAAATGGAGCATAAATAAATTAATACCTTTAAGTTTTTATTCACGTCTGAATGTTTCTACATAGCAAACAGTTTAAAATACTTTATCAAGAAATATTTTTTAAAGTTTGTATTTAATGGCGAAACATAAAACATTATAACACGTTTATAATGAGCTTTTAATGATTTTTCACCTGCTTAGACCTTCGATTGATGACTATAATTATTTGAGGTCTTTTGTAAACATGTAAACGAACATACATTTTTCTTTGTCCAGTTCAATCTGCAATTTCATAAATCAAAAAGCATTATAAATTTAAAGCTTATCTACGAAAAACTTCAATGTGTTTTACCTATTTAAGCATCTGGACTAAAGTAAAGGTGTAAAAATTTAGACACATGTTAAGTTACGCTGTTTCAATTACAGGTATTGAGTTAAAGTTTTTATAAACTTTAAAGTATTTGAAATTATAAAAATTCGAAATACTATTTTACTATATTCTTTAAAATTGTCTGAGATTAGTATGAGAAATATTTTAGTATCATGTTGTATCATGAATTTAGGAAATTACATTAGTAGAAAAAGTTTGCAGATGCAACCCCCAAAAACATATGGGTGTAAGTATGTGTTTATACCTTAAAACGTAGGGATGTTATGTCCCTCTGAAATAACCATAATATGTATTAATCATAGAAATTTTTAAATATTTATCGAAATTCTTAGAAAAACTTAGGTATATCCTCACATTTATTCTACATTACAATATTTTCAACTGTAAATACTGATTAACAGTAACTTAATGAACAGTCCCTTAATAAGCATCTGGATCAATCAAACATAAGCAAACCCCAAACACATATGGGTGTATGTATGTGGTAATACCGTAAAACATATGGATTTTATGCCCCTCTGAAATAACCATAATATATATGAATGTTAGGAATTTTAAAATATTTATTAAAATGCTTAAAAATACTAAGTTATACTAAGTTTTATTCTACATCACAAAATTTTCAACTATAAATACTGATTAACAGTAACTTTAACAGTAACAGAACAGTCCCTTAATAAGTATCTGGATCAATCAAACATAAGCAAAACAGTATGTATGTGTTTATACCTTAAATCATATGGATTTTATGTCCCTCTGAAATAACCATAATATATATATATATATATATATATATATATATATATATATATATATATATATATATATATATATTTATATATATATATATATATATATATATATATATATAATATATATATATATATATATATATATATATATATATATATATATATATATATATATATAATATATATATATATATATATATATATATATATTATATATATATATATATATATATATATATATATATATATATATATATATATAAATATATATATATATATATATATATATATATATATATATATATATAATATATATATATATATATATATATATATATATATATATATATATATATATATATATATATATATATATATATATATATATATATATATATATATATATCTATATATATATATGTGTATTATATATATATATATATATATATTTATATATATATATATATATATATATATATATATATATATATATATATATTATATATATATATATATATATATATATATTATATATATATATATATATATATATATATATATATATATATAAATGTTAGGAATTTTAAAATATTTATTGAAATGCTTAGAAATACTAACTTATACAATTTTTATTCTACATCACAAAATTTTCAATTATAAATACTGATTAACAGTAACTTAATGAACAGTCCCTTAATAAGCATCTGGATCAATCAAACATAAGCAAACCGCAAACACATATGGCAGTATGTGTGTATACCTTAAAACATATGGATTTTATGTCCCTCTGAAATAACCATAATATATATTAATGTTAGGAATTTTAAAATATTTATTGAAATACTTAAAAATATTAAGTTATACTAAGTTTTATTCTACATTACCAAATTTTCAACTATAAATACTGATTAAGGGTGACCTAATGAACAGTCCCTTAATAAGTATCTGGATCAATCAAACACATTCTTCCTATTTCACGATGCAGCAGAAAATAAATGAATCAATGATTTTTATTTTATCGACATTAAAATGTTTCTATATAGCAAAAAGTTTAAAATACCTAATAAGTGTAAGAAATATTTCTTAAAGCTTCTGTTCCACGGGGAAACATAAACCATTATAATGTGTTTATAATGGGCTTTTAATGGTTTTTCGCCTGGTTAGACCTTCGACTGATGACTAAAATCGGCAGCGGACTTTTGTAAACGTCATAACGAGCAGACATTTTTCAACCGTCCAATTCAATTAGTAAGTTCATAAATCGAAAAGTATTGTAAACTTTATGACTTATTTGAGATAGAATCGTAGATTCATATAGAGACTGGCCTTTTTTAAAGTAAAGATGATCGCTGTTAAAAATTATATTGTTTTATTACAGCTATTAAAAGCCCATTATCTGACCTTTGAAACGTTTTTTGGAGTGATAAACAAATTAGTAAACGACTGTTTCACTAGTTGTTTTCAAAATTACTTTTATAGTAGTTAATAACAAAACTTTCAACTGTAATCGAATGTTCCTTTCGTTAAAAATTTCAATCATCAATAAATGAAACCACATTTGGGGCAAGCCTTGAAGAGTTCCCCAAGAGCAGAACTCATCCACCAGTGTTCTACTGTACCCAAGTTCAAGAAAACACAACCTCAAGAGTACATAAGAAAAGATGCCTGCAGCAGAAGCAAATCTCAGGGGAGACATAACAGGAATATTCTACCAGTAAAATGAAGACCCACGTGCTCAAACCAGACAGCAGAGAAAAATTCTCAACTTTCTCCATTTTCTCAATCTTCTCAATCTTCTCAGCCTTCTCCTCGTGTGATCAAAGACGACACAAAGTATCAGAACTGATCCTCATGAAGGAAAGATACCTATAAGTACCCATCGACAAAAAAAGACCATAAGTTTTACACTAGTCATTCATAAGAGGCATCAAAAGCTCTGTATGGTGCATACGGAGACAGTCCCAAAAGTCCAATCATATAAAGCTACTAGTAATAATATTATATAATTCCTGTTATACCAATAAAGAAGACTGTTGAAGTGTGTCTGGAAACACGATTGTATGAAAACAATGATGGCTACATGCATGATATTTGGTGCAGGAATTCTTCCTGACACTTTACAAAATTTCTCTGATAATTTTCTTACTGAATTGAGGAATTGTTGGTTATGTGAATAATATACATTTAAGACCTTATTCTAATATGCGAAAAATGACTTATTGACGTTTTTTGAAAAATATAAACAGGGATTTTCTAAAAATGATAACTCACGCAATGGCATGGAAGACACATTTGATTTCAAATATAAAAATATTTTTATTATAGTCCTTCTGTCCATGGCTATGCCATTTATATATCCTTTGTTCTCATATTTTGCAGCGACGACAAGAGTGGATCCCTATTTCCCGCTCCGAACTGATTCTTCACTTTGCTACCTAAGCAAAATTCCTATGTCTACTTCCGTTTTGACTTCTTCACTCTGTATAGTTCAGCTCGAGGGTGTGCCTTCCTCCTATTAAGTTATTGTTAATTCTAACTATTTTAATCATAACTTGTTTAATTCCTAACCCTGACATATACATATACATGTATATATATGTATATGTACACTCATGTCCATAAATTAAGGATAATGAAGTTCAGGCAATGAAAGAGACAAAAGCAAAACAAATCTGACTTATTTGTAAAGTCACAAAAGGTAAAGAGCAAAAAAGATGCTATATTTTTGACATAATTAATAAAAATTGCGATTTTTACTCCCTGGAGCAAATTTCAAAAAAGAACCTATTTACAGAAAACAGTATAACATGGTTAGTATGATGGTTAATACGGAGTATGTCTCCCGGACGATGCAATACAAGCGTTACAACGCCTACGCATGCTGAGTATCAGATTATCAATCTGATCTTGGGAAAAATTACACCACTCATCAAGCAATGCCCTCCGAAGTTCCGATAGACAGTTGGGAGGGGGTTGATGGGCTGCAATTCGTCGGCCAAGCATGTCCCACACATGCTCTATTGGATTCAAGTCCGGTGAGTATGCTGGCCAATCCATACGGGTGATATCCTCCGATTGAAGGCATTCGTCTACAATGTTTGCACGATAAGGTCGGGCGTTGTCATCCATATACAGAAATTCAGGACCCATGGCGCCCCGAAACAAATGTACATGTTGTTCCAGAATGACATCCCGATAGATGTGGCCTGTCATCGTTACACTCTGAACATGCAGGTCAGTTCTGGAACCAAGAATAATTCCTCCCCAAACGAGCCATCCTGCACCACCGTAACGGTGTCGTTCAATGGTGTTCTCTTGGTGGTAACGGGTACCTGGCTCTCTCCATATGAAAGTCCGGCGAGAATCAGAATGTAAACTGAACCTGGACTCGTCGGAAAACATCACACAAGACCACTGTTGTGGTGTCCACAATGCATGCTCTCTAGCCCAGCATAATCGCAGGCGACAGTGAGTTGCGGTAAGGGGAACACATCTGACAGGCCTACGAGCATATAGACCAATGTTCCCTAAGCGTCTGTACACGGTCTGCCTTGAAACTGTCGTACCGGTAGCTGAAGAGAGCTGACGAGACAGGTCTGATTCTGTGCTCCGTCTGTTTCTTTTGGCAGTAACTGCCAAATACCGGTCATCATTCGGCGTAGTAACTCGGAGGCGACCTGTGCTGTAACATCTACTCACATTACCATCATGTTTGAATCGTTAGAAAAGCCTGGAGATGACACTCTGGGCGATTCCAAGTTCCTCGGATACTTCCAGCTGGGTACGTCCACATTCCAGTCGCCCGATAATTCTACCACGTAAAAAATCATCCAAATGCTTCCTTTGTGCCATAACTATGCGGTTATTGCACTGAAAGGCTTTTAAAGCGCTTGTGAACAATTTTACTTCTTTGCTACCATTCCTTATATACCCCTTTCATATACTCTCGTCATTGTGATGTACTATCCGCGCCATCTGGTGGTTTCCTGC
>CM063509.1:101829002-101861502 GCA_032207245.1 Pardosa pseudoannulata
GTTTCTTGAAAAGCTTAATATGTTCCAGAATTCCGTAACTGGATTCTTCTCTCCCCATGTTAAATTATTCAGAAAATAAAATTCCATCTGTCCGGCTAGCGTTTTTGTTTAAAAAATTATACCCTGTAATAGAATAAAAATTTATCTAAATTACTTTCCTTTATTAAAGTTTATGTTTATTAAATGGGCGTATTTGCGTTTGAAAATATGTACATACAGCTTTCTTTTACATAATTCAGTATGTTTTTCTCGATGTTTCCATCAATAAGAACAGACAGCCTTTTATGAAATATACTGTTTTGTCAAGTGGTAAAATGTATTTAAAATAAATGCGAGAAGATGAAAGGGAAATTATATTTTTTCATCGATTAAAATGGATCAAGATGAATTAAATTTTGTAGAAACAAATACATATTAATCAAATTTCAATAGTTTTATAAAATTGTAAAATATATTACAGTGCCGCATGTTGAAATGCTAACATTATTATTATACATTTGAAATAAATGTATACTACTTATTTTCGATATAATTAAAAAAAATTATCCAAGAATAACATAAAAGAAAACATTAAAAGCCAATTTATTGTATAACGTTGGATGTCACATGTCATTGTTATAACAATTCCTTTTACCACCCATAATGTGTGTATCGTAAATTACCGGACTAGCAGTCCCAGAAATCTCTCTTTGTACATGTAAATCCTTTCAATTAAGGGAACAAAAAATACCATTCAGTGTCAAGTCCTGGAATTAATAAAAGGTCGTTAAAAAGTGGGAGAAGGAGGAATTTATTTGAAATTTTTTGGGGACGGAAAATATGTTTGAATCGAGTTCGGACTTCCTATTTTCCTACTTCAAAATAAGAAGAAACACTTGACAACGCAACCCATCTGGAACTGTCAAATGGTTCTAGTTTTACCACTGTTCAACGTGTAACGAAAGGTTTGGAACACCTACCCATCTCTACCTGGGAAGCCAGCTTCATTTCCTGATCAAATAGACTTAATCGTATAAGGGTCGCTCTCACTAAAGTCATTTAACGGCTAACCGTGATTAAACCACGGTGCTACTCAATGCTCTGTTTACAGAGATTAATCACTGTTAGCAGTTAAATGACTTTGATAATACCGTCCTCAAGAATGTCTACGTAAGGAACCCACTCTTCATGCCCAATTTGTAAAAATGAGCTTTGGAGATGTGTGGTAATTTTTTTTCGAGGGTGTCAATATTAGTAGAAAATTTTGCGTAAAAGTAGATTGTGATGAAAGAGAGGAGTGATTATTTTTAGAGGGAATCAAGACCACCAGAAATAAATTTATGTTGGTCTGAAGAGTGTTCCCTTTGATGTGGTGCTGGTTAAAATATTTAATTCGTGGTCCTTTACATGCCATGCGATTTTAAACAAAATAATTGAGAATAAATGGATGTATAATATTACATACATTCATTAACATCAATTCATAACAAACAAAAATAATTCAATTATTTTCTGTGTAAAATTGTCAATAAATATATTGCAGAAAATTATAGAAAAAGCGAGGCAACAAGGTAGAACGCAATGAAAATATTAAAGGTTCTACTAAGACATGAAGTTATTAAATTTTTTATATATTTAAACTGTATCATAAACATATTTGAACATTAATATTGTAAATTATAAAAAAAATAAATTATTTTCCAGTGTGTCAAGATTTGTAAATTTTTTCCATAAAATTAAATTGTGCTGAAAGAGAGGAATATTTATTTTTAGAGGGACACAAATCCGGTAGAGATAAATTTATTTTGATGTATTCTGGACAGTGTTCCTTTTGATGTGATGCTAGTTGATTATTTAATACGTGGTCCTTTAGATGAGATGTTATTTTAGACAAAATAATCGAAAATAAATGTATGTATAATATTGCATAAATTCTTTATCATCAATACATAAAAAAAATTAATTCAATTATTTTCTGTGTAAAATTGTCAAAAAATATATTACAGGAAATTATAGAAGAAACTAGGCGACAAGGCAATATGCAATGAAAATATGAAAGTTTCTACTAAGACATGAAGTTATTCAACTATTTTATATATTTAAACTGCATCATAAACATATTTGAACACTAATATTGTAAAGTAAAAAAAAAGAAAATGAAGTACGAATTACCTATTTTCCGAAATTATTGAACATAAACACGCATCATAATACAGAAATATAAAAATGATGTGTAATTCACAGAAAGGGATTATGGTAAAAGCAAGATATTGCTTTTATTTCAAAACTAGAAGTCATAAAAAATGAAAGCTGGTACAAAACATTTAATGTCGGGATAACAACATTTGTGAAAAAAAATACTTGCATTAGTGATATTAAATCGTCCAGTATTAGGAACTTTTTATCTTTAAATATTTCGGAATAAAATTAGCAGCACTGATAATGTTGTAATTTTTATTAGATATTTTCTAATAAAATACTTCTGATTATTTTTAACTAGTTTTTTCTTATTATTAGTTTATAGTAGGTAGAATATCAACATACTGTGTTCTAATAATAATTCCTTAAACTCCATTCCTTTAACCATCTCATTTAATCATTTCTTATTTAAAGTTATTTAAATATTTTCTGCGTTATTTTCATACGTTTTATCACTAAATTTAGATATTACATAAATAATTTTCCTTTTTATTTGACTTAGATAATAGAATAAGTACATGTGTGATAATTTTAATCGATTATTTGCCTCATTAAGTTCTTTACAATTCTAGAAAATTAAAAATTTTACTTATTTTGTCATATGACGGACTATATGCTAGTAGTATAATAAAAACATTAAGATAATAAAACAATAGAAGAAGAGATAAAATGGGTACTAACAATAAATACATTAAATCCGTAATGTCGTAATTCCAAACAATTTCAAAATTTCACTAAACTGTTTAACGGAAGCTGCTATTAGGTTCACGGAGCTAAATTTATTAATTTTGACCTTTCTCTTATCTGCGTGGATAAAGTGTATCTAATCAGCTGTTTATTCTATCACTGTCATTTAACATAATAGTGGTGTTCATTTAGACAGGTTTGACATTTATGGCTGAATTTTAAACTATCTTTTTGTGGATTGCTCTGACAAATATTAATATAAATTAAAATTATGAATCTATACATGGAATAGTTTTTTATTTACAGTGTATGCAAATTCTTAAACACCATTTTAAGTAAAATGCAATTGATGTTTTGTAGTTGCCTTATATATGATATTAAATGCAAAGATTGTATAGTTTTACAGGTATAGTCTAATTCGGATATTTTTTATGATATTAATTTACTAGCATACAGCCCGTCATATGACGGGATCAGTAAAATTTTAAATTTTCTATAATTGTAAAGTACCCTATAAAGTAGGTAAAAAACTGGTTTGGTTTATTTACTGAGAATTATCTGGTACACGTTCAATAATTTGTTTAATTTTATTACAGACCGCATGTTGGTTGCCAACTTTAATTTATCTTGTCATATTAGGTGATAAGATGGACAGCATAAGTTTTAATATTGACAGTCATTATTTGGCGGTATATATGAATGATGTCCAAAATTGAGCGAATCAATTGCAAACCGTGTGGTTATGTATTAAAAATAAACACAAAACTGAACGAACTTCGTAATTTTCAAATATATATAACTTAAACGCTAGATATTTATTAGTCCTTGAAATAGACTCCTAGACTTTTACGAAAAAAATTCGTTGTTAATACTGGTGATAAAGTTTTCATTGCAACAAAAATTTATCGATGATTAAATTTAAAACTAGGACACATGTACCTAATCTATTATTTAATAGAAATATAAAAGAAAATTACTTACGTAATATTTAAGTTCAGTGATAAAACGTATGAAAATAATGCAGACGACATTTAAATAATTTAAAATAAGAAATGATTAAAATAGATGGTTATAATGAAGTTATAATGTTAGAACAAAATATTACCTTTACCCATTTATTATGTGATAAATTAATAAATTTAATGTTCTGCTGTCAACCGGGGACAACAGAGCTTGAAATAATGGCATTAAATATTCGAAAAAAAAATGGAAGGGGCGGATTTCGAACGTTTTCGAACTCGATTTGAATTTTGCTAACCCTATTTTATCAAAAATAGAGTATGGATGTATCTATCCATTCCAGGTATAACCTATTCATAACTTCTCGGACAGACGAACAGATGGACAGACAACTTAGCCTGCTATTATATAGGGGGTGTATTTTTTGTAAATATCGCTTTCTTAGATTCTTCAATAAACGAAGCATGTTACAATTTTTGAATTAAAAGTCACAAGTGCTCAAATATCTGCTTTATACAAAAAATACACAATGATAAATTATACTGACACATACCATAAAGCTTGTATATGTATACATTGCAATGTTCAGAATAGTATAATAGAAATCGAAAAGTAATTAAAAACAGAAGATCAAAATGAATAAAATAAATAGATGCAATTAATTCAATGTTAAAGCAGTAATTTATGCCGGCATCAAAAGTTCAAGAAACTGATGTCCAGAGCTTGATGTTGAGATTGCAGAGCTATATTTATTAATTCTGACTTGTCACATTTTTATAGAAAAATAGATTCCGTAATCTGGTATTGGTTTCCTCACTGTCATTCAATGTAATATTTGTATTCAATTTGATGAGCGATTATGACTATTTTGTGAACATTAGACTATTAAAGATTTATTTTAGATAAAGAAGAGTCTTATAGACAGAAAAAAGTTATACTCAAAAGATATTTTAAAAACTTTTAGGTAATTAAAGATAGTTTTCCTTGACCTTATTATAACTGTCAGATAATCAAAAAACGTGGTCATTTTGTGTAATTTTTGAAGTATTGGAAATAAAGCCTTTCGGAGTTTATTTAATAGGTAGATAAACGAAGACTGTTTAATGTGTAGATAAATATTGACTGAAATGTTTTCGCTTTCTTAAGGCTCCACAAGGATAATTTTTATATTGAGGATTTTCCAGTATTGTCTAAAATTGAAGAATGCGATCATGAACTATTACAAAAAATTAAGTGGTAATTTTAGTATACAACTGATGAATTATGCTTTTCGATAGTATAATTTCAATATTATACTAAATGGAATAAATAATATAATAGATTAATATCACTAATATCACACATATAACACAGAAATGTGCAAAACATTTTTAAAAGTACATAAAAATGTTTCATTTCAAATGATCTTTAATAATATATTTATTATGTTTGAGTTATTAAAAATTTATTTCAGATAAATGAGTCATATAGACAGAAAAAATTAAATGAAAAGATATTTTAAAATAATTTTAGGTAATGAAAACAGTTTTCTTGACATTATTATAACTGTCAGATAATCAAAAAACGTGGTCATTTTGTGTAATTTTTGTAGTATTGGAAATAAAGTCTTTCGGTGGTTATTTAATAGGTAGATGAATATTGACTGAAATGTTTTCGCTTTTTTAAGGCTCCACAAAGATAATTTTACATTGAGGATTTTCCAGTATTGTGTAAAATTTGAAGAATTCGACCATGACCTATTACAATATAAATTAAGTGGTAATTTCAGTATACAACTGACTAATTATGCTTTTTGATAATATAATTTCAATATTTTTCTATAAATAATATAATAATATAATAGAAAATAAATAATATAATAGATTAATATCACTAATATCACACATATAACACAGAAATGTGCAAAACATTTTTAAATGTACATAAAAAATTGTTTCATTTCATATGATCTTTAATAATATATTTATAATGTTTGAGATATTAAAAATTTATTTCATATAAAATGAACCTTTTAGACAGAAAAAAAATTAAACTCAAAAGATATTTTAAAAACTTTTAGGTAATTAAAGATAGTTTTCCTTGACCTTATTATAACTGTCAGATAATCAAAAAACGTGGTCATTTTGTGTAATTTTTGAAGTATTGGAAATAAAGCCTTTCGGAGTTTATTTAATAGGTAGATAAACGAAGACTGTTTAATGTGTAGATAAATATTGACTGAAATGTTTTCGCTTTCTTAAGGCTCCACATGGATAATTTTACATTGTGGTTTTTTCAGTAGTGTCTAAAAATTGAAGAATGCGATCATGAACTATTACAAAAAATTAAGCTGTTATTTTAGTATACAACTGACGAATTATGCTTTTCGATAATATAATTTCAATATTATTCTATATGGAATCCCCTTTAAAATAATAGCCCAATTTATCTGCCCGTTTGTCCTCAAATTTTTGAAGCAGTTGTACCTGGAATGGATAGAGGTCCATATTGTATTCTTGATGAGTTAGTGTTAGCAAAGTTCGAAATCTTTCCTTTTTTGAGCCTGTAATGGCATTATTTCAAGCCCTATTGTCCCCAGTTAAAAACAAGCAATTAAATTTAGCAATTTGTCACATTATATATAGATGAAAATAATTTTTTCTAGCATTATGACGTCATTCCTTCAACCATCTCATTGAAACCTTTCTGATTTTAAATTATTTAAATATGGTCTGCATTATTTTCATTCGTTTTATCACTCAACTTCGATATTACGTAAATAATTTTCTTTTATATTTGGCTTAAATAAATGATTAGGTACATATGTGATAATTTTAAATTTAATCATCGTTATGTTTTGTTGCAAATGAAAATTTTACTACCGCTATTAATAGCAAATTCTGTCTACCTCCAGAATGTAGTGTAAATGATAGTTTCATTCCATTATTTCTATTAATTACTGTAGCAAAAAAATCGGGAAGAAATTAACGATAATTTCGACGTAGCTAAGAAAACTTTGAATTATATTTCTAAATGAATTCAACACGATTCTAAACTTGATTCACAGTATTGGATGACTGTACAAGAGTATGACGATAAACAAATTATAGAGCGTGTACTAGATAATTTTCAGCTAAAAAACAAATAAATTTTTATCTGCCTAATGGGGTACTTTACAATTCTGGAAAATTAAAAAGTTTACTGATCTCGTCATACGACGAGCTATATGCTAGTAAATAATATAATAGATAAATATCACACATATAAGACAGAAATGTGCAAAACATTTTTAAATGTACATAAAAAATTGTTTCATTTCAAATGATCTTTAATAATATATTTATTATGTTTGAGTTATTAATATATTCATCAGATTATGATTCACTTTTAGAAATTTTATGCATCTTTTTCTTACCTATATTTTATCAGAAATTAATTTTAAATATCAAATTTTCAGTCATATATCAAAAGGTTAAAAGTCTAAAAATCAAGTAAGTCACTTATTAAATAGCATATAACGGTGCATTATTAAAATTATAATTTAAATATTTAATAAAGACAGGTAATTTAATTGGGAAATAATACATTACTCTATCCAGATTTACTTAAAATTGTAAAGAAAGTGAGGGAGAGAAGAAAAACTAAATGAATGTTTTAAATTAAAACATATTTTCTGCCTTTCCCTACACATCTTAATGGCTAAAACACAATGAAGAAGATTGGGAAATTAATTAACATATTGCCGTTAACCATTTACTAGAAATGTGCTGCATATTTTATCATTCTTCATTACAGAAATTAAATTAAGAGAATACAGCGTTTAATAATTCATTAGCTCTGCCCAACAGAAGGAAGCTCAGGAATTTCATTAAAGCTAAATCTGTCACACGGGGCGTAAATGCTTTTGAACATTGCACCCTATTTGCAGACTAATAAATCAATCTTTTACCAATTTCAATCTTAATACAAATAAAGTAATTTAACTTTGGGCCATTTACCATGCAATAAAATTTACGTTATTTGTTATATGACACGTAATTTCACAATGCTTTTTCATATTCTAAAGTTTAAACCTTTTCAAGTTAAAATTAAATATATTGGTTATTCAGTTTTCTTTTAAGCCTTACAGTCTTCTTTTAAGCCTAGTGGCATTGAGATTTCGAGCTCCTACGACACAAATCCGATGTTCTATTCCCGGAACCGGACCTTTCATCCTTTCAGGTGGTAGACAAACTGAGGACCAAGCATGCTTGGGTAATGAATAATTGGGGTTCCGTGTAAGGTTGACCACCTAACTCGGACATATGCTTCGCAACCCAGGGATCTTGGTTATGAAAACCGAGATTGGCACCTTAGGTCCTGTAAAAATATTGTATCATTCGTCAATGACATTCAGTACAGGACCACAGAAGAAATCACAGACTTCTCCCAACCAACAGAAGGTCCTGTTGGTTTTTCGGGATTCTGACCCCTCCGCTCTAGAGGAGGCCTGTTTTCGCCGCAAGGCAGTCGGATTTTTTTAGATGACATCGTTGTAACCATAGGAGAGCAGAGGGTGAACGCTACTGGCATCCACTGCTTGCGGGATAGACATTTTTTAGAGCAACAGGAGAAAGAGGAAAATCAACGTCATATTGTTTTTTAGGGCCGACGCCGACTCGAGAGCAGTCTTCGATGTCTACAAATGATAATTTGATTCCAGTTTTATCCCTTAGCCATTTAACGGTATAAAATTATTTAATCAAGACATCTTTGTCCATGTTTTTTAATGAGTTTTAATTTCTTCTTTCTCAAACACTACGCCAACGTAACATTATTTTTACATGTCCTGACCCCTAAGAGGAGTTTAGTTTAGTATTCTACTTTTTGCTACACCATGATCTGCTTCTAGCAAATAATATTAATGGCTACAGATACCTATGTTATCAGAAGTAAACACAAGGCGGTGTTCTTCAGCAAAGCAGAAAACTGTATTGTAACTAAAGTCATTTTTCTTTAGTTAGACGTATTAATATTAAGGAATACTGGAATATTAAGGAAACAAGTTATTACAGAATCTAACACCATCCTGTTTTACCTTAACACTAAGTAAAGTTTTCGAGGGACGCAACTTGAATTATAGACTTAGTGTAAGGCTTATTGAAAATTGTCCACGTTAAAATGAGTGGAATTGACAAAAGTTTTAATATTGTTTCAATTCCTTTTTCTTTAGTTACACGTTTTGATATTAAGGAATATAGGAATATTAAAGAAACAAGTTATTACATAATTTAATACCATCCTTTTTTACTTTAACACTAAGTAAATATTTTGAGGGACACAGCTTGAAATATAGACTTAGTGCAAGGTTTATTGAAATTATTCCTCGCTAAAATGAGTGGAATAGATAAAAGGTTTAATTTTGTTTCAAAATATATTGCATATCGGTGACAAATATTTAATATGAGCTAACAGAAAATCGTAAATCTGGTTGCATAGTGATTACATGTTTTTTGTTTCATTTCTACCCTTTTCATAAGGAATCATTCTAGAGAAAGGTTTTTAGATGGTACTAAAGGAAACATAAAACAACAATTTAAGTTTAATGTAATGGGGTCACAATGAAATAGATATAGCAAAACAAAACACCTTAAAATTTGAAATCAATAGTAAAGAAATTTAAATACTCAAACAAAGAATTAAAAATTAATTATAACTGCTGTAACAAGGAATTAAAAAATCAACTGTACCGAATATTATTTTTTGATTATATAAGATATAAAATAATTATACTACACAATAATCATTTATATATATATATATATATATATATATATATATATATATATATATATATATGAAATGTCAAGATCCAGAGTTAAGGCGAATGGAAAACATTCTTTTTGATAATAATAAGTTTTATTAACTCATCGTTCTTAAGGAAAACAACATGCGCCATTTTCATTGTTCGTGGCGGAGATATGCGTGAAGGTGCTGACCTCTCCATGTCCACGCGCAAAAATCCAAACTTATATGTTTGCAAGCTCATCAAATAGTTCAAAAATACTTCCCCCTGACCGGATTATCCTGAAATCTTAAGCGAGAGTGGGTCTTTTTCATTTATTTTATTATTATAAAAGTGTTTACTTTTTAAAATCGGTTTAAACTTACATAATTTCCAACTACCCCTATTTTAGACCTGACACACACATATATATATATATATATATATATATATATATATATATATATATATATATATATATATATATATATATATATACTATAGGACACCTATAACCCAGAAGGATGAGCGCCGGGTCTCCGTGGCCCGATAGTTACAAAAACATCCCACGCAAAAACACTAAATAAGAGTAAATTTCCCAGATATTTAGTAGTTTCTTTAATGGTCATCTGTACCCCTACCATGGGTATTTTCCAATTTTATCACAACATTTATGTCATAAGGAGGTACTTTAAATCCCTTCTCGCGTCTGAGACACCCCGCGCATGATTGCGAACATTTAAAAAAATAATGTTAGTTAAAGAAATGTAATAGTATTTCATATAAATTATTATTTCATATAAAGTGCAATTGTTTATATAGTTTTCATTATGTTCAATTTCCACAATGCCAATATAAAAGTGTTTTAAATTTTCTTTGAGTATCTTAATTTGTTCTTTTGTAATAGTAAAAAAATACTTAATTCAAAATAATTTTCAAAATTAATCTTTAAAATAAATTGAAATATATCTTAATTTCTAATAATGTGTTTAGTCTAATACGAATGTTGTTTTCATCATCAGGAGCAGTTTTTTTTTTTTTGGTATTTAGTTGATAAAAGGAGCTCCGGGCCTCCGAGGCCGGGTGCATAGTTTTGTAACTGAAAGTAGCACGCAATCTCGAAGGGATAAAACGGGTAAATCTTTTTTTGTTTTCGTGAATGCCACTTAAACAAGTCAAACACTTGGACAAGAGGCTCCACAAATTAAGGTGAGGTGGTATGTCTTCCAATCGATATGCACTGCTAGGATAAAATCATGTCTTCATGTACCTCATGTTGGCCCTCGCGAATTGGAAGCAGGTACCAATCCCCAGGCTTAGCATGTCACACTCAGAGGTATCGTTTGAGATCTTGGAGGACACTGTGACCACGAACATATTTTACGTGTGGTAGTTATTATTACCGATCACGGCCAATCTGTGGCCGGCTGGAGCCCCAAGCCCTGAACTTTCCAGTTACGAGATCAGTGCTGTAGCCTCCATTCTATAAGCACCGCTAAGGTAAAATGATGTCTTACCTCAAGTTGGCTCTCGTGATTTAGAAGCAGGTACCAATCCCCAGGCTTAGCCTGTTACTAACAGAGGTATCGTTCGAGAACTTGGATGGCACTGTAACAATGAATACATTTTAAGTGTCCTAGTTATTATTATCGAACAAGTCGAATCTTTGGCAGATTGTAGCTCCAAGCCCTGATCCCTCCAGTTACAAGATCATTGCTTTAACCAGCTGAGATACCATGGATATGTAAATCTTTTCAATCAATTATTAAATGTTTTTAAATGATGTAAATTCTCTGCATACATTTCTGCATTCTGGGTATTGAAAAACTTAAGTCTTTGTAAGTATGAGCTATTTAACACTAGAACGGCGGAATGGGTCATTTTGACTCAAAATAAATTTTGTTTCCGATTTTCTAGAAGTGTTACTAATAAATTTGAAAAACACTTCCCCTTTCCTAAATTTATGCCACTAACAATGTATGAAAATATGATACATTAACTGCTTATTAGTTAGGTTTTTTTAATACTTATACCATAACTGCTGGATGGTTCATTTTGACCTTCTACATTTTGACGATCTTTTCATTTAATTGTTTCCTGAAATGGGAAATGCAATAACAGTTTCCTTTTCATCGGTAGTATAACAATACCTGAAGGCAAAATGATCAACTTGTATGTCGGGCGAGATTAGAGGTGTGTGCCTGATAACAGGACAGCTGAGAATTTTACTGTAGTGGCAGTAGGTAGTGTTGCAAACGAAATTACCCTTTTCAACGTGTTGATAATATAAGATTGCTAATAGGAAATTTCCCCAACTGCACATGGAACGTGTAAGAAATCTTGACTAGTAAATTAACTAAATATTTAAATTAATGTTGTCTATATATTTTTCGAACTACTTAAAATTTTTCATATAGTAGTATATATTTTCATGTATTAAAACCATATTCATTGCCAGTACAGCACTACCTCGAGGTCAAATGATCAAACTGATGTTTACGAAGGGTGGGGGATTAGAGGTTTGTGCCTGATAACACAAGGGCAGATGAGAATTTAATTGTAGTGGCAATAGGTAGTAATGCAAACAAAATTACCCTTTACTACATGTTGATAATATACGATTGTTAATAAAAAATTCCCCATCTGTGTATGAAGCGTGTAAGAAATCTTGACTATTAAGTTAACTAGATATTTCAATTAAAGTTGTCTATATATTTTTCTAACTAGTTAAAATTTTTCAGATTGTACAATGGTGTGCAAAATTTAAGCAACAGGTAGGTTTTTAGTCATAACTCCACTAGAAATCATCGGAGAGACATGAAATTCAGAAATATGGGAGAGTATTGTGTACGTAAAGTATGGCGAAAGAATACGGCGCTGAAAAATAATTACAATTCATACGGTATGGAATCAAACAAAAACAAGCTTTATTGAATGCATACTATCATGACTCATTGTCTAGCCAAGAGGAAGAACAACAAGCAGATGTTCATTAATATGGAGTATTCTCTCCCCTATCTGCAATGGTTGTTTCGCACCGTCTGTGCATACTGAGATCTAACTGGTCCAACATTTCTTGCAGTAGGAGTGCCCATTCCGTATTCAGCATCTATTTGAGTTATCAGGTGTTCTCCGGAGGATGTAAACATGCTGCAAGGCGTCTACAAAAGCATCCCACATATGTTCGATGGGATTTAAATCAGGGGAGTAGGCTGGCTAATCCATTCGAGTGATATCCTCACTTTCCAGTAGCTTATTTTCGCTTAAATGCAGAGTATTGTTTTGTATTAAAACATAGGTTTATATTATTCGGGGTCAATTTGACTCGATTGCAGTTTTAGGTATAACGAAACTTATACGTTTCGAGTGTTATTATGAAAATAATATTTGAAATACTATTATATGGAATAACTGCAGAGTAATCAGTGCTCTGACCAGAATATATGTATTTTCCTAGTCATCACATCATTTATATACATATGTATTTCTAAATTCAATATATATTTATTCAACAGTTAAAATTGTTATATCGGTGAAAAAATTATAACTTAAACTATTTTAATTTTTTTATTACGACTCGAGTAGTTTAAGTACTGCAGTGAAAAATAGAATTATGCATACTTTTATTCATATAGCCTAAACTATTTGGGGAAAGACAAATATATAAAAGTAAGCTTGTATCTTTTCGAATTAAGTTTTCTTAACTTCAAAATTTTCTTTTATTTTTATCCCTTTTAATGCTTTTCATGTAGTTAAACTAATTTTTCCCAAAGAAGTAGAAAATATTTGAATTATGTCGCTGGCATTCAAATTATCTTTTACGAAGCTTTTACATTTAATTCTCTTTTTAATTTTAAATCGTGACACATTCCAACAGAACATCACATTAGTGTAAAACAACGAATATTATTTTCCAGCTACACAAACTTTGAAATTTATTTAAAGAAGGAAAACATACACGTTGTAAAAACAGAAAGATTAATTAATTATTCATCTCTGGAAGTAATTACAGGTGACTAAAATAAACTCGTTAAAAATGCATATGTTATTTCTGTCATGTCCACCTGACTAAAAGAAGAAATCTAAATTTTAAATCGTTAAGCCTTAATTTTTACCCATTTCGGCATTGAAATAATAATTTTTAGGATAAAATTACAATTTGTTTAATGAATAGTGAGTAATTAAATTGACATTTATTTTCATTTCTTAGGAATGTTTAAGCTTTTTTTTTGACGTCAGAAATATTTTGAATTCCAAGGATTTCTGCTGAAAGAAGGCAATGTGTAGTAATTCCCAAATTGGAAAACATTTTTCCTCCAAAGGAAAAAAATCTCTCATAGAAATTTCATTACTATAATTATTCCCAAATTTCTTTATATAAATTTTGTTCTCTTCATTTAGCAATGTATATTAATATGATATTATTCAGGAAAATCACAGCAATAATAAATAGGGTTACGAATTTAGGCTAGAAAATAAACCCAAAAAATAATACGGAGAAATTATGATAGATAAAGGATGACATAGAGCAATAAATTATCCGTATATAAAGTGAAGAATATATTTGATTATCCAATATTAAATGTATATTATTTGATTAGTATAATATTATTCAGGAAAATCAGAACAATAATAAATACGGTTCCGAATTTAGGGTAGAAAATACCTCCAAAAAATATTACCGAGAAATTATGATAGATAAAGGATGACATAGAGGAACAAATTATCAGTATATAAAGTGAAGAATATATTTGATTATCCAAAATTAAATGTATATTTGATTAATATGATATTATTCAGGAAAATCAGAACAATAATAAATACGGTTACGAATTTAGGCTAGAAAATAGCTCAAAAAAATATTACCGAGAAATTATGATAGATAAAGTATGACATAGAGGAACAAATTATCAGTATATAAATTGAAGATTATAATTAATTATCCAATAATAAATGTATATTTGATTAATATGATATTATTCAGGAAAATCACAACAATAATAAATTTTGTTACGAATTTAGGCTAGAAAATACCCCAAAAAAATAATACCGAGAAATTATGATAGATAAAGGATGACATAGAGCAATAAATTATCAATCTATAAAGTGAAGAATATATTTGATTATCCAATAATAAATGTATATTATTTAATTAATATGATATTATTCAGGAAAATCACAACAATAATAAATAGGCTTACGAATTTAGGCTAGAAAATACCCCCCAATATAATACCGAGAAATTATAATAGATAAAGGATGACATAGAGCAATAAATTATCACTATATAAAGTGAAGAATATATTTAATTATACAATAATAAATGTATATTATTTTATTAATATGACATTATTCAGGAAAATCACAACAATAATAAATACGGTTATGAATTTAGGCTAGAAAATACCCCAAAAATAATACCGAGAAATTATGATAGATAAAGGAGGGCATAGAGCAATAAATTTTCAGTATATAAGTGGTTTGGTTTGGTTTGGAGCGCTACGGTCTACTGTTTTGCACACGAGGGCTAATGAGACCAGGACCTACTGCTTAAAGCCGATTACAGATTACAGGTGAAAATACATATTACCTCAAAAATAACTAATACATAAAAAGTATAATCTAGATGAATGATGGAATAGAGCAATAAATTATCAGTGTATAAAGTGAAGAATATATTAGATTACAGAAGAAATGAAAATTTGATACAAGAATTATAATACATTTTTAATGAACAGAAACATAAACTGTTTTAGATGAAGACATAAAAGATGATAAGATTGAAACCTTAATACATTCATACTAAATAAAATAAATGGTAAAAACAGAAAGTGGTATAGAATAAGAATCAAAATAATTTGCACGCAAAAAAAAGTGAAAAGTAACTTAATACGAAAAGTAATTAGATATAATTTGCTAAAATACATAGTCGATAAAGCAAATTCACATTATATCTAACCGTTCTGAAAATATTCTATATAACCACAGTATTGAAGAAATTGAAACCACACATATGAAAGAATAGGGTTACGAATTTAGGCTGGAAAATACCCAAAATATAAATAATATCGAAAAATTATGATGGCATAGAGCAATAAATTATCAGTGCATAAAGTGAAGAATATATTTGATTATCCAATAACAAATGAAAAGCTGATACAAGAACCATGATACATTTATTATAAACTGTAACGTAATTTGGTTTCGATAAACACATAGAAGATAATAAGATTGAAAACTTAATACATTTAGACTAAACTGAATAAATGGCAGGAATAGAAAGTAGTATAAAAAAGAATGAAAATAATTTAAATGTAAGATAAGGAGGAAAAGTGTCTTAAAATGTAAAGCCAATAGAAGTTTGGCTTTAGATCCATAGAAAATATTAAATAAATCTTAAATTATATCTAACAGTTCTGAAAATATTTTGTGCAATCAGAATAATGAAGATATTGAAACAACACTTATAGAAGAATAGGTTTACAGGTAAAAATGCAATGCATCTTACCCCCAAAATAACTGATACAGAAAAAGTATTTTCTAGATAAACGATGGGGTAGAGCAATAAATTACCAGTATATAAGGGGACGAATATATTAGATTATCCAAGAACAAATTAAAAGCAGATATAAGAAATATGATACATTTATAATGAAAAGAAAAGTAAACTATTTTCGATAAGCACATAGAAGATAATAATATTGAAAACTTAATTCATTCATACTAAATAAAATAATTCATAGATATATAAAGTAGTGCGGAGTAAGATTAAAAAAATTACGCAAAATATTAGGCGGGAAAGTAACTCAAAATTAAAAGCATTTAGAAGTAATTTGCTGAAATCCATAGGAAAAATTAAAGCAATCTCAAACTATATCTAAAAGTTGAGAAAAAGGGTGAAAGTTAATGAAGAAATTGAAACAACACATAATAAAAAACAAAGTTACAGGTAAAAATGCAATACATCTTACCTCAAAAATATATAATACAGAAAAAGCATGATCTAGATGAACGGTGGAATGGAGCAAAAAATTATCAGTGTATAAAGTGAAGAACATATTAGATTATCCGAAAACCAATGAAAAGCTGATACAAGAACCAGGATACATTTATAATGAACATAAAATAAACTATTTTAGATGAAGACAGAGAAGATAATAAGATTGAAAGCTTAATATATTCATACTTAATAAAATAAATGGTAGAAATAGAAAGTGGTATAGAATAAGCATCAAAATAATTTGCACGCAAAATAAGGGGAAAAGTAACTCAAAATGAAAAGCAATTAGATATAATTTATTAAAATACATAGTGAATAAAGCAAACTCACATTATATCTAACCGTTCTGAAAATATTCTATATAACCACAATATTGAAGAAATTGAAACCACACATATGAAAGAATAAGGTTACGAATTTAGGCTGGAAAATACATAAAAAATAAATAATACCGAAAAATTATGATGTCATAGAGCAATAAATTATCAGAATTCAAACTGAAGAATATATTTGATTATCCAATAATAAATTAAAAGCTGATACAAGAACCATGATACAGTAATTATAAACTGCAACGTAAACTATTATCGATAAACACATAGAAGATAATAAGATTGAAAACTTAATACGTTTATAATAAAAGGAATAAATGGTAGGAATATATAGTAGTATAAAAAGGAATGAAAATAATTTAAGTGCAAGATAAGGTGAAAAAGTGTCTTAAAATGTAAAGCAAATAGAAATTTGGCTTTAATTCCACAGCAAATAAAAAAGAAATCTCAAATTATATCTAACAGTTCTGAAAATGTTTTATGTAACTAGAATAATGAAGAAATTGAAACAACACATATGAAAGAAAAAGGTTACAGGTAAAAATGCAATGCATCTTACCAAAAATTACTAATACTGAAAAAGTATTATCTAGATAAATGATTGACTAGAGCAATAAATTATAAGTATATAAGAGGGAAAATATATTAGATTATCCATGAATAAATTAAAAGTTGATACATGAAATATGATCCATTTATAATGAACAGAAACGTAAACTGTTTTCGATAATCATATAGGAGGCCTTCAAGAGTAGGCTTCAAGGTAGGGCAACTGGATTGCCTGGGCCTAGCATTCAAATCCAGAGATTTCTTACAGTAATCTGAGAAATTGACAACGAGCAGAGGATAAACAAATAAAAGATGAAAGATAAGGATAGAAGGGTGGATTAGTGAGTTTATAACACAGTAACTATAGAGTAGATGGTTTAAGGATAGGAAAAAAAACAAAAATATGTTTTGGTCAGGGACATCAAAACAGCATTGAAAATAAAAATTTGATGTAGAGTAAAAAATGTTTAACAATTAATTAGAATATGAAAATAAAAATTTAAAAATCAGAAATTGATTTAAATAGCTTCGAAAAATTATAAAATAACTAATTTAAGCGTAAATAACAACAAAAAAAAAACATTGATTAGAATTTGTGCCATCGCGGTGTACAAAACCACCAACCTGGCGATAACGAGTAAGTACAATTCTGGCGCCTTGCTGGTCGAGCCACACCTTTACAGACTATAGTGACTTAATAATGCAATTAAACAAATTAAAAAATGAGTAACTAATTTGAATACTATGTTCTGCCCTCACCAAAGATAGCCAAGTAAATTGAAAACAGAAGTTTGGGATAATCAGCAAAGCATGGTAAAAAATTACTAAATGATAATGTGTGGCCATTTTAAAGTTTTAAAGCTTTTTTCTTACATTTTAAAAGATTTTCTGATTTTTGTTTTAGATTTTTTCGTATTTTTGTAGAAGAAAAAGCACAAAAAATTAAAGATCTTTGACAAGAATGTCGAAAGACCTTCTTCTATTGCAGGCATCAGCGGGGTCATAATTGACTAGATTATTAATTAATTCATTTTTTAGATTTTTATGAAATTTAGTGGAGAGATTATAAATAAAATTTGAAATAGGAAGAATTTTTGATTCTTAATGGATGACAGACACTATTTCTAAAGTACCAGGGAGCGTTAGCTATTTCTCTGAGAATTAAATTTTGAAGAACAGTAAGAATTTTAATGTTAGAATCTGCTGCATAGAACCACACTGGTGCTGAATAGGTAATAATGGGACTCAAAAAGGAAGTGTAAACGAGCAGCTTTATTTTAGTATTCATCTTGCTATGGCGAGAAATTAAGGGGTATAGAGCTCGCTTAGCTTTCCGATATTTAGTTGTGACAGAAAGAAAATGTTTCTAGGTTAAAGTGACAGCTAAGTACTTGACAGTATCCGACCATGGAATACGAGTATTATTGATGTATATGTTGTGGTTAACGCAAAACGTTATCTGCTTGGCTGTAAACATTGCGGCTTCGCATTTAGATGTGTTAATCCTGATTTTCCACCTATCGATCCACTCAATAATTTTGACTAAGTGCTTATTAATGGCATGCACAGCAAATCTAATATTTTTATTTGATGAAAAAATAGCAGTGTCATCTGCATAAATTACAAGTTCGCAGGGAATTCATTGATGTAGATATTAAATAATGTTGGGCAGAGAAGGGATCCCTGTGGAACGCCACAGTAAATAGGAGATTTTGAAGATAAAGACTGGTAAACTTTGACCTTTAAAAGTTCGACGATTAAGTAAGAAAAAATAAGTTTAACCAGATGAGTAGAGAAGTTATAACGGCTTAATTTAGGGATGAGGGCGTGTATCCAGATCTTGTCGAAAGTACGAGCAACATCGAGCAAGATGGCAAGTAGAAAATTTATTTAATTTATTTTTGGCGAGAATTTCAGCAAGGAGATAGACCTTTACACGAGCAACATCGAGCAAAATGGCAGTAGAAAATTTATTTAATTTATTTTTGGCGAGAATTTCAGCAAGGCGATAGACCTGATAAGGAGCCGAAAGGTTATTAAGATAGCCAAATTGATATTTGATTATTATATTATTATATTCAATATGACTATTTACTAAACGAAGAATAAATTTCTCAGTAATTTTGTTGAGAGTATTTAAAAGATTTATTGGATGATAATTATCTGGAGAATAGTGATCCTTGTTATATTTTGCATATAGAAGACAATAAGATTGAAAATTTACTTCGTTGCTACTAAATAAAATACGTGGTATATATATAGAATATTGTGCAGTATAAGAATCAAAATAATTTACACGAAATATAAGAGTGTAAAGTAATTCAAAAAGAAAAGGAATTATATATAATTTACTAAAATCCATAGCAAATATTAAAGCAATATCAAATTGTATCTAAAAGTTCTAAAAATGTTTCGTTTTACCAGAATAATGAAAACAATTAAAACAACACATATGAAAGAATAAGGTTACAGGTAAAAGTGTAATATATATTACCACAAAAAAAAACTAACACAGAAAAAGTATGATCTAGATGAACGATGGGATAGAGCAGTAAATTATCAGTGTATAAAGTGAAGAATATATTAGATTATCCAAGAACCAATGAAACGCTGATACAAGAACCCTGATACAGTTATAATATATATAGACACATAAACTGTTTTAGATGTAGACATAGAAGATAATAAGATTAAAAATTTAATACACTCATACTAAATAAAATAAATGGTAAAAATAGAAAGTGGTATAGAATCAGAATAAAAATAATGTAAAATAAGGGGAAATGTAACTCAAAATGAAAAGCAATTAGATATAATTTGCTAAAATCCATAGCAAATATAAAGGAATCTCACATTATGTCTAAACCTTTTGATAACGTTCTAAATAACCACAATATTGAAGAAATTGAAACCACACTTATGAAAAAATAAGGTTCAAGGTAAAAATACAATTCATCTTACCTGAAAAATAACTACTACAAAGAAAGTATGAAGGATAGAATAGAGCAATAAATTATCAGTATATAAAGTGAAGAATATATTAGATTATCCAAGACGAAATGAAAAGATGATACATAAACTATGATATATTTATAATGAACTGAAACGGAAACATTTTTCGATAAGCTCATAGATAATAATAAGATTGAAAAGTTAAAATACTTATGCTAAATAAAATAAATGGTAGAAATAAAACATGGTATAGAATAAGAATCAAAATAATTTACACGCAAAAAAGGGGAAAAAACTCAAAATGAAAAGCAATTAGATATAATTCGAGATAATTCAAATTCCGGGTTATCAAAAAGTCCGTATAAACTTTAAAAATTCATAATAACCTTAAAATAACCAAAATAAAAAACGATTTTCAGGGTTATTATCGCTAGAGCATGGGATTTTTTAAACAAAAAAAAAAAACACAAAAAGAGTCGATAGAGGTCGCTGATGTACACAATTCAAAGAAAAAGAAACGCAAATAACAAACGGAATGTCTCGAAATCGTTTATTACAACAGTATGTGTTCCACGTGACCACCACCACAGGGAATAACACACTGCAGTAGAGTCACAAATCCAGCAATGTCAGAGTGCAACAGGTCCGGTTGTATATAAGACACCTCTCGGCGGATCGCATCTTTCAGTTCCCATAGATCGAATGGATTGGATCAATACACACGAGATTTCAAATATTCCCACAACCAAAAGTCTACCGGGGTAAAATCTGGAGACCTAGGAGTCCATGGGAACCTGAAACGCCTGCTAATGATTTTGTCTTCCCCGAATATCTGGATCAGACTATAATTGACCAAATTATCAGTGTGACTAGTTGCTCCATCTTGCATAAATGTGACGGTAGATAGCGCATTTCTTTCATGTAATACTGCCACGACATTATGGCTCAGAAATGCTAAATATGCATTCACCATATCCGTTTTCCACCCATTTACTGGTCATTCCGTTTCAAACAAGAAGAGTCCTATGATGAAGAAACCTGTGAATCCACACCACACTGTCACTTTTGGGGAATTCAATGGTTTCTGTGTGTATTACCGTGGATTAGACGTTTCCTATATGCATACATATTAACCCCTTCCGGCATGATTTAATATTGAAAAACTGTGCATGAAATAACCATTTAATTTTTATTTAAAAAACTTCATTCATTTTACAATTCTTACATATTCTTAATTAAAATCCACTTTTTACATAGTGTTAAATAATATCATAAACAGTAAAATTAAGAAAATATCAAAGCAAAACATTAATAAGGTATACAGATAATAGTCTTCAAGCTAGTGGTACTTTTCAAAACAAAGTGCAAAGGAATTCTTAACTGTTTACACCGCCAAGTAGTCTCACATTTAATTTGATTCTTGTAACACACACGGCATTTCTTAGTAGGTTTTCTTTTATTCTGACTCATTAATTTGGCAATGACTTGTACCAAGAAATTCTAAGTAAACAATATGCAATAGTGACTTGTGATTTTCACAAGTGATAAAAGTGTTGCCAAATTCAGTACACTAGAAATTTTAAACTAAATTAAATATCATATATAACAGTAACTTTAATTGCATGACGAGTGTAGCTCGTCATTGTGCTTTATGGAATAAAAAACTAATGACGAGGTAGACTCGTCATTTTACCGGAAGGGATTAACCTATATTATACCACACCAACTAAATATTTCTGAAAGTTTTTAAAACTTTATCCATATCATTAAAATGGTGTAACTAAGCATATAAAACCAAATTTTTCAAAATAATTTTTAATTCTGCAAGTAATTAGCTGTCTTATAAATAGGGCAATGGTCCAATATACTACTAAAATTTAACAAATATCACTTGCATTGCATTTGGCTGATTCATAGGTGAAATTTAGGGAAACAGTCAAAGAAAAGTCAAACATTACATTTTAAGGACACTGTTGATTTTCTCTTTTGAAGTTCTTGAACTGGCATCTTTGGTAAAGAATAATAGAAAAGGATATCCGTTGTAGGATGCTAACATCCATAATTTTTATCCAAATTTTACAGGTTTATTTTTCATGAACATCTTGCAACTGTGGCTTCCAAAATATTTTACCATTCTTTCATCGATGGTGAGATTTTCAGAAAATATACTAAATTTCTTCAAGTTTATGTTGATTTTGTCATAAAGTGGTTAAGTTTTATAATAACGATCTTGTGGATCAACTGAAGAATTATCGTTAAAATGAAAAGTGCTTGGTGTCATAAAACCGTTTAATTTAAATAGCGTTACTCACTAATGTAGTGGCAGTGTCTGCAGCATTTTCCCAGTACATTTTATCGCGTGATAAAATATAATACCTGAGAAAGAAATACACAAAGAAATTAATTGAGTTCTGTTCTGTAATGCTCAAAGAATGTTTTTAATAATCGGGATTGGACCGTTGTCCTAATTTTAGGACAACTTTTTTGTACTTACAAAGCACACGTGCAAAATAATTTTTGAACAAAACTTTCAACTACATTATTAGCTCTGTTTTTAAACTAATACTAAAGATTAAAAATTGACAATTTTTAAGGGGTTGCTAAAAATAAATTTTACAATACAGTATAATTCGACTTCTCAGTTATTTTTGCTACTATGCTAAAGTGTGTCTATTTTAAAGGTGTTAAAATAAAATACACTAAAAAATATTGATAACTTTATTATTAAATGGAATTTTAATTGCTGTCCTGTTTATAGGACAGCGGTCCAATATGGGTTAAACTCAGTAACTAAATAATAAAGATTTTTATCTTAACTGTAAAGTATACGTACTAAAGAAAATGAAAAAATAAAACAGTAATTGAGAGACAACAATTTTCAATATGCAAAGGAAGCGTCACAAAGAAAGAATAAAAAATTATGTATGACACTCGGTGAGAATGGATGTGCCATCCATCCATAGGATAGAAATAAAACATTGAAATGTAGTTCTCAAAGATTATTATGTGCATGATCCATACCTATGCAAAGAAATCAGAACTCAGAAAAAATGGCAAATAATGATGGATTGATTGCTATAACACAAAGTAAAAATGAAAAAAATTGCAAAGATCTTAGTTTGGTTTTGGAGCGCTACGGTCTACTTTTAGCAAAACGAGGACTAATGAGACCGGAACCTACTGCTTAAATCCGATTCCTAACGGCTACGAACATCGATGCTATAGTAGAATTCGAACCCATGAACTCCGGTTCCGAAGGCCAGCACCCTAACCATTCGGCCATCTTTAGGCGCTCCAAAATCGTAAGTATTGTTACGAATTTCGAAAGTTGGCATGTATTTTTGCCATATACTGTGTATTATAATGGGTAAATCATGTATTTGGCGAGATATTGGCTCGTAGGCGATGTTTTTGGAGACTAATTTTTGGCGCTAAGTTTGGCGATTTATCGCCAAATTTGGCGACTTGGTGACTTTCTTGGCGACCGTTTGTACCTAGTACTTTCTAGAATATTTCAGTTTCTCCCGAGGATATAAATACTGGGGGCCGATCCTGATCGAGGTTCAGTTAGCTGAGAAATTTGTAGAGGTAAAGACCTACGTTGTTTGGCGCTAAGGGTTTTTGTGAACTATCGCCTGTGCTAGCCAGTTCTCGCGGTGTTGGCTGCTGTATTCGTGTTTTCCCTGCATTACGAATAAAGTGCTGTTATTTTTTCCTGTCTTACTTCAAAGTCTACTCAATCCACGAACGCTACGCTTCATAAATTGGTAACAGTATAAAAGTAGGCAGGTAATATATTTTTTAAGACTCTAAGTTAAAAAGACAAAAAAGAGGGACGTATTTCTTTACTTATATTTAAAAAAGTAGTAAATGATAACACCCTTAGCTAATACTGGGTTCAACTTAACAAATAAATAAAAGATTGTTTAAAAACAAATAAACAAAATACATTTTTTCGAAAGCATTAATTTAATTAAACAGAACTCGATGGTGTCACCTGTTACAAATATTTCTTAGCAGAGAATATTAACACAGTGAGTTTATATTAATTCTGTATGCAAAACCCTGATTTATCAGTTAAAGAATTATTATTATTATTTAGAAGCATTCAAAAACAATTCGATTTTGATTTTTTCATTTCAGTCTAAATATTCCAACTATGAGGGCATCTATACTGACGGCTCAAAATCTCAAGATTATGCTGGTTTTGCTTATTGTAGATACTCCGGTGCTTTCAGCCACAAACTTCATCGATTTTGCTCCATATTTTCAGCCGATGTAATTGCAATATACGAGGCTTTAAGATATATTTCCTTGAACAGCAAAAGATTCTTTATAATATACTCTGACTCATTGGGTGTCCTGGAGAGCCTGAAATCTGAGTCGAATACTAACAACTACATTTCTCTGGCTATCTAGCTACACAGAAAACTTTCGCTTAGAGGATTTAACATACTTTTCTGTTGGGTTCCTAGTCACGTTGGCATTTCTCTTACTGAAAGAGTCGACATGTTAGGAAGACAGGCAACTACACCCTACACTTGTGCTCTGCCTTATAGTAACATTAAAAAAGCGATTTCCTCTAGCACAAACGACCCTAGAGATGCCGAATGGAAGTTGGAAACCAAAAATAAACTTCACTTTCTTAGACCGTCGATATCATTTTGGTCAAGTCTCCAAAACCTCAACTTGGATGTTATTTTAGCACGTCTTCGAATTGGTCATACTAGACTTACTCATAAACAATTACTATTAGCTGAGCCTGATCCAAAATGTTCTTTCTGTCACACTCATCTCGCCATTCATCATATTTTGACTTCATGTACCGCTTTTGCACGATTTTACAATATATATATTAAAACTTTTCATTACAGGCTAAGCGAACTTTTGGGCGAGAATCCCTACCCAAAACTTTTTGAATTTCTGATTCGCATCGATATTTTTAACCTCGTTTAATTTAAAAAAACTATTTTGATGCTACCCTTTACATCGTTTTTTACTAGTATTTGATTTTTTTAGCACTTGATAGTATTTTTTACTTCTAAATTATATTTCTTGTGTTTTAGAATCTTACTCTTTCATATGGCTCAGCATAGCCTTGACTGGATCTTGTGCCAAAAAACCTCAACCAATCAACCATTTTGATAAAAAATATTAAAGGTCAACAGTAATTGAAATTGAATACATTACAATTAATCTAAAATTATTACCTTACAAAAGATTACAATTATGCTTAATTTACAAGCGTGAAAGGAAAATGATTCAATAATGAAAAAGTTGACTATTAAATTCACGACATAAATTTTCTCTTTAAATACTCTAATCCAACAAGAAGCTTTTTCTTTATCATATTTTAAGAATATTTTTTAAACAACTCATCAGCTTTTAACATTACTTTCTTTTATTATATGTAGTAAATATTAATGAAAATAAAAAATAATATTTTACGTAATAAATTAGGAACTGGCAATTTATAAAAGATTTTACACGATTTTATCCCACGATGAATTTTATTATCAATTTCTATACAATTTTTCTAAAATAAAATAATAAAAAAATGTTGTAGTGTCATTATATTTTACATTATGATGTTTTACATTTTACTTGACTGGTTATATAACAAAATCTACTGTTAGCGTGGAATTTATTTCATGAAAGAAAATTAATATTTTTGATAAAATTTCATTTCTTTTTATCTTTTCCTTTTAATTTAAATAGTTTTATAAAAACGAAATTACAGAATACTATAGAATATATCAAAGATAAATTTCTATTAAGATTCTTTGTAAGCCACTGTTGTAGTTTAACTCATCCGCAATACTGTATAATATTTTTAACCTTTATAATTAAAATTTTACTTTATCTTTCACATCGAAATGTAAAATTATAAATTGAAAAAGATTTTTGTATTAATTTAATTAATTCTAATGCAGTAATTTTAAATGTAGTTTGCGTAAATAAAATAGTTTTGGTATGGGATTTAAAATGTGATAAACGCAACATATGCAATGGGATTTTTAGAGCGGTTAAAATAAACAAACTAAACTGAAAAAATAATTATATCGTAGTTTTCTGAATTGAATACAGGTTCATTCATTAGGCATTTAATTACAAAATTCAATGTTCATCCTTATTTTTAAAAATATAGGAATATAAATTCTAAAAATGTAAGGAAGAAATAAGTAGTAAAATAATTAATGTTTGATCGTTTTCAGCAACAAAAATAAAATATTTTTGTGTTAAATATAAGGAAATAATACATTATGTAGCATTTTTTAAAAAGTAATAATATTAATATTATTTTAACAAATGTAAAAAAAACAGTAATGTCATGGCTACAGCGTTAAATATAATAATATGTAAATTTTAATAAGGAATATAAAATATATTTTTCGGAATTAATGTAAAGCAGGGACGAAAATATCTGACTTTATTGTACATATATATATATATATATATATATATATATATATATATATATATATATATATATATATATATATATATATATATATATATATATATATATATATATATATATATAGTAACGAATTCTCGTTACATTAAATTTTTAGATACAGACTTCTAAGACCTGTAAAAAAACCTTCCTAGAGTGAAAATAACAAACGTGCCTTTAAAGCATTTGAAATGTGCTTTGTGAGGATTTGAACTGATCTCCTCTTTATTTAGTGAGAGGACGTTGTTTCGAGCAGAATAGGATGTTGAATGGAGGACTATTAACTCCGATGACCATCTCAATCATTCTGTCTGAGAAATTAATTAGGATGATGGCGAAGTGTGTCCAGTGTTCGTTTCAATGTCATCCCGAAGAAAGAGTCTCACACGACAGCAATCCTCTACATTGTAAGGGAAGCAGAAATACTTTCCTCCATAGGTTTGTTCAGGGATATCGATTAATAATCGGCGAGATTGCACCTGATTACGGCAAACTTTCATTGCACCTGTCTGACGGTCTACAAGCGGTCTATAAGCGGTTTGTCCACCACGTCATCAGCCAGTTGTCCGATCAGCTGAGATGGACATTTTGCTGAGACGACGATATAATAAGGCCAGATTTCGAGGCCCAGAAAGGATTTTTGACCGATCGAGTCTCCCGTGAACTCATCGGTCCAGAACGTCAAAGGAGCGACTAAGAGGGTCCTCCCCCCCTTTTCTCTTAGAAAGCTGTTTCTTGCAACGATTATCATTTCATTTTTAGATATTCATCGTTTCATCTGTATTTAGTATAATTTCAATATTGTGATTCTAAATAAATATCATTAGTCTGTACGTAGTCCTCCGCTATCCTTTTTCCGGCTCAGTTAGAGCCTTAGTACGCTACAATATATATATATATATATATATATATATATATATATATATATATATATATATATATATATATATATATATATATATATATATATATATATATATATATATATATATATATATATATATATATATATATATATATATATATATATATATATATATATATATATATATATATATATATACATATTTATTCCTATATATATATATATATATATATATATAGATATTATCTATATATTTTATATCATATATATTTATATATTTATATATCTATATATAATATATAGTTATACTATATATATATATACAAGCATGTATTGTGTTGACAGCTCCATGTCCACGAGCTAACTGACTCATATCGCTTTGCTTAATCATCAGATTCTTAAATTATCTTTCCGCTTGACCGGATGATTCCAAAAGCTTAAGCGTTCGCGGGTCTTTTTCATTTATTTTATTATTGGTAAAGAGTTCCCTTGTTAAAATCACTTATAACTGACATAACTTCCAACTACCTCTTTTTTAGACTTGACATATATATATATATATATATATATATATATATATATATATATATATATATATATATATATATATATATATATATATATATATATATATATATGTATATATGTATATGTATATGCATGTATATATATTTATTTATTTACATAATTTCTCATTCAAATACCACTAACAGAAACAAATATTTATACTAAGAAAATTAAACGGTTAGAAGATAAATTTATATAAAAGTTCGCAATGTAAAGATAAACAAAAATCATTGCTATTGACTTTTGTCGTGATGAAATTGTTTTAAAATTGCTTATGAACTGCTCTTGTTATGGGTGCTGTCGCTTTACTTTTAAGATAATGAGAATTAATAATCGGTTTAAGAGATTAAAGCAATTTACGTTTTAAAGTATTAATTTTTATTCAAATGATTATTGCGGAACAATGCTATCTTAAATATAAACGATGTTTAAGCAGATTACCTAAATGACAGCCTAATGTTTTTTTCTTCATTGTAAACAGTCGTGGGATTTAATATGTTTACTGCAGTATGATTAAATATTGAAGGGAGTTAAGTACTTAATATCTTCCTCCGCTAGTTAGTTATTACTCCACAAAGTAATCTATTGTGAAATCTACCGCATTGTCTTTTTATAGTGTAATAATATTTTGAAATCTTCAAAGATTAAAAAATAAATTCTGTATATAAATATAATTATAAGATTATATTGAATTTATTATATCCTTCTTACATGTTATTTCAGATAATCTAAAATATCATCATATACACATATACAAGGTGTGTCTATACCTAATCTGTATAAAATAGAAAAATTGGACGCTAAAGCATCTAAACCATAGACAATTTCTGAACTTTTAAATTAATTTTAACAACTGATAATACTTACGGTAATTCGTAAATTTTAATACACATAGAATAATAAATTATAATTAAAATTAAGTAATTTCATTAAAATTAAAAAATGCATTTCTTTTGTTCTATTTTTGCTTTGTTCCCTTAACACACAAACAGTGATTCTAAATGGCCGGTTAAATTTGAAATTTAACCCCTATTCATTTTAAATAATTTCGTCTACAGAGAGATAAATTAGGCTATTATTATATAAAGAATATATCTGTCATAATTTGTAAGTCTCATGCTATTTATAAGAAAAGAATATTCTAAAATATTTATGAATAATTTTTTAATAGATATTACCTAAAAATTAAGTATCAATTTTATAAAATTCTTGTTATATAGCAACTATGATTTTCCTACTATCTATTTTATTCTTTTAGAATGAAAACCTTTAGAGGCGAAGCGTATTTCTCTTACACGTGATTTATAGACCACTGCATATATACAATGTACAATTTTAATAGTTTATCCTACTACATATCTCAAATTGAATTCTACATGCGGTGAAAAAAAGCTTTAGCCCAAGAGAACAATTATTCCTTTATCCAGTAGATTGAAAATAATTAACTTGTAATTATTATCATTTACCATGCTGTTCTCTTGAGATCTGAGTAATTTATTAAAATTTTAAACTCTGTCAAGAGCGTATTCCCTAACCTTCTGACAATTCCAGCACTAAAATTTAGCTAGAAACTATTCTCATGGGTATCTGTGTTCACTCGTTTTCGAGGTGACACGTTTCTGACAAAAAGGTGGCAGATGTTTTGCTGCAAATGTTTGTAATGACTGACACCAAAGTGGCAAAGTTGACATATGTAACGGGAATTTTAAAAACACTCTTTTCCGAGTTTGACTGTCTTGAGTTTGGTGTGCACTCAAAAAGAAGGATTGCAAACTAGATTGTCCAGTTTAGTCACATCAAAAATAAATAACTAAAATTTGCTCCAAAATGTTAAGTATAAAACTAGGCAGGTAATATATTTTATATATATAGTCATAAATTATAAACAATATATTTTCACTAATCACAATGATGATATAATTATTTACATCCCAACACTTATTTCGAAATACATATGTACCAATGTCATGTTAACTCACAAAAACACAAAACTAAGTAAAATCTTATGTAATTACTACTGCCACTGCATATATACGATGTAAAATTTCAATAGTTTATCGTACTAAGAATCTCAAATTTAATTCTACATGTGGTAAAAAAAGCCTTAGCCCAAGAGAACTATTATTCCTTTATTCAGGAGATTGAAAATAATTAACTTGTAATTATTTCATTTACCATTCTGTTCTCTTGAGATCTGAGTAATTTATTAAAAATTAAAACGGCGTTACAACCGTATTCCCTATGCTTCTGACAATTCCAGCACTGAAATTTAGCTAGAAACTATTCCCATGGGTATCTGTGTTCACTCGTCTTCGAGATGACACGTTTCTGACAAAAAGATGGTAGATATTTTGCTGCAAATGTTTGTGATGACTGACACCAAAGTGCCAATTTTGACATATGTAACGGAAATTTTAAAAACACTTTTCTCCGAGTTTTACTGTCTTGAAATTGGTATGTACTTAAAAAAAAAGAATGAAGACTAAATTGTCCAGTTTAGTCGCATCAAAATGAAATAACTAAAGTTTTCTCAGAAATTGTCAATATAAAACTGGCCAGGTAATATATTTTATATAAATAGTCATAAATGGAAAAAATATATTTTCACTGATCACAATGAACATATAATTATTTTCTTCCCAACACTAATTTCACAATGCATTTGCCCTAAATTCTTGTTAACTCACAGAAATACAAAACTAGGTAAAATCTTATCTAATTACTACTGCCACTGCATATATATGATGTAAAATTTTGATAGTTTATCTTACTAAGAATCTCAAATTGAATTCTACATGTGGTAAAAAAAGCCTCAGTCCAAGAGAACAATTATTCCTTTATTCAGGATATTGAATATAATTAACTTGTAATTATTTCCTAATACCATGTTGTTCTAATAAGATCTGAGTAATTTATTTAAAATTTAAACTGTGTCACAACCGTATTTCCTATGTTTCTGACACTTCCAGGACTGAAATTTAGCTAGAAAGTATTCTCATGGGCATCTGTGTTCACTAGGTTTCGAGCTGACAAGTTTCTGACAAAAAGGTTGCAGATATTTTGCTGCAAATGTTAGTAGTGACTGACATCAAAGTTGCAAAGTTGACATATGTAATGGAAATTTTAAAAACACGTTTTTCCACGTTTGGCTGTCTTGAGTTTGTCGTGTACTTAAAAAGAAAGATTGCAGACTAGATTGTCCAGTTTAGTCGCATGAAAAATATATAACTAAAATTTGTTCCAAAATTATAAGTACAAAACTGGGCAGGTAATATATTCTATATACATAGTCATAAATGTTAAACAATATATTTTCACTGATCACAGTGAAGATATAATTATTTACTTCCCAACACCTATTTCGCAATGCATTTTTACTAAAGTCATGTTAACTCACAGTAACACAAAACTAGGTAAAATCTTATCTAAGTACTATTGCCACTGCATATATACGAAGTAAAAGTTTAATAGTTTAACCTACTGTGTATCTCAAATTGAATTCTACATGTGTAAAAAAATCCTCATCCCAAGAGAACAATTATTCCTTTATTCAGGAGATAGAAAATAATTAACTAGTAATTATTTCCATTTAACAGGCAGTTCTCTTGAGATTTGAGTAATTTATTAAAAATTCAAACTGTGTCACAACCTTATTCCCTATGCTTCTGACAATTCCTGCACTTATATCAATCTAGAAACTACTCTCATGGGAATCTGTGTTTACTAGTTTTCGAGCTGACAAGTTTCTGAAAAAAAGGTGGCAGATATTTTGCTGAAAATATTTGTAGTGACTGACACCACAGCTGCAAAGTTAACATATGTAACGGGTATTTTAAAGCACTTTTTTCCTCGTTTGTTTGTCTTGAGTTTAGTGTGTACTTTAAAAGAAATAATAAAGACTAGATTGTCCAGTTTAGTCACATCAAAATGAAATAACTAAAATTTTCTCCAAAATGGTAAGTATAAAACTGGGCAGGTAATATATTTTATATACAATGTCATAAATGGTAAACAATATATATTCACTGATATCAATGACGATATAATTATTTACTTCCCAACACTTATTTCGCAATACATTTGTACTAAAGTTATGTTATTTCACAGAAACACAAAACTAGGTAAAATCTTATCTAAGTACTACTGCCACTCCATATATACGATGAAATATTTTAATAGTTTACCCTACTAATAATCTCAAATTGAATTC